>OZ025295.1:217278267-217616767 GCA_964019185.1 Maratus speculifer | reverse complement strand
ATGTAAAATGCATTATGTCTTTACGGTGGGCATGTGAAATTCCTGTACTGATGTTATAAGCAATTACGCTTGACACACATTTATACTTATTCTAGTGAAAGACATGTTTTTTATCGGCCAAACCCGATTTCGAGCCAAATTAGATTAGCCTAGTCCAAGCTATTTTATCTTAACGCCAATATATAAACTAGTTTTTCCTACGCCAAACTTGTTTATCTAAATGCCCACAGGAAAAACGACTTTTTACTAGGTAAGAGGGTAGTCCTTCATTTTCCCTTCATACTTTACCATTAAATCCTCCAAAATTATTCAGGAAATTGTCTTATCAGAAAGAGCCTATAACCAAAATTTGAAGCAAATTCGTAAATTTTTCGTTAAAAACCATTTATCTAAATTATGGGGGGTTACCTAAATTGCCCTTTCTTTTACACTTAAACAATAAACATCCATCGCGGAGGCGCCTTGTCAGTATAATCCTCTATCTAAAATTTTAAATGAAAACTGATAATTCTGCATGATAAATGCATTTCTCTAAAATAACGGTGGGAGATTAGCCTCCCGTTCGCCCCCTTTATTCTTATCAAGTGAATTTCCAAAACTAATCAGAAAATTATCTAATCAGAAGGAACCTACATCCAAAATTTGAAGCTAATCGGATATTTCTATCAAGAGTTTTAGCGTTATGTACATACGTACATACATGCGTACATACATGTGTACATACATGCGTACTTACATACATACAGAACCTGTAAGCCCTTTATTTCTCTGGCTTTGACACCCGTGAGGTAAAAACACGTAAAATTACATTGGCCTATTATAAACTAGATCAGCCTAGGAGAAACTAGAATGTTGGCGCTGAGGCTGTCATTGAATTCAATAAAATCACGCCAAATTGAATTGGCCTAGGAAAAACTAGATCGGCCTAGGATAAACTAGTTCAGACCAATAAACAGCAGGCTAAACTAGTTTATCCTACAAGAGGTAGGCCAAACTAGTTTGGCCTAGGAAGAACTAGTTTGTCCTATGGGCCTTAGGATAGACTAGTTTGGCCTAGGAAAAACTAGTCTATCCGATGGGCGTTAGGATAAACCGGTTTGGCCAAGGAAAAACTAGTTTATCCGATGGGCGTTAGGATAGACCGGTTTGGCCTAGGAAAAATTAGTTTATCCGATGGGCGTTAGGATAGACTAGTTTAGCCTAGGCTAATCTAGTTTGGCCTAAAATCGGGTTTGGCCTGTAACATCCACTTGTCCAAAAGCATAAAAAGAATAATTTCACCGTTTTATTTGATATTGATAAATTAGCTTTAAAAATACCAATACTAATACGAAAAAATGAACTAATATAAATACTTGGTACCAGACACATAATCAAATTTATACTCAGAGTAATATTTTAAATTTCATCTTTCTTTTTATAAATAATTACATTATTTAAAAAAATAAGGATACAGCGTAATCTGTATTTTAACACCTCAAAGTATGTGTCCATGATTAACCTAGAAATAGTTCGGATAATTATTCTGATTAAGGAAAAAAATTATAACTTTATTCTCTTGCTCTAGAGTATAAAATAAATAAATTCACCATTTTTTTCACATTAACAAATTAGATAAAAAAATGATCAATACTAATACGAAGAAATGAACCAACATAAGTGCTTAGTACGACATACATAATCAAATTTATATTCAACGTAATATTTTAAATTTCGTCTTCCCTTTTATAAATTTCAAATATTACATTATTTTTGAAAAAATAAGGAGACAGTGTAACCTATATTTTAACATATGAAAGAGGAAACTCAAAACCTATACGCATAACTAAAGCAGAAAAATTTCCACTAGAAAATATTGTCGGATATCCACTTTTCCGGTTCAACAGTACGTGATACCATTTATTCAACGATCAGTTTTTCAACCCCCTCCCTTTCCTTACACATGTACTCTGATATTGATGTTAGATATTTCCAAACAGGAGTTTATTACGGCGTGGAGCTTAAAGCGACCGAATAATATGAGGGGAGATGAAAAATTCAAAAGAGCATTAACATGAGGTGGTCGGGAGAGAGGAAACAAGTGCTTGGACTCAGGTGTGTTTTTCGAAATTTCTATGTCATTAAAGGCTGAAAAGGAAATAACATGCCCTGTGAAGTTGATTTGCAAAATAATTTGGTTGAATGCGTAATATATATATTCGGTTTAGAATGAATGTTGCTAATGTGTGTTACATTAGAAAATCGACGCTGATATATTTGAAATCAATAGTTGCTATTTGTTCTAATAGCCAGATCTCTTTGTAAATACACATAAAGGATAATCATTGTAATCGATTTTATTAGATTGAATGGCATATAAATTGCATTAATTTCATACACCCACGTATATACTGGGTGCTTCATAAATTTGTGAAACTTTAAAAATTCATCAAAAAGGAACAAATGATGCTAAAAAGATGCAGTTTGCTGTAATGTCAGTAGAAAATTTTTTAATAAAAAAAAATTATCATTTAAAAATTTACTAATAGATGGCGTTAGAATGGATACGTGAAACAGATTTTGTAGTTAAGACTGTGAATAAAATACCTCTTTTTTATTTAATGTCAACAGTATGCTATCGTTACCAAGTGTTGTAGTAACTCTTGATCTGGTAATTGGTTAACCACAACACTTGGTTTGGATTTTTAGCTCTTTTAGAAGAATGAGAAAACAGGAACTAGCGCATTTGCAAAAATTTCACATGGCAAAAGGGATAAAGACGCGAAAAGGACCCATTTCATGCATTGGGAGAATAAAGCCTTTCAGACGCTTCTAAGAAATGGGTGTTTATTATAAACCTAATTTACAATCTTCTTCACTTTTCGAATGTTGGCGTCATCTATCGGTATTTTTTTGTCTCAAATAAAAATCCGATCTTCCTTTAATTCCATTCTTGCAAACTGCAATTTTTTAGCACCTTTGTTCATTTAGATGAATTTTTAAAGTATTAACGAATTTATGAAGCACCAGGTATATATATGTGTGTATAAATATGTGTATAAACATATAAATAGATGCATGTACAGTTTTTTAATTTTACAAACATATTTACATATTCCATATACATATACAGGGTGTCCACTCTCAACAGTGGCCAATGGCTAATTTCTAAACCGTTAGTCATAGACATATAGTTCCAATTGCAAAAATGCTTTAAAAAAGGTAAAGAATTGTTTTTCAAACGATTTAAATCAAACTAAAATTTTATTAAAAAATTACGAAAATTAACTTTTTACACGGTCCCCCGGTCCTATAAGTGATATTTAGTAAAATTTTCCCACTACTCTAACAAGTAAGTGAAAAAAGGTCCCATTCATCTAACATTAAAATTGACCGAGTTATGAAACTTTAAATTTCAAGACTTAAACCACTTTTCTGTAGCAGAATACGGGTGAATTCGACTGAGCTTTGAGGAAGCGTATACTAAGTGCTTAAAGTATTATAAAGGGCGTCTATTTCCAACGCTGTCCAATAACTAATTCCTAAACCATTTGCCAGAAACATATAGTTCCAATTACAAAAATGTTTTAAAAGAGATAAAGAAATATTCTTAAAGCAATTTAACTGAAGGTGCTACCACCGTATAAGTTTTACGGCAGTGTTAGTTTTTATTAATTAACTTCTTGATTGGTTAGACTAGTTGAAGACGTGAGTTTTAAAATTCTCTTTTTCGAGAAAATCAAATTTTGGGAAATCGCGATTTTATTTTAAAAGGTGTGTTATTTCTATAAGCTTTTATTTTGCTTAAAACATGCGTACGTATGTTTCCCCAGCTCAGAATTTCTATTCAAATATTTACTCACTTCCAAATATCCGATCGAGTTTCAATTTGCACAATTATTTATATCCAATGACAATGTAATATTAATACAATTTTAGATGCGTACCATTCATTTATTTTATAGACTACACCAAATTCTGTTAGGTTAAGTAATCTAATAGAATTTTAAATATATGTCAATTTGTAACGATTTGAGACTGTTGCTTTTTATAATTTAAATTTTAAAAAATGCTGTTATTTTTTTACTTATATTTTAGTACATATTTTGCCTTAATATGTAATCATTTAAATAAATTTTAACCTTTTACAGGCCAATGTTCCCAATTGGGAACATAAGTTTAAAAATTTATTACAAATTAAATTTAATCAAACTTGACTAGAAAAAATTAGCCGAAAGAGTAAAAAGAAGCCTTGATTTTTTGAAATAGAGGTTACATTCCTATCATTAATGAGGAAATGTACAGAAAATCATAAAAAATGACCAATGCCCACTATAAAATAATCAGTCATAAGAATGATTTTTTGAAAAAGATTTTTCGAATTAGATAACAAGATTTTTTTAAACAGAAGTTATATTCCTATTATTTATGGGGAAATGTACGGAAAATAATAAAGATGACCAATGAACACTGGAAATTGACCACCGGAAGTGACCAATGTTCCCAATTGGGAACATTCTGAAAATTACATATAAAAAAATTTGCATCATATTAAATGACTAATATCCCTTAACTAAAGCATTAGAAGGCATAATGTGCAAAAAAATTATTTAAAATATGCCTGGATCTGAATTTGGCCTGTAAAAGGTTAAAGTAATGTTTTAAAAAATTATTTTACTCTCAATGTTTAATATTAAATTTTATATCTTGCGTTCATTTATATTTTCAGTAAATTTGTGACTGACCCCTAATTTGCAGCAAAAAAGATGCTTCAACTTTAAACAACTATTACTCGGTCAGTTTTAATCGCAGAGGAATGGGACTTTTTTTCTATTACTTGTTAGAGTAATGGTACAAATTTTCTAAATATCACTTATAGGACCGGGGACCGTATAAAAATTTAATTTTCGTAATTTTTTAATAAAAGTTTTATTTGACCTAAATCGCGTGGAAAACAATTTTTTACCTTTTTAAAAGCATTTTTGCAATTGGAACTATATGTCTATGACTAATGGTTCAGAAATTAGCCATTGGCCACCGTTGAGAGTGGACACCCTGTATAGTACATATCGCTCACCCGCAAGCAAACAGACACACCTCGGCAAAAGTCAATTTTACAGAAGCAGCAGAAGAAAATTTGCATGATTTTCCGGTAACGTGAAATTACAGCACTTTGCTTTACATTTAGGAATAAAAACCTTTATAACAGCTTAAAACCCTTAACCCCTTGGGGACGAACGACATGCATACGAGCCGCGAAAAGGCTTAAGAATCTTTGTTTATTGCCACCAGCAAAATTATATTGTAAAATTTGATTACTTGGTCGGAGCATTTTCTCGATTTAATAATATACAAATCTCTGTTTTTAAAAACTGGTGACATAACATTAAAAATTTCGTAAAAAGATCCCATCGCGAAGGGGTTAAAAATGAAAATATTTCACGAGTTTTGGAAGGCTGGGTAATTTTACCTCCGCCTAACAATCCACCCCTCGTCTTTGACAAATGACACGTCCTCATAAATAACTTATAGCGTAATAAAATGATTTCCCGAAAAACTACACTTCTGAAACTTTTGTGTAGCAAAGACACACGCACGATTGATAGGGATGAGAGTGTTCCGTGTTTTTAAATACCAGTATAATCTTAGAGAAAGTATTGTTCTGTGAAATCGCAGCATTTTTCGTTTGAGTAAAATACAATATTTTCTCTAAGATTATATTGGTGGGAAAAAACGCGGAAAATTCTCATCCCTAGATTGACCTATTTTTGGAATAAAATGCAAAATAAATTTTTGTGAGATGTGCCACTTTTCTTGTGGATGGGCAATGTAATATATCAATATCTGTATATACAAGGTAGCCATAATTAAACTGATGGTACTCAGACCGTTCTGTAGAGCGATTTAATTGAGAGAATGACGCCAAATTTTGTTAAAAGACCCATACAAGAAACCATGTAATGACGCCATGTAAAAGTACCCATACAAGAAACGAAAGATTCCATGAAAAAACATTAGTTCCAAAAGTCACCGCTAGGGGGATATGTAGCGCAGTATAAGAGATAAGAAATTTTTAAAAAACGCAGAATCAATAATAAAGTCGCTAAATCTCATAAATAAAAGGTAATTTTATTTTAGCATTGATTTTGCATTTTTAAAACTCTTTTTTCTGTTACACAGCACTCCTAACGGTAACTTTTGAAACATTTTTTTTTTTTTTTTTCTGAATTCTTATTTAATCTTCCTACAAAATTTGACGTAATTTCACTACAGAACACTCTGAGTAATATATGTTTAATTATGGCCAAATTGTGTAATACATTAGGAACTCTGTTCGCAAAACTTGATCTTATTTTCTTAGAAAATCCATAAATAATATTTAAGTTCAAATTGCTTTTGTGCATATTTATTATATTCATACATATTTAAAATGCAACTTGAACTAATTCTGCAATGCAGATATAAAATTTTTAAAGCGTATAATATATTTAAATGCATCTATGATTCAATGAATAAATGCATGAAATTTAGCTTAGTTTTAGTGATTATGAAAGGTAACATATGATTGTTAACTAAAGCTCTTCGTGACGAAATATAGCTTTTTATTCATTAAAATTTCGTGTTTAAAGTGTCTTAAAATGTCACAAGTGGAGTAAACATCGCGATGGGATATTTCTGCTTACGATACTTCAATCCTAGGATTTATAAGTAGTTTTGATTGGTATAAACTTTTGACGCAGATAGATTATAAATTTTATTAATATTGTTGTTGGAAAAACATGAAAGTTGAGTAGTTTGATAAAGAATTGCATCAAGTTGCAAATTTATGATTGTGATGTTATTCGATTCTATAAAAACATTTTTACACTAGTATATATTATCAAAATTCAGTGACTTTTGTATGAAAATGCTTATTATTTCTTTTATTTTTCTGTTAAAATATTTTCAAAATTATGTCCATGCATACGGAACTCTTTTGATAACAGGATGTTGTACTATTATTTGTGCATATATGTTTGTCAAGAAAATGCCTTACTAAAAATTTTATATTGTAATAAAACTAAAATTATCCAATTTAACGTGTTAACCCAAACGCGTCCAATTTAATGGAGAAATTCAGCATGAAGAGTTTTTGCTTTGAGATAAATAGCTATTTGAAATAGATTTTTTTAAATAAAATAGTGTGCCAAATTTATGCAACTTATACTAGGCCAAAGACGACGATCCTTTTCAGATTCGTTTGACATTTTTTGCATGCTTTCTTTTAACTTACAATATTGTATTTTTTTATGTGGCTGTCACATCTTGTTACTCTTTTTTTCACACTTTTTCAGTTGGCATAGTAAATAATTTGAAGAGTTTTGAGTAATATTTGCAGTATTTTTTAAAAACAAATATTTGTTTTTTTCGTTAATGAATAAATACAATTAAAATTTCAATAACTTATTTCCTTACATGTAGTTTGAAAAAAAAATATAATGATCCAGATGATTGGAATTTGCATATAGAAGATTTTTTTTAAGTAAAATTGTATTATAATCCAATTATGTCTGTATAATTTCGTTCTGAAAATATCTTGATGCTCAGTTAGGCACACAATCTTTTATATGTTTATGATTTAGTGAACAACCTATGTAATGCATATGAAATATAATATGACGCAGTAAAACTCCTTAAGATAGGCCCGCTTAACATACGAACCCGCTTTAGTTACAAATGATGTACGGTCCTTTGCAAAAGAAACCTGTATGAAATTACCCAGATGAGATACAATCCCCCTTAAGATATGATATTTTTTCGGTCGTTTTGTTCGTATCTTAAACGTGTCTTAATGTATAAATAAAGTAAAGAATTATCCTACATAATTTTTGGATTCTAACTATATATGATTATAAAAAACATAATTTAAAAAGTAAAATTCCACAATTGTAGTGCTGCAAAGATATTGTAAATGATAAAGATAGTTAAACTAAAAAAATTATCAATAATTATACGCTTACAAATTACTGTTTTACTTAAAATATAACTTTGATTTACGTAATATTATTATTATATTGCAATATTAAATCGAGTATTATAGCTGATTAAAAATGAGTTTTTTTGTCGTATGTTTAATCGTGAATTTACGCATTTAGATTATTAATACTAATATAACGTAGCTAACTAACTACGATAACTTCTGCAAATAACAATGCTTCTACTCAAATGCACGTTTCGTGTCTCTTTCTTGTCTCAACTTGAAATAAATTTAGTATGATATTGCTAAAATTTTGATGAACACAGCTTATTCAAATCTGTGCAAAGCATGGTTTGTTAATAACCATTGTTATAAACTTCCTTGTCATCATCTGCATTAGTTGACAGAGAGTAATGAAATGTAAAGCACATCGCTAATGATGTCCTTCCTATTGATTAATTATACAAATTTCACGAGTACCTGTTGTAAACAACTGATTTAAGAAAAAGAAACTTTTAAAATTTTATGGTCCGATTCCAAATTCTGATAAATTTTAAAGTTTCTATTTTCGTATTTTGTCTTCTGGTGCTTTAATTTAACCCATTAGTTCCCACATAAGATCTGTTGAGTCACTTTTGACTTTTTGCGGTAATTTCTGCATAAGGTAATGCTTCTACTCAAATGTACGTTTCTAGTACCTTTTTTATCTCAACTTGAAATAAATTCAGTAAGATATTGCTGAAATTTTGATGAGCATTGCTTATTCAAATCTGTGCAAAGCATGGTTTGTTAATAACCATTGTTATAAACTTCCGACCTTCCTTCTCATCATCTGCATTAGTTGACAGAGAGTAATGAAATATAAAGCACATAGCTAATGATGTCCTTCCTATTGATTAGTTATGCAAATTTCACGAGTACCTGTTGTAATAAACAACTGATTTAAGAAAAAGAAACTTTTAACATTTTATGGCCCGATTCCAAATTCTGATAAATTTTAAAGTTTCTATTTTCGTATTTTGTCTTCTGATGCTTTAATTTAACCCTTTAGTTCCCACATAAGATCTGTTGAGTCACTTTTGACTTTTTGCGGTAATTTCTGCATAAGGTAATGCTTCTACTCAAATGTACGTTTCTAGTACCTTTTTTTTTTTTTTATCTCAACTTGAAATAAATTCAGTAAGATACTGCTGAAATTTTGATGAACACAACTTATTAAAATCTGTGCAAAGCATGATTTGTTAATAATCATTGTTTTAAACTTTCGATCTTCCCTCTCATCAGCTGCATTAGTTGACAGAGAGCAACGAAGTGTAAGGTACATCGGTAATGATGTCCTTCCTATTGATTAGTTATGCGAATTTTACGAATACTTGAAGTAAACAACTGATTTAAGGAAAAGAAACTTTTAAGACGCAACACTAGTCACTGAAAAAGACTCGGATGATAATGTTAAGTCTATGGGGGGGCAGGGGGGCGTTATTTTCAAATATCTCGCTCAAATTTTAACATTTTTACATGATTTTTTTCCATAGGATAACTGAGGACTATATACTACCGAGCTAGTTTTTACTTTTTCGATTTTGGTTTCAGATTTTTTTAATTACTTTAACTTTTAGAACAGGTTTGAACCTGTTCTGAAACTGGAACTATCATAATATAAAAAGAATATAAGCAAAATCGAAAAAGTATAAACTAGTCCGGCTGCGAAACGTCCTCAGCTAACCTATGCAAAATATATCCATGTAAAAATATTAAAATTTGAGTGAGATATTTAAAAATATGCACCCACAGACTTTACATTATCATCCGATTCTTTTTTTAGCGACTAGTGTGGCGCCTTAACTTTTTTTGTGGTCCGATTCCAAGTTCTGATAAAGTTTAAAATATCTATTTTCGCATTTTGCCTTCTGGTGCTTTAATTTAATCCTTCAGTTTCCACAAAATATCTGTTGAGTCACTTTTCACTTTATGCGGTAACTTCTGCTTAAATCAGATAATACTTCTACCAAAATTTACGTTTCTAATACCGTTCTTGTCTCAACTTGAAATGGATTTAGTATGGTATTGTTGAAATTTTCGGGCATATATTTTATTCAAATCTGTGCAAAGCATGGTTTTTCTTTAATAATCATTCTTATAAACATTCGATCTTCCTTCTCATCAGCTGAATTAATTGACAGAGAGAAACGAAGTGTAAAGCACATTTCTAATGATGTACTTCCTACTGATTAGCTATGCAAATTTCACGAGTACTTGGAGTAAACAACTGATTTAAGAAAAAGAAACTTTTAACTTTTTTTTGGCTCGATTTCAAATCCTGATAAAGATTAAACTTTCTATTTCCATATTTCGCCTTTTGGTGCTTTAAACGCTTCCCTGATTTGCCCGTACGCAGTGTTCCCATGCATTTTATCAAGTACTCCTTATTTTCCAAGCATTTGGAAATCTTTAATTTACATTTTTTTCTCTTACTTTTTAGTTTTTGTTTTGTTTGTTCCCCGGTAGATGTCACTACTTGTCCACCCAGTAGTTCAGGTTGCTTTCTTCTCATTGGTTGCTTTTCTTTAGGCGGGATCGTTCCCGTAGCAGGTATATAAGCCTGCATTTCTCTGTCTCTTTGCTAAGTTTTGCTTTTTCTAGCTCGCTGAGTTTTGCACTGATGAAGAATCTCGATAGTAGACTCGAAACAGCTGTTTGCTATCTTTTTATACATTATTTGTGCATTTATAATTGTTGACTGTTTATCTTTAAACATTTTTGCAAAAAGGCTTTATTTGCTATTTTAAGTCTCCGGCTTTTTTGCACACCAGTATTATCTTAGAGAAAATGTTATTCTTTTAAATCGGTAGAATGCTCCAATTAAATAGCACAGTATTTTTCTGTATTAAAATTCCGGTGTCCAAAAAGACGATTACTTGGCAGCTCTGCCGTACGTCATACAGGAGAACTGTTTTTGCCAGTCATGATTTTCCCGTACGGGGTAAGGGCAAATGATTTCAAATCATGATTTATTATTCTCACCGTGAAATTTTTAGTGTAAATTCTATATAATTTAATAACATCATTTTTCTGATTCAATTAGTCAAAAATTTTTGCTTTGAAAACCGGTGGTAAAATATTAAAAATTCTGTAAGATGCGCAAAACAATAGACATTTTTGTAAAGATTTTTTTTACATTTATTGATCAGTTAAGTAGTTAATTTAACCCTTCATTTCCCATATCAGATCTGTTGAATTACTTTTGACTTTTTAAAATTTTTCAATTATTTAATCTTTAAAGGAAGCATATATAGGTAATTGTATTAATTCTTTCAAATCCGAACAACTATCATCAATAAATTGTTGAGATGAATTGATTTCATCCAAATTTGCCAACAAATTATTTGCATAGGTGCCAACTTGACATTAATTTTCCGTCATACGGTGAGTTATTTTAACCCTGGTTTAATGAATTTCGAACCAACATTTTTTCAAAGAAATGAAGTTAAATCTATTCAATTTAGAAATCTGAAATTCAACAAATAAAGATTCATGAAATAAATTTTCTGGTTCTAAATGAGGTTAACCTGGATAACACTAATCCTGATATTACGGAAGATTAGCTGAAAATTAGCAGCTATATATATGACGAAAAGAAGACAAATATTAGAGACATTATCACATTTATTTCAGTAGGAATTTTCTTGTCGTCTCAAAAAATGTATAATATGCTTTTGGGCAGTGGCTAAAAGCAAGAAATGTTTGGATTAGTATGCTTCGATTCTATACACCTACGTAACTCGTCTACGAAAAACTGAATGTGAATAATATTAGAGATGTTTATAAACATTCTTATGCTAAATCAAGTCTGATCAAGTAATGGATATCTCTAATAAAAAGTGTTCTGTATTGTCTCTGTTTCTGTGTATTATGGATCAATCGAGGCGACAGCCATTGTAGCTATAGGCCTCAAAGCACTGTCAGTTCAAAAAAAGTTCAAAGTCTGATCAAATGCTCACTTTTTCGCTGGGCTGATTGTGGAAGATTATCCGTAAGATACCATATTTTTGCAATAAACTGAAATCTACGAAGTAACGAAAAGACAGTTTTATGTTGTGAATGAAATAAATATTAAACATCTAATTTTAAAAGCACTTATCTAAAAATATGTGAATTTTAGTTGAATTAGTTAAAAGTTACGTTTTCTTGAATCTATCTGCGGCGATTAGTTCAAAAAATAATGTCGCAAAAATTAGTTGCATCAGGAAGTAGGATTGGAATCTCTAAAGACATGGATTATAAATATATAAATAACTTCCCTATGTACTTTTTTATTTATATTAAATTTATATGAGTTAGAATTCGTTATTAGAATCTCGTTATTGAGCGGTTAAGGAATTACAGTAAGTGTATGACATTTTTATGCCCTGTATGTATTATGAAACGACACACATAAACTGTCAACCGTATATAAATGAATTTAAATTTATAGGCGAAAATAATGCTGTGTTTATTTCTTAAAAAAACTTTCTTTATACGATGTCTATATCGACTTATACCGATGAGTTATGCAGCAAATACATCATTCGTCACTATACATACCGCATTCGTGAAAAGCTATAACTGCCAATGTTTGGATAAGCAATACTGGCACTTTGTTCAAGTTTTGTAAATTTGAAATTGCTGTTATTCATTTATTATATTAAAATAAGCTTCATGATTAGCCTCATTCAAACTTCTGTGTGATTATCATTTTATAGACTTACAACTAATTTTGATTTAACCTTCCTTAATAACCAATCTAACTTTTTCAAATAACAATAAACGTTTCTGACAACGAAGGTATCCATACGGGCATACTCTGAAAAATCTGAAAAAATTACCGAATGTTCTGCTCATGAGGATATATATGTTTATAAAAAAAATTCGGGGGAACCTCCGTACCCTGTCCATAAAAAAATAATGAAAATTTCGTTATTTGCCGATTTATCATCGGTTGGCGATGAAATTAAAATTTAAAAAAAAATGTATTTTTTTTATGTCAAATGCATTTAAAGGAAAAAAGTTTCATGTTCAACGTATTTAGATAAATTAAATCTTTTGTTTTGTCAGCTTTAGTTTGTTTGAAGTATAATTTCATTACATTGATATTTATATGTATTTATATTCAAATTTAACCATCAAAATTTGAGATTTAAAACGAAATTCAAATTTAAATTCACTAAAATTGCTTCAGGTTCAAAGTCCAGTTGAGAATTGTCAATTAGATTTTGTTGCTATGGAAACATCTGGCTTTTATTTTTTAATACATTTAAATGTATGAAAAAATTTTCTGAATATGAAATTTTTATATATGAAAATATTTTTTCCAGAGGTAAATTAAATAATACAGCAACAAATAATATATATATGCAATTTAATATATATATACATATTCTCACTCATTGTTTATATTTAAATTCATTTTCACGGGTTCTAAAAATCCAAAAGTTTTTAGTTGCATTAAAATCATTTGCTTTTGACGGAGAAAAGTGCTGCTCGCCAAATCGTGCGACGTTTTCATTTTATTAAAAGCCTTATTTAAATATTCGAAAGTATTTTATTTTTTGACATGTTTTTACTGCAATTCTGCCGCTAATTTTCACTGATCCTTTATTATATACATAAATAGTTTAATTAGTATTTTTTTTTTTCAAAAAAATCTGAGTATGCCCAGTATGGAGACCTTTCTTGTGAGTGTTTACTTCAATGCCTGTCTTTTCTCATCTTCTGACTTGATTTAAAACCATATTTCTAAAATTGGATAGAATACTAGTGATATGATATACACACCTTATTAAAATTCTCTTGGAAATATGTTTTATAAATAATTAGCCCACAAATGAATAATTAGCCCCCAAATAAAAATAAAACCCAAAATGTAGAAAAAAATAAGATAAGGGAAGATATGAAGTTAGGAACTTCATACCTTCCCTATTGTCAGCCGTATTAATTGACGAAGGACTGCAAAATGTGAAGCAAATTGTGAGTGATCACTTTTACACTGATTGGAAAGTTTCTAAGTCCTTAATTCTGATACCAATTTTGTCTCATCTTATGAATAAATTTAAAACCATATCCCTAAAATTGGCGAGAATACTAGCAAATACCCAGTATTAAAATCCTCTTGAAATTATGAATTGTGAAATATGTGTTGCGTTATAAATTTTCTACCTTCCCTATTGTCATCCGCATTAATTGACGAAGGATTGCAAAATGTGAAGCTTATTGTAAGTGATAACTTTTATACTGATTGAATTTTGAAAATTAATACAAGTTTCCAAGTCCTTAATTCTGATACAAATTTTGTCTCATCTTATAAATCAATTTAAAACCATATCCCTAAAATTGGCGAGAATACTAGCGAATACCCATCGTATTAAAATCCTCTTGAAATTATGAGTTGTGAAATAGTGTTGCGTTATAAATTTTCTACCTTCCCTATTGTCAGCTGCATTAATTGACGAAGAACTGCAAAGTGTGAAGCATATTGTGAATGATCACTTTTATACTGATTGGATTTTGAAAATTAATATAAGTTTCCAAGTCCTTAATTCTGATACCAATTTTGTCTCATATTATGAATCAATTTAAAACCATATCCCTAAAATTGGCGAGAATACTAGCGAATACCCAGTATTAAAATCCTCTTGAAATTATGAATTGTGAAAAATGTGTTGCGTTATAAATTTTCCACTTTCCCTATTGTCAGCTGCATTAATTGACGAAGAACTGCAAAGTGTGAAGTATATTGTGAGTGATCACCATTATACTGGTTATTAAAAAATTAATACAAGTTTCTAATTCCTTAATTCTGATACCAATTTTGTCTCATATTATGAATCAATTTAAAACCATGTCCCTAAAATTGGCGAGAATACTAGCGAATACCCACCGTATTAAAATTCTCTTGAAATTATGACTTGTGAAATATGTGTTGCTTTATAAATTTTCTACCTTCCCTATTGTCATCTGCATTAATATACTAAGGGTTACAAAGTGTTAAACACATTGAATATGATCACCATTATATTGTTTGGGTTTATAAATTAACACAATGGAAGTTTCAGAGTTATTAATTCGATACCATTTTTTTAAATCATTTTACGAATTAATTCAAAACTATATTTCTAAAGTTGTAAAGAATACTAGCGATGAGTATACCTTATTAAAATCACATTCTCAAAACATGGTGTTGTTAATAATTAATATTTTAAGCTTAGATCTTTTCTAGCGTTATCCGCATTAATTGACGGAGTACAATAAATAGAGAATCACCTTGTTAATGTTCTTCATTCTATTGATTTCCTATACAAATTTACATAATAAATGTTTCATAGTACATAGTTTTAATACTTATCTTGTCCCATCTTTCGAATCAATTTTAAACCATATCTATAAAATTAGAGAGAATATTAGTGATATACACACCTTATTAAAATCCCCTTGAAAACATGGCTTGTTAATAATTTGTGTTATAAGCTTTATATCTTCCCTATTGTCACTGAATTAATTGACGAAGGGCTACAAAGTGTGAAGCAGCATTGTTAATAACCATACTATAAATGTTCTTTACTTTCAGGCAATTTTTTTCTGAATACGAAAAACCCCAACATAAAGAATTTTATATTTGGTCTCCATTTTATAAACTACAATGTGATTTGTTTTTAATTAGCGTATTTATTCGTGTATACCGAGCACGCATGTATAACGCGCAACCCGTAATTTACAGGGGAAAATTTTTATTTTTTAAAAATCACGTATATAACGCGCACTGTAAATTTGATATGCAAATAAATAAATAAATAAATGAATTTCAATAAAGAAAGTCGAAATAAACATTACATCAGGCAGAAAACATGGCGTAAATACACTTTTAGACTTCGAGTAGGGATTGATTGATGACAGTGAGAATTGCCAATTAGCCTTTAAATAATGTTACTAGCTCTATTGTATAAAAAAGTGCAAGGAGTAAAAAAATGACGCAGTATTACTTCAATTAAGTAAGATTTTCCCAGTGATTATGCAGTCTTTGAATACATTTCTTGATTCACATGTATATCGTGTGATTACATCCAGTAGTAAAAAAATATTCCGTGTATAACGCGCATTAAGGAGTTTTGCCCTAATTTTTTGAAAAAAAAAAAAAACGTGCACGTTATACACGAGTAAATACGGTATATAATACATCTATTTCGTTAAAAAAAAAAAAAAAAAAAAAAAAAAAAAAAAAAAAAAAACTTTATATTCGTCTAAAAAAGCAGTTTTCCTTTGTATTGTATAATTAAAAACAAATCACATTGTGATTTATAACATAAAGAGTAAATAGAAATTTCTTTATGTTGTGGTTTTTCGTATTGAGAAAAATAATGACTGAAAGTAAGGTACACTTATAGTATGAGTAATATACGGGCATAGCTAAAATATATTAATTCTATTGAGCAGAATCTTTTTCAAAATTGCTAATAATCATCATTATATTGATTGAATTTACAAATTAACACAATAAAAGTTTTCGAGTTCTTAATTCTGATGCCAGTTATGACTCATCTTCCAAATCGATTTATAACCATATTCCTAAAATTGCAGAGGATACTAGTGTTATGTTTACTTGAAAGTGGAGAAAGCACTTTTTATTTGCCTCTACCCACAATTAGGCCAAAGTGATCGTGATAATGACAGCACATCGCGGAGAATGGTGGCCTGCAAACGACCCACGTGACCATCCTTACTTCACTTAAAAAACAATAAAAATATTCTTTATCCATGATGACATGAAATGTCAAACATAAAGTTAAAAAAATACAAAATTGAAAAGGTAAAAAAAGTTACCTGTCAAGTCCTTGGCTGTTGATGACAAATAAATCCAGACAATAGGAACAAGAAATCATTATGCACACAAAATTTGAAGAAAACTATTTTTATTTCATGAAGAACTTGTTTCCCTTTTTTATGAATAAATATTTCTTCACATATTTATATTATTTTTGACTCGTACATATTAATCTCTCTCTTCATAAAAAACCATATCATGATATATGCTAATCACAACAATTGCTATCTCCAAGCAATAAAAATTCTTTGTCAATAATATATTTTAGATATCTCAACAGGATGTACATTATAAAATTTTTCATGACATAAAAGGAGAATATAATATTATTTCTTCTTGAAAAAGAGCAACTTTCATAATATGAACTTTCAAAAAAACAAAATATATTATATTTCATATTGCATAGATACAAACCAATATTTTCTTCATAACGCCCCTTGGGTATTCAAAAATTATACATATAAAATTGGGCAAAATAATGAAGTAAAAACTTTATGAAATTCAAATATCTTCATTTGATGAAAGAAAAATGTTCACCTCTTAAAGCACACGTTCTTCACCTCTACTTGTTTTTTTCAGAGGATTGAGAACATATAAAAGCACAATTGAAGAATTAATCACAAAAATATTTGACGAAAATTTTAGACGAAAAGATGAAGAATAAAACTATTTAGAATAAACATGTCGACAACCTTCTTTAGTTAAAAGTGGCATCAATAGAGCAACACATAAAAGCTTCACGACGTCATCTCATTTAATACGCATATCCAAACAGAGTGCACAACAAAAATACTTTCAGGATCCTTTGAAACAAAAGGTTTGCTCCTCGTTGCTTAACAGAAATCAACATCACTTTCCTAGATGCATTTTGAGGGCAGCACTTTTTCTTTGCCGCACTTAAAAATCAGCATCGCAATAATATCAACATAACAAAAAAAAAACCGTTCCATCCTTCGTTAACGGGGGAGCACCTCTGCCCCGAAATTACACTAAAAACTTTCAATCATACGACTGCATCCATTACGGCAGGTGTCTAGCAGCGCAACTCACGCAGGTGGCCGCGAGCCCAGGGGAAAAAGAGAAAGGGTTATTGTAAATGCAAAACACGCCAATTTGGCAGTGAGCAACAGAGGGGGTGAGGAAAAACTAAGCCAAATTACAATATACAGTATGAAAAGATATGTAACTAATAAGAATAAAATTGATAACCATCTTAAGGGGAGACCAAAGCCGGTGGCCATGTACTTAACGGCTTGAAATACGTCACCTGTGAAATTTAATTTGATAGGTTAGGGGTGTGTCCGAATAAACGGAAGTTCCACCCAAAAGAACTAGCGAGAATGTTCTCGAACAAATTTAAAACCGGAAGGAATGATTTCAAACAGAATTTTACCGGCTTGGAACATTCGAAAGCTAAGTAAGAAAGAAAACATTACAGGCGACGAAATGAAAATAAGCGAAACCGAAATTAAATTTAAATTGAGAACATTAATAAAAAGGAAGGTGATATGAAATAAAATGGCTAATAAAATTGAATTAAATTAAATATATGGGGGGGTTATGGAGTAACCAACACATATTACCAGGAAATTAAGATGCCGTGTTCAAAAAAATAATTGTAATTGTTCAAGCGTTGGTCACTGCACCAAAGGAAATAATGATGTTATGTTTACTTGAAAGTGGAGAAAGCACTTTTTATTTGCCTCTACCCACAATTAGGCCAAAGTGATCGTGATAATGACAGCACATCGCGGAGAATGGTGGCCTGCAAACGACCCACGTGACCATCCTTACTTCACTTAAAAAACAATAAAAATATTCTTTATCCATGATGACATGAAATGTCAAACATAAAGTTAAAAAAATACAAAATTGAAAAGGTAAAAAAAGTTACCTGTCAAGTCCTTGGCTGTTGATGACAAATAAATCCAGACAATAGGAACAAGAAATCATTATGCACACAAAATTTGAAGAAAACTATTTTTATTTCATGAAGAACTTGTTTCCCTTTTTTATGAATAAATATTTCTTCACATATTTATATTATTTTTGACTCGTACATATTAATCTCTCTCTTCATAAAAAACCATATCATGATATATGCTAATCACAACAATTGCTATCTCCAAGCAATAAAAATTCTTTGTCAATAATATATTTTAGATATCTCAACAGGATGTACATTATAAAATTTTTCATGACATAAAAGGAGAATATAATATTATTTCTTCTTGAAAAAGAGCAACTTTCATAATATGAACTTTCAAAAAAACAAAATATATTATATTTCATATTGCATAGATACAAACCAATATTTTCTTCATAACGCCCCTTGGGTATTCAAAAATTATACATATAAAATTGGGCAAAATAATGAAGTAAAAACTTTATGAAATTCAAATATCTTCATTTGATGAAAGAAAAATGTTCACCTCTTAAAGCACACGTTCTTCACCTCTACTTGTTTTTTTCAGAGGATTGAGAACATATAAAAGCACAATTGAAGAATTAATCACAAAAATATTTGACGAAAATTTTAGACGAAAAGATGAAGAATAAAACTATTTAGAATAAACATGTCGACAACCTTCTTTAGTTAAAAGTGGCATCAATAGAGCAACACATAAAAGCTTCACGACGTCATCTCATTTAATACGCATATCCAAACAGAGTGCACAACAAAAATACTTTCAGGATCCTTTGAAACAAAAGGTTTGCTCCTCGTTGCTTAACAGAAATCAACATCACTTTCCTAGATGCATTTTGAGGGCAGCACTTTTTCTTTGCCGCACTTAAAAATCAGCATCGCAATAATACCAACATAACAAAAAAAAAAAACCGTTCCATCCTTCGTTAACGGGGGAGCACCTCTGCCCCGAAATTACACTAAAAACTTTCAATCATACGACTGCATCCATTACGGCAGGTGTCTAGCAGCGCAACTCACGCAGGTGGCCGCGAGCCCAGGGGAAAAAGAGAAAGGGTTATTGTAAATGCAAAACACGCCAATTTGGCAGTGAGCAACAGAGGGGGTGAGGAAAAACTAAGCCAAATTACAATATACAGTATGAAAAGATATGTAACTAATAAGAATAAAATTGATAACCATCTTAAGGGGAGACCAAAGCCGGTGGCCATGTACTTAACGGCTTGAAATACGTCACCTGTGAAATTTAATTTGATAGGTTAGGGGTGTGTCCGAATAAACGGAAGTTCCACCCAAAAGAACTAGCGAGAATGTTCTCGAACAAATTTAAAACCGGAAGGAATGATTTCAAACAGAATTTTACCGGCTTGGAACATTCGAAAGCTAAGTAAGAAAGAAAACATTACAGGCGACGAAATGAAAATAAGCGAAACCGAAATTAAATTTAAATTGAGAACATTAATAAAAAGGAAGGTGATATGAAATAAAATGGCTAATAAAATTGAATTAAATTAAATATATGGGGGGGTTATGGAGTAACCACCACAACTAGCGATATACATCCTTTATTAAAACGAGGTGGAACCCGTCGAAATTCGACGACAGAAGATCTTTAAGGAAGAACTCTTTCATTGATTTATAATAAATGTACAAAATTAGATAGAGTAAAAAATACATCTTATATTAGTCAGTCTAATTCTCAAACAAATATTATTTTAAGTTAAAATTAACAAAAAACTATGAAACTCAATTATCCAAATTATTAAATGAAATAAAACGGAAATTCACTGGATTTTATAACAGACGATATTTTTGAAATAATATACGCATTTTAATTTCTATTTTTTTTTTCAATTTTAAGAGAAAAGGAATTGATTCTGTTGCCACAATTACAAAATCGGTACTAAAAATTATAAAAAAAAAAAATTAATATCTCAAACATAAATTGAGATACAGTTTTAAAACAAATCGCATTTAAGAAAACATTTTTTCTCTATATGACGACGTAAAAATTTAAAATGTACAATATTTAGAAGTGTAAAATTTGCAGTACCGAAAATTGCAAAACCGAAACTGCATGATAAAGTGTTGCGCATTTAAATTTCTATTTTTTTTTCAAATTTTAAGAGAAAATGGAGTGATTCTGTTGCCACTATTCCAAAATTGGTACTAAAATTAAAAAAAAAAAAAATATTTCAAAAATAAATTGAGATGCAGCCTTCGAACAAATTGCATTTAAAAGTAAATTTTTTTTCTCTCTACGACGATGTAAAAATTTAAAATATGCGACATTTAGAAGTGTAAAATTTGCAGTAGCGAAAATTGCGAAACTAAAATTGCAGGGAAAAGTGTTGCCATTCACAAAAGGACGTATGCGTTACGCACAAATACGTTTGGCCTTTATAACATAGATTCTGTTCAAAACATGGCTTAGTACGAATTAGTGTTAGATCTTTCCTTTAAATCTTCCCTTTTGTCAACCGCATTAATTGACGGAGTGGAGTAAAAAGTGAAGCACATTGTTAATGATCTTCATTCTATTGATCGTAGAAAAAAATTTGAAGAGAAAAACTGGTTTAGGACAAAGAAAATTTAAAACTAAGTATGCGCGTTACTTGATTGTTAAAACATAGGGTTTTCCTTGTATTGTAGAAGTACATGACTAATATACGAAAATTAAATAAAAATAATTTGTAAATGGAAGCTTTTTGTTAAACTTAGAATATTTAAATATGCTTTGCGAAGTTTTTTTTATTTAACCCCTTAACTGGTTATTTCTTTCCTGTTCAATAAATTTAAAATAACGGATTCACACCACTATTATTTAAATAAAATATTCGTAAGATTTAGTCTAAACATTTCTGCCTTTTAATAGCATGAAATTTTTTCAAAAGAAAAATAGTGGTGTCAAAAAGCTTTAAATGATGAATTAAGCAAATTCATCTTGCCCGAACGGAGTACGGGCAAATCAGTTAACACTTTCCGGCACACTATGCCCGATCTGGGATAAATAATTTTATTTCCACACAAGCAAACTCTTCAGTAATATTTTAGTAAAATTCTGCTTCTACAATAAAATCTTAAATTAGTGGTTTCAGAATATCTAAAAAAATCTTTTGTGAATCCCTGTGTCAGTCGATAATTTCTCGTTTTACTAACAGAATTTGCCCGTGCCGGAAAGTGTTAAGGGGTTAACATTTGCAACATGGTCTTCATGCAAATATATACTTTTTTATTACCGCAAAAAACACGTGTTGTGACTATTTTTATATTTACTCCAAACACGATTCACCAAAAATTTGTTTGTAGAAGTATCTCTTGAAAATATTCCGGGATACAAGAGGTTACTTTTCAAAAAGTGCTACAAATAAAAATAATAATAATAATTCCTGGGAAATACGTTGTCCCAACTCTGTATTTGAGAGAATAAGTTTTATATAAAAAATGACTTGAATAAGCAGATCAATTTTCATTGATTGGTTTTTATCGATAACATTATTTAGCTAATTAAAAAATGTTTAAAGATTGAAAACCAAGTATTATAAATACACAAATAACGTATGAAAAGGTAGAAAACAGCTGTTTCGAATCTATAGAGTTCTAGAAAAAGCAAAACTGAGCGAGTTTTGCTTTATCTAGCTCGCTGAGTTTTGCACTGATGAAGAATCTCGATAGTAGATTCGAAACAGCTGTTTGCTGCCTTTTCATACATTATTTGTGCATTTAAAATCGTTGGTTTTCTATTTTGAATATTTTTGCACAAAGGCTTTATTTGTTATTTCAATTAAAAAATACCTGTTCTAATTGAATGCTCATTTAATTAACTGCAGCATTACTGATCTAAAAACAAACTTCTAAAATATTCTTGCTAACTATGATAACTTTAGCAAATAACAATGCATGTCCTCGAATTAACGGCTGGGAATAAGAATAGTACCTCTATTGTCTTATTTTCCAATTAATTAAACAACATGTTGATGAAATTGCGGAGAATACTAACGATAACATACCCTCATAAAATTTGTACAAAGCTGTCTTGTTAATAATTAACATTATAAACTTTCGATCTTCTTCATCGTCAACCGTATCAAGTGACGGAAGAGATCGAAGCGTAATCACTAATGATCTTCAATATATTGTTTGAGTGCATAAATTTCGGGAGCTCTGAAACATATAACTCTAAGAACAGAGAAACTTCCTGCCATTTGTTAAAAATCAAAAGAAGATAAAAGTAATTTTTTTATATATATTTCTGTTTTTAATGCTTTAATTTAAAGGTATAAAAAATTAAATTGAGATTAAATCAAAGATATCAATAATTAAAATTAAAAGAAGAAAAAATATATACAGTCGACTCTTGTTAATTTGAAATCGGATAAATCGAATCTTCGCTCAATTCGAACTAAACGTGAAGTCTCGAAATTTTCAATGGCAAAATAACGTTAAAAATTTTCATTTATTCGAATTCATTTCCTCTTGAGTTCGTTTAGTTCGAACTAACCAGAATTCCTTTTTTTCATTATTCCTTTCTTTTTCACGGACTTCAGATCATTTGAATAACTTTCTTTCTTTGAATTTTGTGAGCATTGTTCCGAACAAGTATCCATATAATCCTATGCATTTGTTATCCACTTTCATAGTGCTCCGTCTGTCCATCAGTTTTTCTTCCATTTTACTTGTTTCTAATCAATTAGTTTATGTATTTATATATTATAATTTAATATTGAGTCATATGGTAATGATAACAGACGAAATAAATTTAAAAAAAAATTATAACATTAATTCCTTTGATTAATTCGTACCATATTAAGTATGTTTCCATCTCATACTTTCCATAATTCGAACTTCGGATGATTCGAACATTTTTTGTTGTCCCGTCGAGTTCGAATTAACGAGAACCGACTGTATATGGTTTTTATTTTATTTGGAATATTTATTTTTTTAAATTAATTTTTCATGCGTTTGTTAACGTTTTTTGAATTTTCATTGCATTGATAACTGCAGAGCTTCAAAGTCTCCGGCTTTATTGAACTGTTATAAAAACTTCGTAAAAACAACATAAAATATACTAAAATAAGCGTTTCAAAAGAACTGAGTCTTTCTTCGTCAGACGCAAACAAGACGTTCGTTTACTATGAAAGCAGCGGCATACCTTTTATACAAATTCAAGAGTGTATACTACCAAAGTCAACGGAGTTCTCAATAGTAAATCTCTCCAGAACAACAATGTCTCAGTTCAAAACTAATTTTTGATAGATTTAAGATTTTTATCCCTAAATCAGCGAATGTCGAATGAATCAGATAAATATTGTCTATGAGTTGAATACATAAACATAACTACTAAACGTGTATTGTATTATAGCAAAAGCAGTTCTTACTGCATACCCTGCATTTAATATACTCAAATTATAAGTTTCCAATAAATGAATTCACTTTTGTATGCCTCATCCACAAAACTAAAGTGTATTTGTCTAAAGACTAAAGGATACTTTAAAATAAAATTTCATTATGTTAATATCAATTTATACATCGAAATATCAGGTAATTGCGCGAGGCGTTACGATTAATTAAACTCTGCTTTGACGTACAATATTACTGCAAGTGTTGTGAGTACAAATCGTTTGATCAGGAACTAAATATTTTTCATTCTTACATTTATTTATTATATACCAAATGAACTTTGTCAATCACATAGTTTGCAAAATTCATTCTGATTACTATTAGATAGATCCATACAGCAAATGTTTTAAAACTTTTTTTTTATTAACCAGTGTAATTTCTGATAAAAAGATTAAGTCTTTTAGCGCATAATTTCGTACCTTTCTTATATTATATTCGAAATTAAGTATCACATAGTTACTTAACAAATACCGGAGAGAATACTATTAATACGCACTTTGTTAATACCTGTAAAATACATGGGATATCAATAATTAACCTTATACACTTTTGACCTTCATCAGTGTTAATTGACTGTCGTCAACGAAAAGTACATAAAGACATTGCTAATGATAATCTTCCTATTAATTACATACATAAATTTCTGTAGCACTGAAGTAAGCAAGAGGATCACGACAAAGAAAATTGTTAAAAATCTTTATGCATGGTTTGTCTTTTAAAAGCAATTGCTTTATTCATTGTGTCATTAAGTATATTTTTAATACAAATTTAGAATGTACAAGGGGACTTTGCCATGGTTTTCATAGTATTCACGTGAATTTTGAGCTTTGATTGAAAAATTAAACAATAAAAAGAACATTTGTATTTCTATTGACTGATTTCTAGTTTAAGATGTATTAGTAAATGAAAAATGAATTATTCTAGAATAATATCGTTTTCATAACTACAGCATTTCAGTTTCCATTAACAAAGTCGTAAAATAATTTCGCTAATTAAGCACGATAACTTCTGAAAATAACAATGGATGTCCTCGAATGCACAATTCTAGTACATTTCTTGTCTCATCTTCCAATTAATTAAATATCACATCGCTAAAATTGAGCAGAATTCTACCGATATACACACATTATTAAAATCTGCGCAAGTTGCAGATTCTTAGTAATTAATATTATAATCTTCATATCTTACATCTCGATGGCCATAATAATTGACGGAGCGTAAAGCACATCGCTAATGATCTTCAATTATTTTGATTAGTTAACCTTCCAGCAGGCGCACTCATTATACCAACATTAAAAGTCGTGCATATTCCCTCGATACGCTATTGTAAAATGCATAGTGTAAAATATAACTGCAATGGAGCGCGAAAAATAGCTATGGTCAGGTGTTTTTAGTGAAATCAGATTTAAACGTTTAAAAAGAAATTCATCTGTAGTGTATCTCACACATACGCAAATCTGCTGGAAGGATATAGAAATTTCGAGAAGGATATGAGAGCATTTAAGCGAGCGACTAAGGAAACAAAATTAAACTTCCGATTCAAACCGACATTTAACAAAAGCATATGTTTTTTATTGTACTATACAAGTAAATTACAAATTTAAATTTCGGAAATTTAAATTTGCTTTGTTAAGTTTTTATTTATTTCAGTAATTAAACATTAAATGAGAATTAATTATTATTTAAAATTTAATTATTATTTAACAATTATAATATGTCAACGAAGAGTAAATGAATTCATTGCTAATTATAATGATCCTATTAATTGGATCGACAAATTTCGATAGCGCATAAATAAGCAATTCGGTCAAGACAAAGAACATTTTTAAACAATTTTGCGAATAGTTTGCCTTTCAAAAGCAATTGCTTTATTCATTGTGTTATTAAGTATATTATTAATACAGATTTCGAATGTGCAAGCCAACTTTGCCACGGTTTTCATTGGCGCTAGCTACATAGAATTCACTTAAATTTCAAGCTTTGATTAAACAATTAAACAATAAAAAGAACATTTGTATTCCAATCGACTAATTTTTAGCTTCAAACCTATTTATCAAGTGAAAAAACAGCAGTTCTAAAATAATTTCATTTTTAAAACTACTGCATTTCAGTTTCCACAAACAAAGTCGTAAAATAATTTCACTAATTAACCATGAAAACTTCTGATAATAATAATGGATTTCCCCGAATGCACAATTCTAGTACATTTCTTGTCTCATCTTCCAATTAATTAAATATCACAGTGCAGAAAATTGCTAAAATTGTGCAGAATTCTACCGATTATACACATTACTAGCGAGCTACGCCCGCTAGCTGGGCCACTTTTTCCAAACGAACCTCGGTATTAAGCAGTATATAATAAGCAAAAAAATTCATTTAATAAGCAAGTCTTGGTGTTCGAATCCTCAAGCACAAAAAAAAGTAAATTAAAGAGCCATGGTCCCGTTAAAAATATGTGATTTCGCACTGTAGGCTAAGTGCACTTGAAAAAAAAAGATTGTGGATCGGAACTACGGTCGCTTCGCGCCCATAGTCCCGTTAAAAATATTTGGTTTTGCACTGTGGGCACTAAGCGCCCTTAAGACATTTTTCCGTATTTTTTAGTTCATCAGAAGCAGATTTTTACGCAGATTCTGAATATGTAATCAGTTTTTTCCTACTTTAAAAACTGTCTGCATGATGGTTTAAGAAAAAACGCGCAAAAAAAAAACGCAATTAGCGCCGGTAGAAAAAGCGATTTTCGGCTGTTTCTTCTTTTAGCCAAAGGGGAAAAGTTCAGGTTCTTCACCGCAAGGTAGCGCAGTGTTCTGCCTTGGAGCTCCGTTTGAGCGCAGTTTGGTATTTGGAACATTTTTCGTTCCGATTCCCAAGGGGTTTTTAATTCATAACTTTTTTAATTTTGGTCCCACGGTCTCGAAAATGCCCGAAATGACTTCCCCGGAATATTTCCAATCGAAAGACACCTCTCGCGACTTCCAACTCGCCCGCGTTGCGAACTGTAATCGGCTTCAAGCAGACAGACAGACAGACAGACAGAGGCGCACGGATTTTATTAGCATAGATTAATACCTGTGCAAGTTGCAACTTCTTAATAATTAACGTTATAAACTTCCGATCTTCCCTCTCGTCAGTCATAATAATTGACTGAGCGTAAAGCCCATCGCTTATGATCTTCAATTATTTAGATTAGATATACGAATTTGAAAGCACTGAAGCCAGCTACTGAGTAAAAAAAAAAATGAACTTTAAACAGACATTTATTAAAAACATATGTGATTTATTGTACTATAGAAGTATATGACAAATGTAAATTTAGGAAATTTATATTTGCTTTGCTAAGTTTTTATCTCTTTCAGTAATTAAATATTAAATAAAATTTAATTATTATTTAATATTCAATTATTATTTAACTACTATATTGCGTCAACGAAGCATAAATAAAGTCATGGCTAATGATAATCATCTTATTATTTACACAAATTTCGGTAGCACTGAAGTATGAACTGGGTTAAGACAAAAAAAAATTAACTAACTTTATACATAGTTTGTCTTTTAAAAGCAATTGTTTTATTTATTGCGTTATTAATTATGTTATTAATCTAGATTTCGAATATACAAGCCAGCTTTGCCAAGGTTTTCATAGCATTCATGTAAATTACGGGCTTTGATTGAACAATTAAACAGTAAAAAGAACATTTCTTTTCCCATTGACTCATTTTCAGTTTAAAATCTATTTTTGAAATGAAAAATTAGTTGTTCTAGAATAAGTTCATTTTTAAAACTATAGCATTTCAGTTTCCACAAACAGAGTCGTAAAATAATTTCGCTAATTAACCACGAAAACTTCTGATAATAATAATGGATGTCCCCCAATGCACAATTCTAGTACATTTCTTGCCTCATCTTCCAATTAATTAAATACCACATCGCTAAAATTGTGCAGAATTTTAACGATAACACAACTTATTAAAATCTGTGCAAAATTCAGCTTCTTAATAATTAATGTTATAAACTTTCGATCTTCCCTCTCGTCAGTCATAATAATTGACGGAGCGTAAAGCACATCGCTAATGATCTTCAATTATTTTGAATAGATATACAAATTTGAGAGCACTGAAGCGAGAAACTGAGTAAAGTAAAATTAAACTTCCGATTTAAATCGACGTTTATTAAAAGGATTTTTTTTTTTTTTGTAGTATACAAGTATAAGGCAAATATAAATTTTGAAATTTTAAATTTGCTTTGCTAAGTTTTTATCTCTTACAATAATTAAGTATTAATCCAGAACAAATTATTATTTAATATTTGATTATTATTTAACTATTATATTACGTCAACGAAAAATAAATGAAGTCATTGCTAATGATAATCGACTTAATTAGATACACAAATTTCGTTAGCACCGAAGTAAGCAACTGGGTCAAGACAAAGAAAATTATTAACCAACTTTTCGCATAGTTAGTCTTTTAAAAGCAATTGCTTTATCCTTTGTGTTATAAGTATATTATTAATACAGATTTCGAATTTAAAAGCAATCTTTGTCAAGGTTTTAAATGCCGTTAGTTATGTAACATATACTTAAACTTCGAGCTCTGATTGAACAGTCAAACAATAAAAATAACATTTGTATTTCCATTGACTGATTTTCAACTTAAAATTTATTTATGAAATGAAAAATTAGTTGTTCTAAAATAAGCTCATTTTTAAAACTATAGCATTTCAGTTTCCGCAAACATTGTCGTAATATAACTTCCCTAATTAAACAAGATAACTTCTGAAAATAACAATGAATGTCCTCGAATGCACAGCTCTAATACATTTCTTGTCTCAATCCCTATCTATATCCATCTTCCAATTAATTAAATATCACACCGCTAAAATTGTGCAGACAACTTATTAAAATCTGTGCAAGTTGCAACTTCTTAATAATTACCGTTATAATCTTCGATCTTCCCTCTCGTCAACCATAATAATTGATGGAGCGTAAAACACATCGCTTATGATCTTCAATTATTTTGATTATATATACAAATTTGAAAGCACTGAAGCGAGCTACTGAGTAAAAAAATTGAACTTTAAACCGACATTTATTAAAAGAATATGTGTTTTATTGTACTATAGAAGTATATGACAAATGTAAATTTAGGAAATTTATATTTGCTTTGCTAAGTCTTTATCTCTTTCAGTAATTAAATATTAAATAAGAATTAATTATTATTTAATATTCACTTATTATTTAACTACTATATTGCGTCAACGAAGCATAAATAAAGTCATTGCTAATGATAATCATCTTATTAATTACACAATTTTCGGTAGCATTGAAGTATGAACTGGGTTAAGACAAAGAAAATTAACCAACTTTATACATAGTTTGTCTTTTAAAAGCAATTGTTTTATTTGTTGTGTTATTAAATATATTATTTATAGAGATTTCGAATGTACAAGCCAGCTTTGCCAAGGTTTTCATAGCATTCATGTAAATTATGTGCTTTGATTGAACAGTTAAACAGTAAAAAGAACTCTTCTTTTCCCATTGACTGATTTTCAGTTTAAAATTTATTTATCAAATGAAAAATTAGTTGTTCTAGAATAATTTCATTTTTAAAACTATCGCATTTCAGTTTCCACAAACATAGTCGTAAAATAATTTCGCTAATTAACCGTGAAAACTTCCGATAATAATAATGGATGTCCCCGAATGCACAATTCTAGTACATTTCTTGTCTCATCTTCCAATTAATTAAATACCACATCGCTAAAATTGTGCAGAATTTTAACGATAACACAACTTATTAAAATCTGTGCAAAATTCAGCTTCTTAATAATTAATGTTATAAACTTCAATCTTCCCTCTCATCAGCCATAATATTTGACGGAGCGTAAAGCACATCGCTAATGATCTTCAATTATTTTGAATAGATATACAAATTTGAGAGCACTGAAGCGAGAATTTGAGTAAAGTAAAATTAAACTTCCGATTTAAATCGACATTTATTAAAAGCATTTTTTTTGTATTATACAAGTATAAGGCAAATATAAATTTTGGAAATTTAAATTTGCTTTGCTAAGTTTTTATCTCTTTTAATAATTAAGTATTAAACCGGAATTAATTATTATTTAATATTTAATTATTATTTAACTATTATATTACGTCAACGAAAAATAAATGAAGTCAATTCTAATGATATAATCGTCCTAATTAGATACACAAATTTCGTTAGCACCGAAGTAAGCAACTGGGTCAAGACAAAGAAAATTATTAACCAACTTTTCGCATAATTAGTCTTTTAAAAGCAATTGCTTTATTCTTTGTGTTATAAGTATATTATTAATACAGATTTCGAATTTAAAAAGCAAGCTTTGCCAAGGTTTTAAATGCCGTTAGTTATGTAACATATACTTAAACTTCGAGCTTTGATTGAACAATTAAACAATAAAAATAACATTTGTATTTTCATTGACTGATTTTCAGTTTAAAATCTATTTATGAAATGAAAAATTAGTTGTTCTAAAATAAGCTCATTTTTAAAACTATAGCATTTCAGTTTCCGCAAACAATGTCGTAATATAACTTCCCGAATTAAGCACGTTAACTTTTGAAAATAACAATGAATGTCCTCGAATGCACAACTCTAATACATTTCTTGTCTCATCTTCCAATTAATTAAACATCACATCGCTAAAATTGTGCATAATTCTACGGAATAACATACCTTATTAAAATCTGTGCAAGTTGCCACTTCTTAATAATTAACGTTATAAACTTACGATCTTCCCTCTCGTCAGCCATAATAATAATAACCGGAGCGTAAAGCACATCGCTTATGATCTTCAATTATTTTGATTAGATATATATATTTGAAAGCACTGAAGCGAGCTACTGGAGTTAAAAAAATTGAACTTTAAACCGACATTTATTAAAAGCATATGTGTTTTATTGTACTATAGAAGTATATGACAAATGTAAATTTAGGAAATTTATATTTGCTTTGCTAAGTTTTTATCTCTTTCAGTAATTAAATATTAAATAAGAATTAATTATTAATTAATATTCCATTATTATTTAACTACTATATTGCGTCAACGAAACATAAATAAAGTCATTGTTAATGATAATCATCTTATAAATTACACAAATTTCGGTAGCACTGAAGTATGAACTGGGTTAATACAAAGAAAATTAACCAACTTTATACATAGTTTGTCTTTTAAAAGCAATTGTTTTATTTGTTGTGTTATTAAATATATTATTAATAGAGATTTCGAATGTACAAGCCAGCTTTGCCAAGGTTTTCATAGCATTCATGTATATTTCGGGCTTTGATTGAACAATCAAACAGTAAAACGAACATTTCTTTTCCCATTGACTGATTTTCAGTTTAAAATCTATTTATCAAATGAAAAATTAGTTGTTCTAGAATAAGTTCATTTTTAAAACTATAATATTTCAGTTTCCACAATCAGAGTCGTAAAATAATTTCGCTAATTGACCCCGAAAACTTCTGATAATAATAATGGATGTCCTCGAATGCACAATTCTAGTACATTCCTTGTCTCATCTTTCAATTAATTAAATATCACATCGCTAAAACTGTGCAGAATTTTAATGATGACACAACTTATTAAAATCTGTGCAAGATCCAGCTTCTTAATAATTAATGTTATAAACTTCCGATCTTCCCTTTCGTTGGTCATAATAATTGACAGTGCGTAAAGCACATCAATAATGATCTTCTATTATTTTCATTAGCTATAGAAATTTGAGAGCACTGAAGCTAGCAACTGAGTAAAGTAAAATTAAACTTTAAATCGACATTTATTTAAAACATGTTTTTTACTGTACTATGCAAGTATATGGCAAATATAAATTTCGGAAATTTAAATTCGCTTTGCTAAATTTTTATCTCTTTCAGTAATTTATTATTAAATATGAATTAATTATTATTTAATATTTAATTATTATTTAACTATTATATTACGTCAACGTAGAATATATGAAGTCATTGCTAATGATAATCACCCTAATTAGATACACAAATTTCGATAGCACCGAAGTAAGCAACTGTATCAAGACAAAGAAAATTATTAACGAACTTTACGCATTGTTAGTCTTTTAAACGAATTGCTTTATTCATTGTCTTATAAGTATAATATTAATACAGATTTCGAATTTAAAAGCCAGCTTTTCCCAGGATTTAAACGACGTTAGCTACATAATACAGCTCATATTCAAAATATTAGAATAATTGAGAAAAAGTAATAAGAAAAAATTATTTGTCATTTATTTATTTTTTATACTAAGTAAATGCAATTAAATTTCTTATAAATTAAATCTGGAATGTTTAGATAAGATTTTAACATTTATAAAATATAAAATACAGCACAATAAATTAGGTATACAGCTTCCTTAAACACACCAGAATATTAGAATAAAATTTAGATTGGTTCAAAATATTAGAATATTTTATTTTACGCAACAATATTACCTTATGAATATGAAGTAAATGGTAGTTAATATTTTGTAGCATCCCCTTTAGCTTTCATAACAGCGTAGAATCGATCTTGCATACTATATACAAGGTGTTTACAAACATTTCTATCAATATTAGCCCAAATAGACTTTATACGTGCCACTAACTCAGTTTTACTTGAAGGAGGATTTTCTTGAAGTTTTTTCTTTATTATACACCATAAGTTTTCGATGGGATTAAGATCTGGTGAATTTGGTGGCCAAGGAAGTACCTTAATGTTGCGTTGGCGGAAACAATTCTTAGTTGACACCGAGGTATGCGGGGACGCTAAATCTTGTTGAAAGATGAAATCATCTTCAAATAAATCTTCTGATGATGGAATCATGTAATATTCTAAAATTTCTTGATATATCAGAGAGTTAACCTTTTCGTAGACGATGCATAACTTTCCAGGTCCTTCTGCACTCATACAACCCCAAACCATGACACTAGCAGCAAATTTTACGGAACGTTTAAGGCATTCTTTATCAAATGCTTCTTGCTTCATTCTCCAAACTCGAATACCTTGATTACCATACGAAACACAAAACATACTTTCATCACTAAATAATATATTTTTTCAATCTTCATTGCTCCATAAACGTCTTGATTTACACCAATTCAATATTATACGCTTTTGTCTTGCAGTCATGAGAGGTTTTGTTTTCGGTACACGAGATTCAAATTTAAATTTATGGAGACGTCTTAATGTTGTCGATGTAGAAACTTCAACTCCTTCTTCTTTCCATTTTCGGTGCAAGAATCGCACACTTTTAAAACGGTTTTTCTTAACTATACGCTTCAGTTTCCTGTCATCTCTAGCAGATGTTTTTGGTTTTCGGCCACCATTTCGGCGATTATTTTGAAATTTTCCAATTTTTGAATATTGTGTTAGTATTTTACTAACGCGCGATTGCGAACAATGTAAATAATTCGCTATAAAACATTGATTTTTAGCGTGCCGATACAAATCAACCATACGAAGTTTAGTAGATTCAGGAATATCACTCACGCGGCCCATTTTAAGACGAAAAAGAAACAAACTGCAAAAAAGAATACTGATTTTAAATAAAATAGTTTGAATTTAATCAATGATGCCACCAGTTAAGAATTGGTAATAATTAAAGGAGAATTAATGTGAAATATTCTAATATTTTGAACCACTTGAATAAATATTCTAATATTTTGACTTTTCAAAATAATTTTTTTTGCAATTAATCTTTTCAAAAATGATATTAAATTTAAGACAACAAGTAAGTTTAATTTAATTGTTTAATTAAATTAAACTAGTTTAATTAGTTAAACTAGTTTAATTAGTTTAATTTTTTTTTAAAGACAACAATAAGTTCTTAATAAAAATATCGTTTGCATATTTTCATTAAAAGACATTAAATTACCAAACGATATTTTCAATTTCTAAAAAAAAGGTAATTATTCTAATATTTTGAATATGAGCTGTATATGCGTAAACGTCGACCTTTGATTGAACAATTAAACAATAAAAAGAATATTTGAATTTCACTGTTTCATTTTCTGTTTAAAATCTATTTATGAAATGAAAAATTAGTTGTTCTAGAATAAGTTAATTTTTAAAACTATTGCATTTCAGTTTTCACAAACAAAGTTGCAAAATAATTTCACTAATTAACCGCGATAACTTCTGAAAATAACAATGGATGTCCCAAATTGGGCAATTCTAGTACATTTTTTGTCTCATCTTCTAATTAATTAAGTATCACATCGCTAAAATTGTGCAAAAATCTACCGATTATAAACCTTATTAAAACCTGTGCAAGTTCCAGCTTCTTGATAATTAAAGTTATAAACTTCCGATCTTCTCTCCCTTCAGCCATAATAATTGACGGAGCGTTAAGCGCATAGCTAATGATCTTCAATTATTTTGATAAGATGTGCAAATTTGAGAGCACTGAAGCGAACATCTGCGTAAAATAAAATTAAATTTTAAACCGACATTTATTGTCGGAGTATAGCTGCGGCTTCCATTCAAAAATTACACTTTTGTGATCACGATAGCGTCCAAAATATTTATCGCATCGACACAAAAAATAAGTTGGGCGTTAGTAGTACCAAAACCTTGGAGAATTTTGCAAATCAGAAATATTCGACAACATTAACACCCTAAAATGTCGGCAATTATTTAATCATAGTAATAACATTGTGAATTTAAATCTTCCATTGTTGAAAAGAAAGGGAAAAAAATGTTTGTTTATCTTTATTAATGCCATTTTCTGATAATTATTCAAAGTAAAATTTTATAAAAAAAATAACAGAAACAGGTGTCAAGTTTAAAAAACACAAATTTTCTTAAAAAGCTGTTACCTTTTCAACCCGCTGATAATTTAAGATGATAAATGAAACGCTTCAAGAGTCACAATGACATATTTAAATGAAAACAGTAAACGGTTTTCAATGTCGTAATCTACAGAGAACGCACGTAAATTTCGAGATTTGATTGAACAATCAAACAATAAAAAGAACATTTGTTTTTTTTCTGACTGAGTTTTAGTTTAAAATATACTTAGTAAATGAAAGATAGACTGCTCTAGAATAAGTTCATTTTTAAAACTACAACATTTCACTTCCAAAAACTATTCCATAATTTCTATAATTAATCACGAAAACTTCTGAAAACAATGAATGTCCTCGAATGCACAATTCTAGTATACTTCTTGTCTCATCTTCCAATTAATTAAATATCACATGGCTAAAATTATGCAGAAATATACCGATTACACACCTTATTAAAATCCGTGCAAGTTGCAGCTTCTTAATAATTAATGTTATAAACTTCCGATCTTTCCTGTCGTCAGCCATAATAATTGACGGTCCGTAAAACACATCGCTAATAATCTTCAAATATTTTGATGAGATGTACAACTTTGAGAGCACTGAAGCTAGCAACTGCGTAAAGTAAAATAGAAATTTGAACCGACATTTATTAAAAACATATGTTTTTTATTGTACTATAGAAGTATATGGCAAATATAAATTTCGGAAATTTAAATTCGCTTTTCTAAGTTTTTAATCTCTTTCAGTAATTAAATATTAAATAATAATTAATTATTATTTAATGTTTAACTATTATTTAATCATTATATTAGGTGATTACAAAAATTTTTGTCAGCCAATAGGAAAGCAGAAGGCATAATGCCTTCTGCATCTGTTTCCTAATGGCTGATTCTTTAACTTGTTCCCTGACCTGCCTTTTCATTTCAGTTATTCCGCTGCTTGGCTGTTGCTTTCTGCTTTCCTATTGGCTGTTCCTTTAGCTTGTTCACTTTCTCTCCATTTCATTTTAGTCGTGCCGCTGCTTTCATAGTAGACGCTCGTCTTCTTTACGCCTGACGAAAAAAGACTCATTTCTTTCGAAAAGCCTAGCGAAATGAAATTTTTTATGGTGTGTATAAGATGTTTTCATTCCTACATATTAATTCACACCAGTTTAAACTTATTTTCTTTAAGTTTAGTGCTTTATTTATAAATCATCGAATTCCTAAAAAGAAATTTTTTAATTTTTTAGACTTGTCTTTAAACGGTTGTCTAGCTGATGCTCCATTCAATTTCATACCGTATATCAAAAACATTATCGTTTCAACCGTTAACAAATTCGAATAACGAAAAACCGACTTATACAGCAATAAATATAACCGTTCAACTTTATACTAAATTTGATAAACTGAGAGTGAAATTTTATAAATTATTGGATATGTTATAAAATTTACCCGCAAAAAGTTATAAAAAATTTAGATTAAGATTTTATTTTACCCCGCCACTCCAACAACAGGTATCCAAACAAAAGTGATCGCAGTGTATCACGGGAATACTATGAAGTCCTATGGTAGATTAACGCATACCTGCAATACCGTACGCACCAAGTATTCCATATTATCTGACACTCTTAAAACGAAAAAGAGGATTTGGCTTCTCAGGAAAGAGAGGTAATTTATTGTACCTTGAATGATTTGTTTTTTAAATATTTTACACGTCTTGATTTAAATTGCTTTTTCAGGACTTCTCATCTTGATTTAAATTGTTCACAAACAACTCGCTACTCGAGTTGTTTCAACTCTGTCTTAAATACTGACATGATTAGGATGAATAAATTAATATTTTGATCAAGAATTATACATTTTAAATTGCAGATATTTGTTAATTATTTTCAAAATCATCTTCATGAAACAGTCTCTATTAAAAAATTTAATCAGAAAATCGCAGCATTATTTCACAAACAAATATCTAAAATAATCTTGCAATGGTAACTTTTGTAAGTAGAAACGTATATGCTTCAATGTACACAAAATTGTACCTTTTTGTCATTTCTTGTAATAAGTATCGTATCGCTAAATTTGGAGAGAATACTAAACTTATTATTACACACACCTTATTAAAATCTGTACAAGACATGGCTTGTTAATAATTAACATTATAAACTTCCAATCTTCTTTATCGTCACTCGCATTAATTGACAGAGGGCAATGGAGGGTAAAGAACAACGCTAATGATCTCCATTGTGTTGATTGCATATCGAAATTTTGGAAGCGTTGAAGTGAATATCTGGATAAAAATTTAGAACGTTTTAAAATAACGTTATATTTTATGTATCTGATCGTAATTTACCAGTGAGTTTATTATGATTTTTTTAATAAATGAATCTGCTTTCCTAGTGTTTTTATTTACAAATTTAAATTCGTAAATTTTGCTTTAATGTAAGAAAAAAAGGAATAATTTTTCGAAATCCAATTTCATTCTTTTCCACACTTCTAATTTTGAATTCAGGTATGTGACAACTAAACAAAACTAACAGCAACGCTCCGTTTTGTGGATCACGCTTTATGATGTTTCACTTCATTATTCCGATACAAACCAGTGTTTTCCAGTATAGTTTGAATTAGTTTTCTATTATTTGTCAGTAGTGTAGAAAAATTTTTACGAAAAACGCCTATAATTAATTACTTAACTAAGTCAATTTTAATGAATGAATTCTTCGTAAATTGAATTCCCGTATATTCAATCGTGTAATGCACTCAGGCGCATGACGCACGCCTACGATTTCAGCTATATTTCCACTTTCTCCTGTTTTTATAAGAATACAGTGTTGGATTCGTGAACATTTTCGAAATCCGGATTTCAACGGATTTACACGTAAAATCCGTTTAGAGGCCAGAGAACCGGAAAAACATGTTTTTATAAAATGTCTGTCTGTGAATATGAGAGTCTGTTTGTATGTATGTGACAAACATTTTATGGGCGCTCTATATCACAAACTAATCACAATTTCGCAAAACTTTCGATTCTGTTAAACCTTGATATAAACTAGATTTGATTAGTTTTTCTTGTACATTGCTCAGCAGGTGGTGCAGCTGTGCTGCATTTTTCACAATTTCCACAATAGTCATATCTTAAGAACTAGAGAATGTATTTTCATAAAACTTTAGAATAGATCATGGTGCTGATTCCATTTTGTAAAAGTCGCACAACAACTGGGAGCATTATTCGTATTTATTGCATTAGCTCTGTCTCAAGAACTGAAGCACGAATTCTCATCAAACTTCAGACTCAGTTAATCTCTGGAATAGATTAGTGTTGTATAGTTGTTGTTTTTAGTGACCAAAAAAGTGTTATTAACTAAAAAAAATTTCAAAATTTTAATTTCTCCCTCTTAAATTCTTCGGTCCCTGGGTCCCCAATCAGGGATATCTTTTCTTTTCCCTATAAAAACTACAGTGTCCAATTTTTTTACATTTTCACATCTCTTCTTAATAGCCGAATGTTTTTTGTGTTGAAAGCAAACAAATAAACGGCTGTAACTAAGCTGAATATCTCATAAAATAAATGTTTTTTTTTCATCTGAATTCGCAAAATGCCTAAAAATGCCCAAAAGACAGTGTGACCAAAAAAAATTTATTAACTTAAAATTATTTCAAAAGTAAATAAATAAATAAATAAGAATTTGTAGATTATTTACTTGTTTAAAGCTCTTAAATTTGTGATTGTGTTAATTTAGGTCAATGGTTATTAACCCTTTTTGGTCCGAATTCTTTTTCCATTTTAAGAACAAAATTATTATTCCTTTAATAATGTTAACTGTAGCTATCCAAATAGACTTACTGGTGTTTAAAGATTATCTCGTAGTCTGAAATGCAACGAATGTACATATTCTGTGTACTATTTAATACATATTTATATGATAACAAGCTAAGGAAGAGTTTTTGGAGACGTTTGAAAAATATCGTATTACAACAGGGTTTAATAGATATTACAACTTTCTAATGTTTTTTGCGTTTCATCACGCATGATTCGTTTAGAAAAATAGCCTATGTTGTAAATTTAAAGCGTGAAATATACGTATGTACAAAATAAGGGAATCGTAAACGGGGCAATGGGAAATAAGTAAACTTTTATTATTATTATTATTACTAAATGTCATAACATAAATGAAGTCATAATAAGGAATGCATAGACATATGCTATCATTTTTATATGTAGAAAGTAACAAAATAATTGTCAAGGCAAAGAATTATTCGGTGAAAAGACATGTACTATTAGTAGTACACCAGACCCGAAAGGGTTAAATTGATGTTTTACTGGGGTTTGTAGTTTTGGATCCATATTTTTGAACATAAATTCCTTATCACCTAATGGATCAATTTCAGAAAAGATATCTTTTCTGTCATTTACGATGTCATTTTTTTAAACCAATCAATAAGTATCTGTATTATTATTTTAGCTTCGCAACTGAAGAGATTAAATAGTGACTTAATAATTAGATGACCTCTTACAAGAAATACTGAGGAGAAAAAAAGTATTTTATTAGTGCTTTATAAACTACCTGTTACTTCTAATTACGCCTAATTTTGTTTAGCAATAAAATTATGTATCTCTTAACCACTAATTAAGGAAGAAAAAGCTATATATTTCCTGGAGAAAATCAGATAGCTTTTGTCAAGATACTGATGTTGGGTATTGATTCCCTGCTTTATTATCTCAAACAGACCACAAATAAGTTCATTAATTGAGGTTAAGAAACTGTTTAACCTAGGATATATATTTTACTTTATCTTCATGTTGGTTGTTTTGATTAAGAAACTGTTTAACCTTGGATTTATATTTTACTTTATCTTCATGTTCATTGCTTTATTATTAAATGTAAATGGAAGAAAAATTATTATTATGGGGAAAAACAATTTCTCCAGGAAAAAATACTGAAATAAACAAGCTGGAAATTACAATACATCAAGCGTGGCAAATGAGGTGCGTTCGTACTCTAACGAAGTTTTAAATACATTTAGATGTTTGTGTAACAGTATCCAATACTTCAGATACTATATAGTAACCGAAATTTTATATGCGTCCCTGAAAATAGGATATGATTTCTATTATGCCGAAAGTAACTTCAAGTAAACCTTAGTAATGTATATCAATTTTGTAGACCTGAAATAGTTTAATATAATTAAAACGCACCCTATACAATGTTTCCTCTTATACCATTATGCAAAAGAATGTGTACCCCGGAAATTAATAACAAATATTTTTTCTACCACACATTGCTCAGAATACGTATTTTAGTACATACTTCATAGATGCATATCAATTTTATATGTTCTAAAGAATGCAACATCATCAAGATCTTCTTCAAGTTGTTTTTCCAATTGGTCGTAATGTAACGAAATACTTTTGATTGTCCCTGTAATTAAACCGTACCTCCGATTTTCATAAAATTTGAAACGACTCGACAAAATTATGCAACGATTATATATTTTTATATATTTAAAATTTCAAACGATTCGGTTGGGTAGTTTTATATTCGGCCAGACAGACGGTCGGAAGGCCTGAACGACGACTATAGGTGCTTCGTATTTACATAGTTACGAACTCACCCAAAAAGATTGGATGGTCAGGTATATTATAGTCACCGGCACAAAAGTTATCTTTAATTTTTAATGACTTCTATACATAATCAGGTGGATGTTAGGTTATGATCAGGAACAGACAAAAATTTAAAATGCTTAAGCGTCATGAAAAATTCCTGCGCTGAAAAAAAAATGAAGTACTCAAAAATGAGTAGGTGGATGTACTCATTACTGAATTGAGTATGTTTGGATCAAAAATGAACACATTGCTTTCTCAATTTTGAAACAGCATATGTTATCAAATCCAAATAAACGATAATTTTGTACCTACCCCACTAAAAATCACCTGAAGATTTTCTGAAGAAATTGTTACTTTCTTCAGAAATTCTACAGAAATATGAAGAAATTTCGAAGAAGAGATTTACCCTAAAAATATCAGCAGAATTTTTTAAGACATTTCGTATCCTTTTTGAATATTCGAATTACCTTTAAAATATCTGTAGAATTTTTTAGAAACATTTTGAAGATTTTATATTCCTTTAAAATATCTGCAGAATTTTAAAAACATTTCACATAAATTTTGAAGATTTGTTAATTTTAAAATATCTATGGATTATTTTAGAATATATTACGCACGTTGTGAAGAATTGATTGACCTTAAAAATATCTGTAGAATTTTTTTAAAAACATTTCATATATATTTTGAAGATTTGTTTCATTTTTAAAATAGCTGCAGAATTTTTTTAAACACTTCACACACATTTTGAAGATTTAGTTCATTTTTAAAATGTCTGTAGAATTTTTTAAAACGGTTCACAATCATTTTGAAAGTTTGTTCCATCTTTAAAATACATATCTGTACAATTTCTTTGAACATTTCAAATACATTTTGAAGATTTGATTTACCTTAAAATATCTGTAGAATTTTTAAAAACAATTCTCTCACATTTTGAAGGTCTGATGTACCTTCAAAATATCTGTAGAAATTTTAAAAACATTTCACATACATTTTGAATCTTTGATTTACCTCAAAAATATCTGTAGAATTTTTTTAAACACTTCACACATTTTTTGAAGATTTGATCTACCTTAAAAATATCTGTAAAATTTTTTAAAACATTTCACATACATTTTGAAGATTTGATTTACCTCAAAATTATCTGTAGAATTTTTTTTAACATTTCAAATACATTTTGAAGATTTGATTCATTTTTAAATTACTTGCAGAATTTATTTAAACCCTTCACACACATTTTGAAGATTTGATCGACCTTAAAATATCTGTAGAATCTTTTAAAACATTTCACACACATTTTGAAAATCTGATTTACCTTTAAAATATCTGTAGAATTTTTAAAACAATTCACGCACATTTTGAATATTTAATTTACTGTAAAATTATCTGTAGAATTTAAAACATTTCAAATACATTTTGAAGATTAGTTAGTTTTGGTTTTTCTCATCCATGGCTCCATAAAAAATGCTTATTAATGTAAATATAACTATGCACAGTATTTTAAAATAAATTTCAAGTATACTTTCAAATAATGCTTTTGTCATAAAAATGTTCGATTTGGGTATTATACTTATAATTTTGCTATTTCTCTTAATAAATAATCAATTAAATGTTAACTTTCATAATTTTGATAAAGAAATAAATACAAGCATATTACTTACCCATCATACGTAGTATAGGGTAAGTCTTGCAATCGTTTTGAAAATCGAAAAAAAAAAATTTGGCGGATTTACACGTTTTAGATAGTGGAGATTCCAAAAAACATATTTTTAGAAAAAAAATGTGCCGTTCGTCCGTCCGTCTGTCTGTCTGTATATCTGTCTGTCTGTAAACGCTCTATCTCCCGAACAAATTGAGATAGAGACTTGAAATTTTGTATGTAGTTAGTATGTAAGAATAGGGCAAAGCCTATTTAATATCAGCAACCTCGATAATCCGGAACTACTTTTTTCGGACTCCCGAAAAATTCGTTCTGATGAAAGGTACATAAAAATTTTCGAATTTTTTTGTTCTAAGGAATGGACGTAAAAGGCAATAAAATAACACACATTTTGCATATAAAACGAAGTCGATCGGATTATTAGTTGCCGAGATATTTGTAATCCTGTTTTCCACATTCTTCGATTTTTCATGACCCTGTATTTCATTAAAATTTTAATTCAGAGGTATATTTTAATTGTAAATGAGACGCTTAATCTGACGCAGTTAATTGTTAGTTAATAGAATTATTATTTTTGGAGTTATAAGGATGTTTCTTTTACGCAGTTCGGTGCTACTTGAGTAGTTTGGCGTTTTATATAATTTGTCGAAATTGGTACATCAGCAGTTCTTTAATACAGCATTACTATGTATATTAACAATATTTAAATTTTGTTTATGAATTGCAATGCATTGTATAAATAGTTTTCAAAAGTTTTATTTTCATATACATATCCATGATGGGTAAGTATTACGGTGGCCCCCAACGACTAGTTTTCACTTTAATTTGTAAATTCAGGGAGCAGATATTAGTGATTTATATTTAAACACAATCACGGAATCAAAAATGAGTGCATATGTTTCTCAGTTTTGAGAACTTTTGGATCGGAGCTATTTTGAGTATGTGAAGTACTTAAAATTGAGCACTTTTTACTTAATTTTGAGAACCCATTTTTTTTTTCAGTGTCGGATCCAGCTTGAAGAATCAATTTTCTGACATTAACACAGCTACTGCAAAATGAAATACTATCTACTTATAATCGTATTTGGCTATTTCTGTGTGATGTGTGTCATTTTGCAATGAACACATTAACTGTTCAATAAAAAAATCAAACCGAGCAAAAATTTTAAGATAATACCTCTTTTTACACTGCAAAATTAAGTAAAATTCATCATCTAATATTAAATGTATTTATCTTATACTGCAGCACATTATTTTGCTTTTTATGTTTGTTTTCCTGCATGTTAAAAGAAAATGCTTCGCCCGAAAAAGTATATACATATATATCACAAAAACGCCGTACAACTTCCCCGCAGTTACGAAACAAATAAACGTTGCTCATACGAAAACAAATTGTTCTAAGGTTTAACTCTAAATTGTCCTAAGGTTTAACTCTCATTGTATTGACCGATTGGAAGACATAATAATGCTCTTTTAATACCGATACAAATAATGCTACAATATAGACCAGTCACAAAATAGAACTGTATGTGCGCCACGTGAAAAAAAGCTTACAGGGGAAGCTTTCAAAATTAAGGACTTAAAATAACTTTAGAATGCGAATTTTAATATCAAATGAATAAAGATTAATAAAATCTTTGAAAATAATAATAAAATAAAATATGGCAATGGTTGTAAGTAACCACAGCATTCATTATAAAATGCATCTTCTAATGTTTAATGTATTTATCTTAAACTGAAGCACTATAATGAACAAATTATTTTGCTTGTTATGTTTATTTTCCTGCATGTTAAAAGAAAATGCTTCTGTAGAAAAACAACAACAACAACAGCAAATGTATATATGTATCAGAAAAATGCCGTACAACTTCCCCGCAGTTACGAAACAAATAAACGTTTCGCATAAGAAAACAAATTGTTCTAATGTTTAACTCTAAAGCATTGCATTGACCAATTGGAAGACATAATAATGCTCTTTTAATACCGATACAAATAATGCTACAATATAGGCCAGTCACGAAATAGAACCGAATGTACGTCACGTGAGAAAGAGGTTTGCTGCCAACAGATTGCTTCTGTTTTCATAATGCCTAGCGGTCGATTGTTTGTTTCACAAACATTGGATAAAACACGATATAACACGAAATGTAATCTAGTGGAACTAATATATACTGTTGCATTGACTCAATGATAACAAATTCTAAACTAACTATAAATGTTGCTTTTATCGTTTAGTGTAATAGAGTTTGTAACTATTGCAATATATTTGCTTTTATTAAGACGTGAACCGAAGTAGTATTAATAATTTTGATGCTAAAATGTGGGAAAAATAAGTTTTGCTTTGAAAAACGAAGTTGGAAAAGAGTTAATAATTGTACACCTTTAGATATTTAATTGAAGATACAATGACTAGAAAAACCACGAATTTTCGCTAAAGGAAAAGAGTTGGGAAGTTTAAATGCGGAAAAGGAAGAAATGTCAATAATTGTCATTTTTCAACTGATTAATATTTTTGAAAAAACTTTCAAGTAATACCTATTTTTATCATTCCATTTACAAAATTTTTAATCTCGTATGACTGGTTTTTCAAAGCAGAAATTTTTCCCTACATAAATCAGATAAATGCGCGGATTAAATAATGCAAAATTTACAATAAAAATTTATTATTTATTAAGTATGGATGCCCGTACATGGTACGGGCAAATCGTGATTGGCAAAAACATGTTGCCCGTATGACGTACGGGCAAATCAGGGAAGCGGTTAATATAGTTAAAAAGTTATAAAATTATACGATAATATTAATAATAAAATACATATGCTTTCTATCTGTATGGAAATCAAAAGAAAATAATAATGCTTCATAATTATGTTTAAATATCATAAAATCTGAAATTGAATTTACTTTTAGTATAATTTTTTTCACAACTATATTTATCGGTGCGTTAATATGTCTTAATTAATTAATTTTAGAGATTTTAAAATGCTTACCTTTAATTATAACAAGTGGGTATGTAATGTCGAAGATCACACACATGCATTGAAATTAAAAATTGAAAGATGACAATTCTCGGTTTAAAAAAATGAATGATAATATATTTAAAAACATCTTTTAGACGTAAAATAACGAAAAAAAAATTATAAAAACTTTATAAAACTGTATCTATCAGATAACGAAATCTATTCCAAGAAGAAAAAAATCCCATCGCTGGAACTGGTAAACCTTTTATTAATAGTTCACGACCAAAAGAAGTTGAAATTAAAGTTCAGTAAATCAGAATCACAAAAATGATCGAATTTCATTCAAATAATTAATTTAATTTAAAATAACGTAACATTTTTTTTTTCAAAATTTGATGATTTGCCAAAGCGAATATAAGTTATTTGTATGCAAATTTAAATTTCGTAACTTACGCAGTTTCTAAAATCAATTTTTGTCACGAATAGACAGAGGAACGAGAACTATCATAATTTCATATCTGAATAAATCCGTATGCATAACAAGTAATATATATTTAAAACAGCAGATTAATATTACCGGTATTAATCGAAAGTCAAAAACTTCAGATTTCAAAATCGAAATACTGAATGCGAAATATTTTGTATTGATGGCAAATAAAATTGAACTTGATTTCATTTTACTATTATAATATATCGAAATCAATAGATACAATTTAATAGCTTAGCTTTCTCAATACTAATAACGCATTCTGAAGATGATAGAATTTACACCGATACCGTTGTCTAACTTTTATTTAATCCTTTCGTAAGAATTTTTTAATATTTACCTCATAGGGGGAGTGTTGAAAATCCCTAAAGGTACCTCATTTCATTGGAATGATATTCGTTGGATTGACCTTACATACAAATTTTAAAGTTCGTATAACTTACACAGTTTTTGAAAATGAACTCTGTCATGAACTGACAGAGGAGCGAGACTAATAGAGTTTTATCAGCATATAAGCTCTAAAAATAACAAATATTTCACATATAAAAAACAGATTAATATCATCGGTAGTAATACAAAATCAAAAAACTTTAGATTTCTAAAACGAAATATTGATTGCGAAATATTTTGAATTTCTAACAAATGAAAATTAATTTTATTTCATTTTACTATTCTAATATTACAAAATCAATAAATAAAACTTAATAGCTTAGATTTCTCAATACTTATAATACATCTATTAATTCTAAAAATGGTAGAATTTTCACCAATACCGTTTTCTAACTTTCATTTAATCCTTTCGTAAGGTTTTCTTAATATCCATCCCATGGGAAAAGGGTTGAAAATCCCTGAGGGTACTTTATTTCGATGACCTTGCATACGTATTTTAAAGTTCATATAACTTACACAGTTTCTGAAAACGAACACTATCACGAACTAACTAAGGCGCGAGACTAATAGAATTTTATCAGCATTACTATGCTCTAAAAATAACAAATAATTCATATGTAAGAACCAGATTAATATTAAATGTAATAATACAAAATCAAAAACTTTAGACTTCGTAATTGAATTATTGATTGTGAAATATTTTGAATTGCTGACAAATAAAAATTTTATTTTATTTCGTTTTATTATTCTAATATTACGAAATCAATAGATAAAACTTAATAGCTAATATTTCACAACGAACTCTGCTATGAACAGACAAAGGAGCGAGATTATTAGAATTTCATCACCAAAACAAAAGAGTAAAAGTAACAAACAATTCACATATAGACACCAGATTAATATTACTGGTAGTAATACACAATCAAAAACTGCAGTTTTAAAATCGAAATATTGATTGTGAGATATTTTCAATTTCTAATAAATGAAAATTAATTTTATTTCATTTTACCATTCTAATATTACGAAATCCAGGGTGGCGAGTGGTGAGATAAAAACACAGTGAATATTGATGATAAATACCAGTATTTTGTTAAGGATAAATTCATTTTATATAATCTCTTTATATTATTTGGAATATTTTCTGTAAGAAATTACTGGTAGTTTTCTCTTCTCTTGACTGTGTTTTTCCTGACACTCGCCACCCTGAAATCAATAGATAAAACTTCATAGCTTAGATTTCTCAATACTTAGAAAGCATCTACTAATTCTGAAGATCCCCGAATCTTCGCTTAACTTTCATTTAATCCTTTCGTAAGGATTTCTTAATATTCACCCCATGGGGGGAAGTGTTGAAAATCCCTGAGGGTACCTCATTTTCGCTGGAATGCCTTGACCTTGTGCATAGTAGCTTGGTTGGGAGGAAAGTACTCGCCGCACGTAATGAAGTACACACGGGAGATTTCACGTTGAGCGCGGGCTTGGAATTCCTCTCTTAGTCGGTGTGTAAGCTCATTAATGAAACATGAACAGCACGTGTTCCTTGAAGATCATTAACACAACACAGGCATCGGGGGAGGGTTAGAGTTTATCCTCTCTGTCATATTTTGGTAAATTACAGTGCATACAACAAGAATCAACTAAGGACAGCACGTGAGTAGTTTCTGTGGTTTATGATATAGTGTAGTAAATATCTTTGTTATAATTGCGACGTATCGTTGTTTAAGGCACATGATGTACATGTCGAGGTTAATATGTCATAATTAGTATGAAAATTATTAATATTAAAATGCATATTAATATCAATTAACTATCTATTTTTGTGCACAGACATTTAAAAGTCGGCAATAATTGTTGCTGTATTGGTTACAGCACTGTCTTTGCGTCATAAATTCTGGAGGATGCGTTTTAAAATACGGTATGCTCTTTTAAATTTAATTAGCTTTTTGCTTATTATTCTTTATAAATAAGTTCAATATCTCATACACAGGGCTGCACAAAATTATTTGCATCCTATTTTCCTTATTAAAAGAAATTGCTGAAGGGAATTTTCAGCTGAAATATATGTACAACTAAACTTTGGAATGATGTTGTTAATTGATACAAATTTTTATATCATATACAGGGCTGCTAAAAAGTTCGGAGAGTTTTTCGATTGTAAATGAGAACAGTTGAAATTCGGTTTTGAAATGAGTTACATATTTCCATATGTAGAAAGGAAACGTGATAATTTAATTTTCTAAACGGTGCAATTTTGTTACATTTTGAATGTTTTGGAAAGTGCTTCGTAATCTATGCTTGACGCATGATTTTTTTCTTTCTTGTTAATTCTCTTTTTCATAATATTTTTCTTAATAATGCATAATCATACCAAAATCTCATATTTAAGCCAAATTTCTGTTCACAAAATGACAAAAATTAGGCATAAATAATAATAATAATAATTTTTTTTTTTTTTTTTTTTTTTTTTTTTTTTTGTTATTTTCGTCAAGAGCAGTAACGAAACTAGCGATTGGCACCTTTCCAAGGAAATGAATAGTTTTTATTAGCCTTGAATGTATAATAACTTGTATTTAAACGGTTCTACTATGAGAGTTGAACGAGTTTTTCCTTTTCCCTGCCCCCTTTCTACCTGTGGCAGTAAAGGATTTTTTGCATATTTTTCATAAATGTCATGCGTGTAATTTTTATGTTTAGTTGTACAATTAATGCTTCCATTCAGTGAAAATTGTTACTTAGTTAATCAACGTAATGTAGAATAAAGAAGAGTTCGGACACTTTTTTTTTCGGAGCCCGAGCGTAACGATTTGGAATCAGCGCTCGAACAATCTTTTAAGATAAATTCTTGATATTTACATAAATATTTATTCCACAAGTCGGATTAATATTAGAAAGTTTATATATATATATGACGACCTCAGAAGCCAAGGGATACAAGAAACAAAAATTCGATTTGGACTAAATTGAGCTTAAAGATAATTGATTTTAAATTCGAAAATCAATAATAATTGATTGAACTGAAATAGGTAACTACCGCTGGTTTCATTGTGGTCTTTGAGCTCTTATTTCAGTAACTGTAAAAAAGTAGAGTAGAACTTTCTCTAAATTTACTATTAATCAATGTTGATTACTATTCGGCAAATATGGTTGATCTCTATAACGAGAAACATGATTAGAAAATCACTTATATTTCAATACCCGAAAAGAAAAAAACATATTTTCTGGTCATCTGCGCATTTAGTTCAATTTTTTCAATTTTGTCACATACACCCCTTAGTTTCTCGGGTCCTCATATACAGTCAGCTCTCGTTAATTCGAACTTGTCGGGACCACAAGAAATGTTCGAATTATCCAAAGTTCGAATTACAGAAAATATGAAATGAAAACATGCTTAATATGATACTATTACAAAGAAATTAATGCTATAGTATTTTTTTTTAGTTTATTTCGTCTGTTATCATTAGAATATGAGTTAATATTAAATTAGAATGTATAAATACATAGTCTAATTAAAAGATTAGAAGCAAGCACAAGGGAAGAAAACTTTAAAGCGTCACTGATGGATAAACGGGGCATTAAGAAAGTGGATATCAAATGCATGGGATTTTATGTATACTCGTTCGGAACAATTTTCACAAAAATCAAAGAAAGAAAGTTATTCAAATGTTCTAATATCCGTGAGAAAGAAAAGAAAAATGAAAAATAGGAATTATCGTTAGTTCAAATAAAAGGAAGTCAAGAGAAAATGAGTTCGAATTAATGAAAATTTTTGACATTATTCTGCCATTGAACATTTCGGGACTTCATGTTTACTTCGAATTAAGCGAAGATTCGAATTAACGAGAGTCGACTGCATATTCTATTTTAAACAAATATGCGCATAAAAATATAAAGTCAAATATGTTAGTTATTTTTTTCTTTTATTTTTCTTTTCTTTCTTTCCTTTTTGTTTGTTTTGATCTACTTATATACTTAGTTATAGTTTCAAGACGATTTAAGAGGGAGAAGGATCTTTTTAACGTTAAGTACTTATCACCTAACAATATTGAACTTTTCGTTCATGTGAAGCTATTTTTTTCAATTAATGTTTTTTAATCCTTTATTCTAAAACATTTGGTACTACTGGATTAACCCGTCGACCAAAAAAAAAACTATCGCCATACTATAGGATTAAATGTCAATAATGGAGATTGTGAATGTCACATTTAATGACATTAAACAAGATAGACATTTTAAAAATGTTATCAAGTTATTTTTAATTCTATTTTTAATTTGTATTTTAATTAATGTTTTTCTAATTTATTTGTTCTTTCGTTATTTAAAATAAAAATTATGTCAACATGTGTAATTTGGTATGACAAGTTTTATAATTTTGCGAAATCGATTGACGGGATTATCAAGTAATATCAAATATTTTTATCTGTTTTAATCATTTTAATCCTCGATTTTTTTTCAATCTATGATATTGTTTAAGAAATATAAAAAAGAAAAACAAATATGTTTCGTCCTTTCCTATACACAATCATCGCAAAAAATCATATTTTAGCTAAAATTCGGTTGATGAAACGATAAAGATTTATGTATGGATTAAACAATGGACAATTTATTTTATTTGTTTCGTTGAGAAGAAGAATAAAACTAGAGATTGGCATCTTTCCAAGAAATAAAAACTTTAAAAGAACTCGTATTTAAACTTTTTTACTATGAGAGTTATTAAAGATGATATTTTTCCCGTCCCTTTTCTAATTTCTACAAGTAAAGAAATTTTTTGCATACTTTTTCATGAGTTTCATGCACATAATTTTTATGTTTACAGTGATATGTTTACAAAAATTTTAGGTCCTTTAAAGGACTCATCACAAAATAATTTATTTTAAAACCGGACCCTTCACAAAAATTTTTATCCCTAAACTGGACCCTTCACAAAATATTTTATCTCAAAACAGGACCCTTCACCAATTTATTTGTCTCTTAAATAGAACTTTCACAGATTTTTTTCACTTTCAAATTAAATTTTTCAAAGAAATAGTCAAGTCTGACCTGTAAACTAGCAATTGTACTTACGAAAAAGCATATTACTTAACTTTTTATGTATGAAGGATAGAGCCTGAAGACATCGATAATTTAAAATTACAAAATTTTGAGTAGAATTTTCACAAATATATGAAAAACTTCACAATTTCACAAAAACAGGAACCTGTAAGAAAAGTCTGGACAGATTCCTGGTTTACTTGTATAATTAATGTTTCTACTTAGTGAAAAACGTTATTTTGTTAATCAATGTAACGTTGAACGGAGAGTATAATCCGACACTTTTTCGGACTCGAGCCTAACTCTTTGGAATCAAAGACCGAGAATATTTTAAGATAAAATATTAATTACTGCATAAACATATATTCCATAACTTGCTGTAATATTAATAAATAAATATTTATACATATTCTCTTTTAAACAAATATGCCTGTAAAAATATATCAATTAAAATTTACTATTAATTTCTTTCTTGTATTATTTTTGTTTGTCTTAATCTACTTATATATTTATTTATTATTTTATAAGGATTTAAGGTGTAGAGGGATGTGAAAACGACAAGTATTTATCGCCTGACAGTTTTGCATTTTCATCCAACTGAAGGTAAAATAATCATTTCTAAAATTAATGTTACTATGATCCAGTTACATTCTAAAATACTTTTCTGTCTTATAATCTTTGAATATTACTATTATTTTGTGATATATATATATATATATATATATATGTATAAAAATTTTTAATAATATATAATCGTTTCAAAAACTTTTATTTTTGAATTAAAATTCGGCTCATCAAATGACAAAGATTCAGGCATAGATCAACAAACGAACAATTTATTTTATTTATGCTTCATTCAGAGAGGGCTAGAGATTGGCATCTTTCCAAATAAATAAAAAGATATTATTGAAACATGAATTTAAAAGAAGTTTTGTGTAAATGTTTTTACTGTGAGAGTAGGATTTTTTCATGCTTATTAATAAGTGTCATTAATATCGTTTTTATTTTATTTATTTTTACTAATAATGCTTCTATTCACTGAAAAAAAAATTAATTTATATTAATCAGCGTAAAATAGAATAAATATGAGTTCGGTATCTTTTTTTCGGAGCCAAAATTTGAAGATTTGAAATCTGATCCCGATCAATATTTTAAGATAATTTTTTAACTATTATATAAATATGTATTCCAAAAATTGGATTAATATTTGAAAATTTAAAAGGTATATATAATATACTTTTTTATACAAGTAAATGACAGAAAAGAATATTTATTAAAATTTGTTATTTATTATTTCTTTTATCTCCTTTCTTTCTTTCTTTTCCTTAGTATTGAACTATTTATATCTTTATTAATTACTTCAATAGGACGTAAAAGAAATCTTTAAAAGACGATAAATATATATTGCTTGACATTTATGTATTTTTCATCCAACTGCAAATACATTTATAAAATTAATATAATTTTAATCCTTTTCCAGTCTGAAATATATCCTCGAGTATTATAATCCTCGAATATTATTTGCTCTGTGATATATTGTGTTAAAAAAAGTAAGATGATTTCCTTAATAATGCATAGTCTTTTCAAAAATTCTTATATTTGAAATATATATGGCTCATGAAATGACAAAGATTCAAGCGTGGATCAAAATACAAACAGTTTATTTTATTTGCTTTGTCAAAGGGAATGACGAAGTTAGAGACTGGCATGTTTCCAAGTAAATAATAACTTTTTATTTGACCATGAATTTAAAAGAACTTGTATTCAAACTTTTTATTTTGAGAGTAGATTTTTTTAAAATGTTTTATTCATAAATGGCTTGCATATCGTTTTTATGCTTCTTTTTAGAATTAAAGCTCCCACCCAGTGAAAAATATTAATTTGTTAATCAACTTAAAGTGGAGTAAATATCAGTTAAACATTTTCCTCTCGGGGCCAAAGCCCGAATATTTAAAATCACAACCAGGCCAATATTTTAAGATGCATTCTTAATTATTACACAAAAATTTATGCCGAAAACTTTATTAAAATTAGAAAAATATATATACATTCTTTTAAACAAATATGTGCGTAAAAAAATACATGTTAAAATTCTATTTTATTCTTTTTTCCTTACTTTTCTCTTATTTCTTCCATTCTTCTTTTAGTTTGTTTTGATCTGCTTATATATATTTTTTTCCAGAGAATTTAAGAGAAAATAATTATGAACAATATATTCTTATCGCCTTTCAATTTTGTAATTTTCTCTCTCTTTCAGCTAAAGATAAATTTCTAAAATTAATGTTATTTTAATCCTCTTCTATTCTAAAACACTTCTCTATTTAATCCTCAAAATGATTCTTTCTTTGATGACTCGAAATGATTCTTTCTTTGATGAACAAAGAAGATGTTTTTGATTTTGTATTTAGAAATAACAAAATCTAAAACAAAGATAATTTCCTTAAAAATCCATAATTTTTTTTCAAAAACTCGTATATTTAAGCAAAAAGTTGGTTCATGAAATGACAAAAATTAAGATATAGATAAAGAAAAAAAAATTGTTTTGTCGAGGGGAATGACGAAGCTAGAGATTAGCATGTTTCCAAGTAAATAAAAACTTTTGTGCAGTTGTAGTTGAATTTTAGCTGACATTTATATGAACGTAATAATAATTTAAACAGAAATGTTTTGTACTGTAGACATATAGCGGATTTTTAATTATTAAATTAAATAACGACAATACGCATCTTGTTTTTAGATATTACCCTACTTCTTTAAAATTGGAACCCTCCTCAGAGGATTGTAGTTGTATAGATTTTTTGGATGTAAATACATTTATTGAGAGAAAAAAATTGGTTACATAGGTATTTGATAAACGAAATACTTTTAATTTCAGAACTTTAAAGTTAATGCATTTTGATTCATGTGTTCACATTTCGTTAAAAAGAAACATCTTCAGAAATGGTTTCATTTGTATATCGACAGGAGTTCAGGGATAGGAGATGTTTTTGATAATATTGTGGAGTGGTATAAATTGAGTTGTGAACAGGGTTACCCTCGGAACTTTATGGAAAGTATTATGAACGTTTTGTTTAAGGTAGTTGTTATTGAAATGAACTGAAATCATTATTGAATGAAGTTGACAGTTTCTACAAGTTTCATGATTCAGATAAGTCATTTGTAGGGTATCGCTGGTCGATTTGATTACTTTCGTTTTCTGTTTGATTTGTTTTTAGTTAATTTCATTTTTGGCTGGGACGGATGATGGGGGGATCTTGCATGCTTAAAATCTTGTTTTACCCAGCAGTGCATGTCATTAGCCATGCCGTCCGTCTCCTTCTTTGATTTTCTATTATGTTTCATGGTTCAGGTATTTATGAGTTGTTGTTTTGAAGGATCAGTTTTATAGTTTATGGATTAGTTTTATAGTTCATATATTAGTTTTTTAATTCTATTTTACGATTTAGATGTTTGTGAGTTATTGCTTTTAAGATTAGTTTTATAGTTTATGTATTGATTTTCTCAGTTAAATAGATGTGGTGGTGGTGTACGATTTGAGTTACCGTAATTTCGGGTGTATAAGCCGCGGATCAAACAATTCTTTTTGGACCCAGAAGTCTTATTTAGTAAATGAAGATAAATATTTACGGCGATCCAACTAGTTACATTTGTCTCTTAAAAAATTCTGGGTCGAAAAAGAATTGTTTGATCTGCGGCTTATACACCCGAAATTACGGTAATATACCAGTTTGAATTAAATAAATATATATACATATTTTTTTTCAAAAGGATTTAAGAAAAAAAAATATAAATGAAAAAATTCTTATCGCCTGACAGTTTTTGTATTTTTCACACATATTCAGCTAAAGATAAATTTCTAAAATTAATGTTAATCCGTTTCCAGTCTAAAACACTTCTGTATTTAATCATGGAAATGATTCTCTCTGTGAAATATTACATTCAGAAACAAAAAAATCAAAAACAAAGATAATTTCCTTTAAAATTCATAATCGTTTCAAAAACTCGTATATTTATGCTAAAATTCGGTTCATAAAATGACAAAAATTCTGGCATAGACCATAAAACGAAGAATTTATTTGCTACATTGATGGGAGCAACGGAACTAGAGACTGGCATATTTCCAAGTAAATAAAAAGTTTTTATTAACTCATGATATTAAAAGAACTTGAGTTAAATGTTTTTACTATGAGAGTTATATTGAACATGAGAACTCACTCCTTCACCCCCGCTTGCCACACTTTTACTTCTGTCTTACTCTTCTGAAAGAAAAGATTTTTTGTTTATTTTTTCATGTTTATTCATTGATGTTATGTTTATAATTTTAATCCTTTTTTGTACAATTGAAGCTTTTTTGGTGGGTGAAAGATATTAATTTCTTAATCAACGTGATGTAGGATACGGATGAGATCTGTCGTAATTTTCTTTTTCTTTCTTTTTCTTTTCTTTTCATCCTTTTTCATTCTTTCTCTCTTTCTCTCTCTTTTTTTTTTTTTTTAATCCGAACAATTATGTCAGTATCTGCTTGAGTCCGAAAAACTTTTTATCATTCGAAGTATAGTCCACCTAACCTGATATCGAAAATACACAAAAGAAAATTGTTAATAACCTTTTAAAATTATTTTAAGATTAATTTATCATTATAATGTTTCTTTATGCATTAATGTGAAATTAATGCTTCTTTTTCGCTGACAAACATTAATTTGTTAATCAATGTGATGTAGATTAGTGATGAGGATCTGGTTCATTTTTATCGAGCCCGAACAATTTCCATTAGATCCCGTTCGAGCCCGAAAATGTTTATAACATCAGTTCTAGAGCCCACCTTACCAGATAACGTAAATACGATGTTCATATTGTTAATAACCTTTTAAATTTATTTTAAGATTAATTTTAAAATGAATTTTTTATTTTAATCCGTCTTTGCGCAATTAATATCTCTTTTTCAGTGAAAAATAAAATTTATTAATCAACGTAATATAAAAGAATGAGATCGGTCTCATTTTATTTTAGCCCGAACAATTTACATCCGAGCCCGATTGAGCTTGGAAATTTACCAGATATGGAGCCCAACTAACCCGATATCAAAAATTCGCAATACAAAGTTGTAAAAAAAAAAAAAAAAAAAAAAAAAAAAAAAAAAAAAAAATATATTTTAAAATTATTTTGAAAAAAATTAAGATTTATCTATCATTTTAATCCGTCTTTGCACAATTAATGTATTTTTTTCTTCCGCTGAAAAGGATTAATTTGTTAATGAACGTTACGTAAAATAGAGATGAGACCAGGATCATTTTTCCTGATTATTGTTTGTACGTTAAAAAAATTATAATAACTAGGCATTTTAATACTATAAGGGTTTGCAAGTTATTGCAGCCGATAAAATATAAAACGAAACATGTAACTCCATTGTAAAATTATACAATTATATCTAAGCCATAGCTGCCAACTTTTACGCATTTTTGCTACCACTAAAATTGTACAGAGATTTTTCATTTGTTTAATCATAAGATTTTGACGATTAAATAAGACAATATTTACTATAAAACTTTTCTGGTAGGAAAAATGCATAAAAGTTGGCAGCTATGTCTAAGCATTGCATATTTAACTGAAAATCCAGCTTATGTAATTCCCCCCCCCCCAAAAAAAAATCACGCATAGGGGGGGGGGGGATGCTTTTTCGAAAAAAGAAAAAAAATGGCGATGGCATTCTTCCAAGCAAATAAGAATTTTTCACTAGCCCATGAAATGAAAGAGTTTGTATTTAAATATTTCTACTTTCCGATAAATTGATTTAACGAGAGTCTCTTCCACCCCTGCTCTTATGCTCTTTTAGAACAGAAGGATATCATCTTTGTATAAGATAGTTGTAATGACGTTCCGGTGCTTACATGCGTTATGTTTCACGATTACATGAAATCAAACTTTAATTTAAAAATCGAAGTTGACATGGTATTTTTGACGTGGTTTGTTTGGGGCCTCTTTTTAACTGTTGCAATTAATTTTTGCAATAAATAAATTAAAAAAATCATCCAAACATTTTGCTTCTATAATTAATTATAATTAATTGTAGTCAATAAAAAAATAAAACTAAAGAAATGATTTCCTTTAAAATATGCAATTACTCATAAACATTGTATATTTAACCGAAAATCGAGCTTATGAAATCCATAGCTGCCAACTTTCAACTAATCTTCCGTAATACCTGGGTTAGTTTGACGCAGGTTAACGTCATTTCAAACCAGAAAATATATTGCATGAATCTTTATTTATTTAATTTCAAAATTGTTAGCGGAACGTACTTAATTTCATTTCTTTGAAAAATTTCTGGTTCGAAACTCATTTAACCAGGGTCAAATTAACGCATGTATTACGGATAATCTATGTCAAGTTGGCACCTATGGAAATCGTAAAGATTCACGTACAAAAACAAAACAGGACAATTCATTTTATCTGCTTGGTCAGAATGAAGCACAAAATTGGAGATGGGATTCTTCCAAGCAAATAAAAAAATTGCACTAGCCCATGAAATTTAAAAGCTTGTATTTAAGTTTCTACTTTGAGATTGATTTAACGAGGATTTTTTCACTCAGTCTCACGTGTATAAGATAGTTCTAATATTATTTTCGATGCTTATACACCTAATGTATGTACACCTTTGTATAACTAATTTAAAAATCGAGACTCACGTTATACATGATTATTTTGTATTTGATCGGGACATCTTTATAATTGATGCAATTATTTTTTGCTTTATATAATTTTTTTTTTTAAACCCTCCAAGAATTTTCGTACGATAATAAATTATAATTTATTGCAATCTGTCAGAAAAATAAAATGAAGCAAATAATTTCCTTTTGTAACAGGGTGACTACCTTCCCTAAATTATAGTATCTATAGGTGGCGCTATTGACACCTTCGGCAAAATATCTTGAGATATTTTGCCTTCCTTTCAAAAAAGACATGAAATGAAGTGAAGTAATTGAGTTTGTAGTTGAGATGTAGGATTGGGATGTGTGTTCCAATTCATCTCTCTTAGAGATGTTCCTTGTGCTAAGTAATTTTTATGAATATTCAATTGATTGAGAAGCGCTCGTCTTGCGATTTGTATATAGTGTGTTTTGTGCTGTGACGTCTACAATAAAAATGTGTCTGTGACATCTCTGTTCTATATTTTAAGTACAGAACGACATCCCACACTGGCGCCCAACGTAAAATGGAGTTCTTTCGGAAAAATTTTGTGCTTTCAAAGTCTTTGGGCCAAGTTCGCTGTTGTCATCCTGACAAAATTCCAGAAATTATATTTAAAGTAGAGTAATCCGTACTCACTTCTAAATTATTGTCACCTCGACAATAAAGGAAATTTTGTGTTCTCAAGTGCCGTGTTCGTCAAGAACAATTCATCCTGTGATTTCCAAAAAGTTCTATTATATAATGTGCAATATCAAGTATCAAGATATACTCCAGTTTTGTGCTAATTTCTTTAATATCAGTTATGTGTGGTAGTATCATCGCGACAAAATTCAAGAAAGTATAAAAAAAAAGAGTAATCTGTACCCATTTTAAAGGTGTTGTCAAATCTACAATGAATCAAGCTTCTGTTCTTATTTTTAATAGTGCTTTCTTCTTCTTCAATTGTGTGTTTTAAGTGCGTCATCCTGACAAAAAAGCAAGAAAATGCATTCGAAAAGGGTAATCCGTACCCTTCACATTGGAAATAATTGAAAAATATTGTCATGACAATAAATAATTTTTCTTTTATTTGTTTTACCGGTAAAAGTTGAAATTATTTTTTTTGATTGTTTGTTTGTTTCTCTTTTTTTTTGCTGGCCAGCTGCGGAAAAAAGTTTTCATTTTCTTTTATTTATTAAGATAAATGCTGTTTCATATATATATATATATAATTTTTTTTGTTTGTTTTGTTTTATGTTGATTTTGAATAAGATTATTAAGAAACATTGGTTTTCTGAAATTGAAAGAGATTTTTTTTTATATTGTTTTTAAAAGCAAGGATTCTGAGTAAGTGAATTTTGTTTTTGTTTTTTAATCTGTGCACAGAGTTTAAAAATGATTTTGATAAATTTTATTATTTCGTATGTTGTTTATTTTTTAGATGTAAAGTAAGTTCTTTATTCATATTTCGAGTTGTTTTCATATTTATGTGTGGTTGATAATTATTTCGCAATGAAGTACCTATAATATTTCATATATTTAAAATGAATGATTTATGTCATTGGTAAGCTAATTTGGTAAAAAGGTTGAATTTTAACGTATAATAATATTTCTTCTAAATATTTTCATGAGCTCATTAGTGGTATATTTTAGTATGTTTTAAATTATTTCCTGCATTTTTTTTAACATTTATTTATGAAAATTTATCTATATTTACATGATTTATTTACCTGTAAGGGGAAGGTAGTCATTTTGTTCTTATTATTTAATGGGTCACGTATCTAATAGTTTTCTAATTTAAGCATAAATCAACAATATCAACAACAATTTGGGAAAAATGGCATTTCTTTCTAAAGGAAAAAAAATCGATTTGTTTAATTTGGGCACAGAATTAGAGTTAGATGTAGATAAAGATGATAAACTATCAGTCTTACGTGAGAAAATTATGAAGTGTCAACTGCTTAAAGACGACGAACAATTTGTTAAAGAGGCATTTATTGCTATCGTGGAAGATCGCAAAAAACAAGAAATTGCAGAACAACAAATGATTCAGGATAAACGTATTGCAGAGGAAAGAGCATATGAGCTAGAAAAGCTTAAGCTACATGCTCAAAACCCTACCGCGACAACAGTACCACAAAATCAAATAGACCAGATGCGTATAGATATTAAAAATATCTTGCCAACATTTATTCCTGAAAAGGATGATATGTCTTTGTTTTTGACAATGTTTGAACGTCAAATGACAATGCTTAATGTCTCCAAAGAATTTTGGGTTTCTCAATTAATTGCCGTACTTCCGAACGACATTGGTAAACTAATCGCCAGAGAACCAGAAGAAATGTTCAAAAATTATTCTTATATTCGTGACATATTGCTTAAAAGATTTAAGTTGACAGCAGAAAAATTTAGAGTATTATTTAGCCGACATCAAAAAAGAGAAAATTCTACTTGGAAGGATTTTTATTTTGAACTTAGAAATTATTTTGAGGGTTGGTTATCCGAATTAGAAATCAATTCATTTGAAAAACTAACTGAACTAATAATCGCTGATCAGATTAAGAAAAAGTGTCCACCAGAATATAAAAATCATTATTCAGATGGTTGGGACAAGTTAAATGATCCTGTCGTGTTGGCTGAAAAGCTAGACATTTACGAAAACATTAAACCTTCTTCTCAAAAGTCAGCAAGTTATCCAAAAACGCGTGAAGCGCAGAAACATGTTTTGCCGAAAAATTCAAATGGTCAAGAGTTATGGAAAAATCAAACACCCAAACATGAAACTAACGAACATTTTTCAAATTATAAAAATAATCATTCTACTTCAAAATATACAAATTCAAGATACGAAAACAATGATAAGCGTCCGATTATAAATTGTTATGGCTGTGGTAAACAAGGTTTTGTCAAAGCCAAATGTCCTAATTGTTCTCCATCTACTTCTACGCAGACGCAATCAGCAAATTTTCGTTCCCTTCATCTCAAATCTTGTTCTGTCAATACTCAAGCAACACCTTTGTTATACATAAAGGTAAATGGTGTTACAGGGGTTGCTTGCGCAGATACAGGAGCTACTCATTGCATTGCTGGGGAAATGTTATACAAGATTCTGTGTGACCAAGGAACTGTGTTCGAAGACACCGGTGTAAGCATAACACTTGCTGATGGACTACGAAAAGAAACCAACGTTCTTCAAGCAACAATCACAGTTGAAATAGAAGGTCGTACAACTAGTACAACGATTTTTGCCTTACCCGAAGCCCAGGGAAATAGAACATTGTTAGGCATAGATTTTTTAAATAAAATGGGGATCGTGCTAGACATGAGAAGCCAAAGTTGGTATTTCCAGAACAATCCTAAACGTAAAATTCCCTTTTCTGATGATCCTTTCATTACGACGCCTGAAATCTCAGCACCAACTGCCACAGTTAACTCGGTTATGTTAAGAGAAACAGAAGGTCAGCATCTATCTGAGATACAAAGAAAAAGGCTTAATGACTTACTTGAAAAGTTTTCCAATACCTTTCGACCAGGGGGAGAAGCAACACCCGTCGTCGAACATCATATAAATACCAGAGACCATCGTCCTATTTCACTACCTCCTTACAGGTTATCACCGGCAAAGAAAGAATTGTGTAAAACCCAAATTGATGATCTTCTAGCCAAAGGAATTATTGAAGAGTGCGAGTCTCCATACTCTGCACCAATAGTACTCATTCCTAAGCCAAATGGTAGTGTTCGTTTATGTGTAGACTACAGGAAGCTGAATGAAGTTACTATACCAGATACCTATCCACTCCCTCGTATGGACGATCTTTTGCATCAGGCGAAAACTGCTCAGTTCATGACAACGCTGGATCTGAATGCTGGTTACTATCAAGTGAGTGTCTATGAACCTGATCGAGATAAAACTGCTTTTGTATGCCCTCTAGGAACATATCGCTTTCGAAGAATGCCGTTTGGTCTCCGCAATGCCCCTGCAACGTTTCAGAGGACAATGGATAGCTTTCGCAAAGGACTCCCAGATGTAAATATTCTCACTTATCTTGATGACTTAATTGTTTTATCATCAAGTTTTGAACAACATCTAGCTGATCTTGAAGCTGTTTTTAAAAGATTAGACAAATGGAAACTTTCTGCTAATAGAGAAAAATGCAACTTTGCTTGTACCAGAGTAAAATATTTAGGACACTGGATCACACCAAATGGCCTAGAAGTTGATCCTGGGAAAGTTGATGCTATTGTGAGGATCCCACCTCCGAAGAATATAAAACAACTGCAATCCTTTCTGCAGACATGTTCATGGTATCGCCGTTTTATACAAGACTTTGCACAAATATCCAGACCACTTAGTAATCTCACAAAAAAGAATGTGGAATGGCACTGGGGTGCCGATGAAGAAAATGCATTTCAAACCTTGAAGCAATGCCTCGTTTCAGCTCCAATATTGAAACAAGCTGATGAAACTAAACCTTTTTTCATTCGAACTGATGCAAGTAGTTATGCTCTGGGAGCAGTACTTCTACAGGGTGAAGGTGCTGAAGAGCATCCGATTGAGTATGCAAGTAGATTGTTGACTGCTGCAGAACGCAACTATCACACCACAGAAAGAGAAGCACTTGCTGTTGTCTGGGCTCTTAATAAATTCAGAGGATATATTGATGGAACAGAAGTTACTGTGGCATCCGACCACCAGCCTCTCCGATGGCTCATGAGTTTAAAGTCACCTTCTGGAAGACTTGCCAGATGGGCTTTGCAATTACAAGAATTTAATTTGAAAATAGAATATATTCCCGGCAAAGCTAACGTCATAGCTGACATGCTTTCTCGTCCTGCTTGTGATCACACCAATACAGAAAGTTGCGATATTTGCGCTATAATAGTTGATATTCCTTCTAAATCATCAAGTGATTTACGTGCTGAACAAATGAAAGATGAAGAATTAAAGAAAATTATTAAAAGTTTCGAAGATGAAGAAAAAACTCTTGACTATACTAACTGGACTGATCGCGGTTATATTATGAATCAAGGAGTTTTATACAGATATTCTCCAAGTTCGGAATCAGAAGAAGCTCAACTAGTTGTCCCATCACATGAAAGGGAGAAAATTTTAAAAGAACACCACGATTCACCTACGGCTGGTCACTACGGTGCTGAAGGAACGTTAAATAGAATATCCAAAAGGTATTATTGGACTGGAATGCGTTCATACATTTCAAACTATGTCAAAAATTGTGCTGAATGCAATAGGTATAAGCCTTCTAATCAAAAACCATCCGGTTTGTTACAAACACCAGTGTATTCGCAAAGATTTGAAGTTCTATCAATTGATCTTTTTGGTCCTTTACCAAAAAGTAAAAACGGTAAAAGGTGGATATTTATAGTAGAAGACTGTGCAACAAGATGGGTGGAATTGTTTGCCCTTACACATGCTACTGCAGCGCAGTGTGCAACTACGTTGCTTGAAGAAGTTATCCTTAGATATGGTCTACCGAGACGTATAATATGTGATAACGGACCCCAATTTGTTAGTAGTGTGATGCAACAACTTTGTTTTCTTTTAGGTATCAAACAAAATCCAACTCCCATATACCATCCCCAGGCTAATCCTGTGGAGAGGAAAAATAGAGATCTCAAGCCGAGATTAGCTATATTAGTAGAAAATGATCCACTGCTCTTGGGAAGAAAAGCTTCCAACAATCCGTTTTGCACTAAATACTGCTAAGTGTGACACTACTGGAGAAACAGCAGCATTCTTGCAGTTTGGAAGAGAATTGAGAACAACGGATGATGTTCAGCATGACATTCGTGCTGTAATTCAAAATGATAATTTTGTGCCTGAGATTACTCCATATCTCAAGAAATTCGCAAAATTCACCAAAGAAATCAAAGACAAAGTTGAATCGAAGCAAGATCAGAGAAAAAAATTTGCTGACCGTAGTCGGAAACCGGGACATAGTTTTGTTCCAGGAGACAAAGTTTGGGTTGACTTGCATCCAGTAAGTAAAGCCTCTAACAACAAAACGTCGAAGTTCATGCCTAAACGTGATGGACCTTACATCATTTTAACTCAAAAATCACCCACCACTTTTGTCATAGCAAGTATGGACAGTCCAAATGATCCACTTGCTACATGTCACACTTCTGCCTTAAAACTATGTAATGACTCTGACATAGTGCCTGTCGCACCCATTAGGAAACGCGGTAGGCCACCAAAGAAAATTACTGGTTCCACACCGGGACGTTCGCGGAACCAGAGGGGGAGGCTGTAACAGGGTGACTACCTTCCCTAAATTATAGTATCTATAGGTGGCGCTATTGACACCTTCGGCAAAATATCTTGAGATATTTTGCCTTCCTTTCAAAAAAGACATGAAATGAAGTGAAGTAATTGAGTTTGTAGTTGAGATGTAGGATTGGGATGTGTGTTCCAATTCATCTCTCTTAGAGATGTTCCTTGTGCTAAGTAATTTTTATGAATATTCAATTGATTGAGAAGCGCTCGTCTTGCGATTTGTATATAGTGTGTTTTGTGCTGTGACGTCTACAATAAAAATGTGTCTGTGACATCTCTGTTCTATATTTTAAGTACAGAACGACATCCCACACTTTTAAAATTTGGAATTATTCCTAAACATTGTATAGTTAACCGAAACCAAAACCAAGTTAAACAAAAAAAGCCGAACCGAAACCAAGTTAAACAAAACCAAAAATGAACAATTCATTTTATTTGCTTGGTTGAAAGGAAGCACAAGATTGGAGATGGCATTTTCCCCAGCAAATAAAAAATTTTCACTAGCCCATGAAATTTTAAAGCTTGTATTTAAATTTATCTCTTTTGAGATTGGTTGAACAAGAGTTTTCCCCCCAATCTCACGTGTATAAAATTGTTCTAGTGCCATTTCGATGCTTACATATCTTATGTTGAGTGCATGCTGCACGATTATATCTCTTCAAAGTTTAATTTAAAAATCGAGACTCACATGATACATAATTATTTTGGATTTGATTGGGACCACTTTATAATTGATACAATTAATTTCTGCATTAAATAAATGAATTTAAAAGAATTATGTAAGCATTTTAATACTATAATAGAATTATAATTTGCTGGCAGTCAGTAAAAAACAAAACATTTTTTTTTTCTTAAAAATGTGTAATTATTCTTAAGCACTGTATATTTAACCGAAAATCCAGCTAATGAAATTGCAAAGATTCGCGTACAACATCAAAAAAGAACAATTTATTCTATCTGCTTGGTCGAAAGGGAACACAAAATTGGAGGTGGCATTCTTCTGAGCAAATAAAAAAAATTGCACTAGCCCAAGAAATTTAAAAGCTTGTATTTAAATGTTTCAACTTTGAGATTGATTGAACGAGGATTTTTTCCCTCAGTCTCACGTGTATAAGATAGTTTTTGTGCCAATTCGATGCTCACATATCTTATATTTAGTGTATGCTGCACGATTATATCTCTTCAAAGCTTAATTTAAAAAAACGAGACGCACATGAAACATGATTATTTTGGATTTGATTGGGACCTCTTTATAATCGAAACAATTGATTTCTGATTAACCCCTTCACGACGGGAACCTTTTACGAAATTTTTAATGTTTTGTCAACGTTTTTAAAAACAAACACTTGTAGCTTATTAGATCGAGAAAATGCTCCGATTAAATATGGAAAATTTTACCGGCGGGAATAAACAATGATTCTTAAGGCTTTTTGCGGCACGTATACGTGTCGCTCGTCCTTAAGGGGTTAAAGAAATTATTTAAAAGAATCATCTAAGCATTTTAATACTATAATAGAATTATAATTTGTTTGCAGTCAGTAAAAAATAAAGCAAAAAAATCTTAAAAATGTGTAATTATTCTTAAAGAATCTATATTTAACCTTAAATGCAGCTTGTGAAATCACAAAGATTCACGTACAAAACCAAAAAGGAACAATTTATTCTATCTACTTGGTCGGAAGGAAGCATAAAATTGATGATGGCATTCTTCCAAGCAAATAAAAAAATTGCACTAGCCCATGAAATTTAAAAGCTTGTATTTAAATGTTTCTGTTTTGAGATTGATTGAACGAGAGATATTTTTTTTTCAGTCTCATGCTCTTCTAAAACGAAAGGCTATATTATCATGTGTGTATAAGATAGTTGCTAGCGCCGTGCGATAGTGGACGGTCGCCCCGGGCGCTGAAATTTAGGGGGTGCCAAGTTTATACTACGAACGTCATTTTTGGCCTGTTACAGAAAAAAAGTTGGGTGGGGGTTGGCGCAAAATTGAAACTTCCCCTTAGGCTCAGTTTTCTCTTCGTACACCCCTAGTTATAGTGCCATTTTGATGCTTACATATTTTATGCTTAGTGTATGCTGCGCGATTATAATATAATTAAAAATCGATGCTCTCGTGATACATGATTATTTTAAATTTGATTGAGGCCTCTTTATAACAGATAAAATTAATTTCTGCATTAAATAAATAAATTTAAAAAAATGATCTATGCATTTTAATACAGTGAAACCTCCAAATAAGGGACACTCCGAATAAGGGACACCTCTATTTAAGTGACAAAACTTACGGTCCCAGTCCCTCAATATAAGACTTGTAATGTATTTACCTCTGAATAAAGGACACTCGATTTAAGGGATACTTGAAAATGAGATTAAAAGGACTGATATTTGAATTTCAGATAATGAAGTAGTCTGTGATGAAAAGGAAAATACAGATTTTTGTGAACTTATCAACAGACTGTCATGTTGATACAGATTTAGACGACAGAACTGACAAGCATTTACGCACAATTCTCATTCGACTTCAGTGCATTTATCCCCATTCAAAATAATGCTGAAAATTATGAGGATGATTCTGAAAGTGGAAAATAAATGAAAATTGTGAAATAAATAATTTTACAGACGCTTTAAGACTGTTCTCAAATTAAAGGGACAAATTTTATTTTATTAAGAAATTTCTGAAATGAGCAAGCGTTGTTGTTCAGAAATTATATAATTTAACTGTTTTTCTGTTTTTTTTATCTTTTCCTTTTTATCTTTTTCTTTCTTTTTTTTCTTTCAAACGCAATAAATATTTCAAAAAAAAAAAAAATTGTCAACGTGGGCATTTTGAACCGAATTTATACACGATAGAAGATTAAGTACTCAAGAAAGGGTGAAAATTTTCTGTCACGTAATGAAAATCACTTATAACTCTGTAGATAATTTATTCAAAACTAGAACACACAGTTCGGTTCCAAATCGCTTCCATAGCATTCCAATTTTATACCTTTCCGTTAAAAAATGAATTTGTAAATATGTCAAAACTTTTTGGATAGCTGAGAAGAGCAGTTGGCAAATTTGTTGCATTAAAATACGCAAAGCAGCTGAATACTTTTTTTTTTGTAAATATTGCTGATAATGAAGAACTAAAATTTATAAGTATGGTAAATGAACACTTATAAAGTTTATAATGAAAAATCGAAATTGGCAAAACTGTCACTTTTGATTGATTACTTGAAGTATAATTCTTTTAAATGTTTCTATACTTTTTGCATGGACACAGTTTGCATAAAAATACAAATCAACCATTTTACAAATTATTTAATGATTTAGCAATCAATTAAAATTTTTAATTAATTCTGAATAATAATATGATAATCTGATTAACGTAATTTATACACTTCGAATACGTTTAAACTTTACCTTTAACGTTTTGCTATTTTCATATCCTTCAAGACGATTAATTAAAAAAAAAAAAAAAAAAAAAAAAACTCAGAATAAGGGACACCTCTATTTAAAGGACAAAAGTTCTGGTCCCATAGGTGCCCCTTATTCGGAGGTTTCACTGTACTATAATAGAATTATAATTTACTGACAGATAATAAGTTGAAACTAGCGTTATTCAATTGATGTGAAAAAAAAACTTTTTTTAAACGCCATAAAATAAATTAAAATGCGCAAGGCCTTTTGAAGCATAGTGTTTCTTCGTTAGACGCAGAAGGACGTGTGCCCCTACTATGAATGTAGCTACACGGCTGCTACATTCATAGTACACTTGTTACATTCATACAGTCGTGCCGCTACATTCATAGTAGACGCACGTCCTTTTGCATGTGACGAAGAAACACTATGCTTCAAAAGGCCTTGCGCATTTTAATTTATTTTATGGTGTTTTTTACAGTTGTTTTTTTCACTTCAGTTTACTGACAGTCAGTAAAAAATAAAGCAAAATAAATCATTTTCTTTAAAATGTACAGATATTTCTAAACACTGTATATTTAACTAAAAATCTATGAAATTCTAAACAATTCACGTGTAAAAACGAAAAAGAACAATTTATTTTATATGCTTGGTCGAAAACAAGCACAAAATTGGAGATGCATTCTTCCCAGAAAGTGAAAAATTCCCACTAGTCCATGAGATTAAAAAAATTGTATTTAAATGTTTTTACTTTGAGGTTGATTGGAAGAGAATTTTATCCCCGTCTCCCAACTCTTCTAGAACGTAAGACTATCCCAAAATTTTGTATGTTTAACCAAACTCCAACTTCCGAAATTGCAAGAATTCACGCACAGAACCACAAAAACGAACAATTTATTTTATCTGCTTAATCGAAAAGAAAAACAAAATTGAAGGTGACATTCTTTCAAGCAAATAATTTTTTCTCTCTAATGAAATTAAAACGGTTTGTATTTATTTTTTTCAACTGTGAGATTGATTAACCCTTTAACGCTCATTGGTTTCTCTATGAAACCACAAAATATTAATTCCGATATGCACCAACGACACCGGAATTTTAATTTAAAAAAATCCATTTTCTTATGTAATGCGAAAAATTACTTTTTCTTATTTATAGACACGTTTGTTCGCAATTACCGGTGTCATTCATTTATTTCAATGTCTTAGCAATGAAAATGCTTTGTCCGTTAAACCTTATCTACCGAATTATGAATTCATGAAAATTTTAAGTTCTAAAGCATTTTACGTAAATTGTTTAAACTAAATTAAAAGATTTACATAATCACTTAATACATATTTGGAGGATTTAGAAGAATTAATTAAATTTGAATTTAAAGGGATTTTGTGCAATATTTATAATCCCACTCAAATTATTTATTTTAAATTGTTTTTTTAGTGTTTTGTAGAGTTATAAAATGTACAAATAGGATGTTCTTACAATATAAATATAGAAATATTTCCGAATTGAAAAATCCCCTTCCCCTTCCCTCAGCACCAAGAAAGCTGAAAAGATACAAAGGCAAAAGAAATCATCCTTTTAATAATACTTTTGTTTTGTATAACCAATGATGCTTTAGTAACAAAATAAAATAATGTATCTGTAACTCATTCTAAACAGTATTACAACTAATGGACGTATTAAAAGAATTTCATAATAAATAACTTTAATGATACTTATAAGTACCCTCGATAGCTAAAGGGTTACAGGAGAGTTTTCCCACCAGTCTCTCGATCTTCCAGAATGGACTTTACCCATGAATGGCAAAATCCATGCTTCTGCAGGTATGTATCCTCCGAAAAAGACTGTTTATTGGACAAAGGAGAATAAGCGTTAAAATAATCTGCACGTTTATTGGTGTTTTCCTTTTACATACCTTTTCTGACGTCACATGGATAAAGTTGAAGTCAGGATAAAGTTGAATGCTTACATACCTTATGTTATCGTCTATAATGCGCGATTATATCTACTCAAGATTTAATTTTAAGATCTAAATTCACGTGATATATTATTATTTTGATTTGAAAGGCCTCTTTATAGTTGATGCGACTAATCGCTGTATTAAATCGTCACACAGCTATTTTTAGCGTTAATTGAGGAAAACTTTAAGCAATAAATCCTGTATAATGTGCAGTTTTAGCAGTAATTGTCAGATTTATTTATACAATAAAATTATTTAAAAGCCTAAACTGGAAAAATCAAACTATTATTATTTTTTGCATTATTATTAAATCGTTAAGCAGCTATTTGTAATTTAAATTGAGGAAAGAATCATGTTTAATGTGCAATTTTAGCAGTAACTGTCAGATTTGAATGCAATAAAAATTTTAAAAGAATAAAACAAAAGAAGGAATTTTAAAATTTTTATTTTATTTGAAAAATTAAATTTTTATTTATATTATTATTTATTGTATTATAATTAAATAGTTACGCAGTTCTTTGTAACTTAAATTGTGGAAAACTTTAAGCAATAAATCATGTATAATGTGCAATTTTGGCAGTTAACTGTCAGATTTAAATAGATTAAAATTATTTCAAAACTTAAATTGGAAAAATTAAATTATTATTTATTATAAAAATAACTCACTAATTATGGATTTACCATACTCCTTAAACATGATTATACAAATCTCTCTATATTTGCAAGCCATGCATTGTGAATACTGTTGAAATTGAGCACTAACATTTAGATGTAAATATAATAAAATATATTTTTAAGCTTAAATTGAAAAAAAAAACCTAACATTTACAATAAAAATTAATTATTTTTATAAAAATTTAATGAAATTATCGAAAGACCATATATTTAACCGAAAATCCAGCTTATGAATCGTGAAAAGATTCCCACATAGAACCAAAATAGAAGAATTTGTTTTATCAGCTTGGTCGAAAGGAAGCACAAAATTGGAGATGGCATTCTTTCAAGCAGATAAAAAATTTTCACCAGCCCATGAAATTAAAAGAGTTTGTATTTAAATGTTTCTGCTTTGAGATTGATTGAACAAGAGTTCCGTTCCCCTTCTCTACCCTCTAATCTCATGCTCTCATTTTATGAAAAGCCATCATCTGTGTATGATAGTTGCAGTTCCATTTCGATGCTTACATATTCATATGTGGTGCGCTATTATTTACCCTCAAAATTTACTTTTACCCCTTTCGGGTCTGGTGTACTATTAATAGTACATGTCTTTTAATGGAGTATTATTTTGTTTTAAGAAATACTTTTGCTATTAATTACACGAAGTAATATTAATATACGTCTACGCATTTACTATATGAATTCTTTTATGTTTAGGAATTTAGTCATAATACTTTTTATTATTTTCTTGCTTAGTTCTCTTTGCGCCGTTTGCGATTCTCTTATTTTAAACATATATTTCACTCTTTAAATTCAACATAAAAGTTACTTTAAGTTGGAAGAATTATATGTTATAAAGCGCAAAAAGTATTAGAAAGTTGTAATGTAATTTAAGTCTTATTGTAATACATTATTTTCTAAACATCTCCAAAAATTTTTCCTTACCCTATTCTCATACGAATTAAATTGTATGCAAAAAATTAAAATGCATTAAATAGTATGCAAAACAATGTTCGTCATCTTTTAGGCAATGACATATTCATTAAAAACTAATTAATTTGTTTGAATAGCAAGCATTAATGTTATTAATAGAAAAGTAATTTTTACTAAAAAATGAAAAAGAATTTAGACCCGAAAGGGTTAATATCGAGATTTACGTACTGCATAAATAATTTAGTTTTATGCAATTCGTTACTGCATAAAATAGTCTTACGACTGATTTTTATTCTTTTACGAAAATATTGCTTGTGAATGTCTAATTTTAATACTCTTCATCAAATTTAAATGTTATAGATTTTTCTGTAAATGTACTGGGAAAGTTGTACCGGAAAAGTTAAATTTCTAAAATTAATTGGTTTTCAACCCTTTGCAGGATTTTTATCATTTTTCTTTTCAAAATTAGCTTTTGACACTAATAATTAAAAAAAAGTAAAAACAGTTACACAAACATTATTTATTTCAATTCCGAACAACCACAACGCCTCATAATACAGTCAAACAACCAGTATTCATCCTCTCATTTATATTGGCCTTATATGAAGACAGATAAGTATTTTATCTTTAATTTCTATTTAAAACTGAAAGCATAATTTTCTGAAGACCAATGCATCACGCCTGCATTTGATTTATTACTTACCCATAATACGTAGTACAGTGTGAGTCTTGCGCAATCGTTCTGAAAATCGAAAAAAAAATGAGGATTTATACGTTTTAGATACTCAAAATTCCGAAAAACATATTTTTAGAAATAAAAAAAATGCCTTCTGTCCGTCTGTGTGTCTGTCGATCTGCTTACCTGCCTGTCTGACTGTCTGTGCTTCTGTAAAAGCTCTATCTTTTGAAGAAATTGAGATAGAGACTTGAAACTTTGTATGTACTTAGTATACAAGAATAGGACGAAGCCTATTTAATACCAGTAACCTCGATTATCCAGAAAAAATTTTCCGGACACTTGAAAAATTCGTTCTGGTGAAGGTATATAAAAATTTTCGGATTTTTTTATTTTAAGGAGTAGACGTAAAACGCAATAAAAATAACACAAATTTTGCATAAAGAATGAAGTCGATTGAAATATTAGTTATTGAGATATTTGTAATCCTGTTTTCTACATTCTTGGATTTTTCATGACCCTGTATTACATTCATACTTCAATTCAAAAATATATTTTAATTGGAAACGAGACGCTTAATACAACGTAGAATTGTTAGTCAATAGGATTATTATTTTTGGAGTTATAAAGATGTTTCTTTTACGCAATTCGGTACTACTTTGGTAGTTTGGCGTTTTATATACAATTTGTTGAAACTGGTTCATCTGCAATTCATTAACAGAGCATTACCATGTATATTAAAAATATTTAAATATACGTTTAAATTTTGTTTTGGAATTGTAATGCATTGTATAAATAGTTTTCACATGATTTATTTTCATATTTATACTATGCATGCACATGATGTGTCAGTATTACAGTGGCCCCCAACGACCAGTTTTTAATCATTTTTGTTTGTAACATACAGATAGATTTAATATTTATAAATGCTGTTTAGAAACAAGATGTCGGTGCAAGTTTGACATTTCAGGACACTTAGCGATATTTTATTACCAAGATAAACACTTACCTTTTTTGTAAAAAAAAGAAGAAAATTAAGAAGGTCGGTTTTTCTTTTCTATAACAAATCCAATAACAACGAAAAGAGATTTACAGTCCATAGAATAGATAAAGCATATTAATTTTACGGTTACTTGCTTGTCGGTATGTAAAAAAAGACCAATTTTGTTGACATTAAAAGGATTTTGCACTTCGTTATTCTTAGGAATGTCTTATTTATTTATTCTATTGTGGGGGAAGATTTGCTCTTCATGATTTAATATTATTCCAAATGTTATTAAATCTGAATGTTAAAAATAAAGTTTGAAATGTAGTAAATACGCCATTATGCACCAGGCAACCTCTGCATGTAATTTCTCCATTTTTTCACAGGTGTGCTCAGTAGCGCCGATAGATGTCGTTTCGTTCTTTCACTGAAAATACTGCAAATCAATGCAAATATTGTTTTTGAATTCTATTTAAAATATTTACAACATTTTTTACTGTTTTTTTTCTTTCTTTTTACACGGTATGAATTCACGTAACTATATTTATTTATTACTGAAAAGTGAAAAATGTAGAAAACCCACATTACACGACCTTTTGATGAATTGGACTGCACGGATTATACATTATTGGATTATACATCTGCAAATTCTCACTTCTATAATTAAAATTTAAGTATAACCAATTTTATGTACCTTTCGTCATAGTAGTAAAATAGGGAAAGGATAGTTTTTTCCTTTTCTTTATCCTTTACCCATAATTTTATTAATCCTCTGATGCTGTTCTCTCTGTATGAAATACTTCTGTCGCCACGATGACAAAAAAGTACTAAAACTAGTCGTTGGGGGCCACCGTAATACTTACCCATCATGGATATGTATATGAAAAGAAAACATGTGAAAACTATTTATACAATGCATTGCAATTCATAAACAAAATTTAAATATTGTTAATATACATAGTAATGCTATATTAAAGAACTGCTGATGTACCAATTTCGACAAATTATATAAAACGCCAAACTACTCAAGTAGTACCGAACTGCGTAAAAGAAACATCCTTATAACTCCAAAAATCATAATTCTATTAACTAACAATTAACTGCCTCGGATTAAGCGTCTCATTTCCAATTAAAATATACCTCTGAATTAAAATTTGAATGAAATACAGGGTCATGAAAAATCGAAGAATGTGAAAAACAAGATTACAAATATCTCGGCAACTAATAATCCGATCGACTTCGTTCTATTTGCAAAATCTGTGTTATTTTATTGCCTTTTACGTCCATTCCTTAAAACAAAAAAATTTGAAAATTTTTATATACCTTTCATCAGAATGAATTTTTCTAGAGTCCGAAAAAAATAGTTCCGGATAATCGAGGTTGCTGATATTAAATAGGGTTCGTCCCATTCTTACATACTAACTACATACAAAATTTCAAGTCTCTATCTCAATTTGTTCGGGAGATAGAGCGTTTACAGACAGAGTGACAGACAGACAGACAGACGGACGGCAATTTTTTTTTTTCTAAAAATATGTTTTTCGGAATCTCTACTATCTAAAACGTGTAAATCCGTCAAAAAAAATTTTCGATTTTCAAAACGATTGCAAGACTTACCCTATACTACGTATGATGGATAAGTAAAACTACAAAAAATTAATAACTTAAAAACTAATTGGGTACAGATTTGAAACAAATTGCATTTAAAAGTACATTTTTTTCTCTATACGACGGTGTAAAAATTGATAATGTGTGATGTTTAGAAGTTTTAAAATATCCAGTAACGAAAATTGTAAAATTAAAATTTCATTTAAAATTTGTATAAACCGGAATATTAATTTTTAATCCATGGCATACGTAATGTAGGACTGTGTTATTACGTAAATCACGTTTTGATCATCATAAAAATGATGTTTATTGTTATTATTATTATTTCAAATATAGAATTTATTTATGAGCCTAAAATTTAGTCTTTGAAAATATAATTTTCCAAATAGTCGTTGTAATTTGTTAAATTACATTTTTTTTCATCTTAAAATTTCACAAATTTTGCAGCGGAATCGAACCATTTCTTGATGGATTTTTTTTTTTCTTTCACTGAATCCTTTATTATCATTCCGAAAAAGTATTTTAAAGTCCTTAAGTTTAAAAGAATATTCAAAGGGTACAGGATCCGCCTGAATTTTTTAATATTGCATTACGTCTGTAGAATCATATCAATTTTAAAATGCTTCTAATGCAGTGAAACCTACTGATTAAACACAGAAAAAAGTTTTGTAGAATCAACAAAAATTTGTTTGGTTCAATAAAATCTTTTAGTTTAAGTATGGGTCAATGGAAATTTTGTGTTGAATAAACAAAAAAATATTTTTTATTTATTTTTTTATTTTTATTTATTATTATTATTTTTTTTTTTTTTTTTTTGCAATTTTCCGTCCACAATTTTTATCCGAAATTCATAATAACGTAATAATAACGTCATTAATCCGTCTCAATTTGAAAAGTTTTTATTATCCAAAAATTATGTTTATCCTTTATAGCTATCTAAGTCAATTAAACAAAATCACGTGAGAGAGTTATCATACCAATTTATATGTTGAAAAAAAAAAAAAAAAAAAAAAAAAAAAAAAAAAGTTGGAATTACAAATTAAAAATACAAGACTTTAATAAGATCGTTCTAGATATTCAATCATGTAGTCGAAAAAAAAATAAGTACAATGTAAAGAAAAACGTTTTTCAGTGTTTGTTAGATGCTTTCGTAATTATATAAATACGTAGCACCAATAGTCGCCGTTCAGTCCATCCGTCCGTCTGCCTGCCTGTCCTTCTGACCATCCCTTATTACAAAGCAAAAACTACCCCACTGAAACGTTTATAGTTTAAAATCTATAATTTTTGCGCAATTTTGTCGAGTTCAAATTTTATGCAAATCGGGTACACAGTTCAATTACAGAGACAATCAAAAGTATTCCGTTACATTACGGCCAGAGGGAAAAAATAATTTCAAGTGCATTTTAATGATGTTACACACTTTAAAACATAATAAAATTGATATGCATCTATGAAGCATATTCTAGAACATGCATTCTGTACAAATTGTGCTGCAAAGAATGTGTTTTCTATTAATTTACAGGGCCACACAAAAGTATTCCATTGTATAATGGTATAGGAAAAAACACTGTTTGGGACAAGTTTTAATTACATTAAACTATTTAGGTTTACTAAAGGTTACTTCCTGTAAAATAGAAAGCACATAGCATTTACAGGTACACACAAAAGATTTCGGATACTTATACAGTATACGAAGTACTGTATACGTTTACTATCGTTTGAAAAGATTCGAGAATGAAATAAAAATCCCGACGCTGGACATGAAATCTGTTTACTTGGGAAAAGACATGGTTAGAGACTATAGAATGGTCTGGAAGATTTTGGTTTTAGATTTAAGAAGGAAGTGAGAGATAATGATAGATATTCTTTCCTTTTTCTTCCGATAATTTGGTTAAAACGAATTGCGGAATAATGTTTTTATGATGGAATATTCTTTTTTTCAATGATTATGTTTAAGACGGCTTGCAAGAGAGCATTTCCCGCTTTATATGACTACAATTTAATAAACTATGTTGCAGCAGTCAAGGCGTAGTTCAATGAAGCGTCTACATTTTTCTTTCTCTCACTTGCCATGACTTCGGTGCATTTATAAAAGGGGAAACCGGCAATGATGCTTCTGGCTCCTAACTTCAAAATGTCACATATATATATATATATATATATATATATATATGTATGTATAGAACCATTATACAATACTACTGCTTAACATCAAAAGATAGAATAACCCATAAAATAACATATTACAACAAGACAGAGGAGTTGGCAATATATATATATATACATACATAATATTGTTTTAAAAAAATTAGTTACTGATGTTATGTATTAAAAATATACATGTAAGATACCAATAATTGAAGAAAATTCGTAATGAATAATCAAAATGAAAAGATATCACGTTATCAAATATCAAAAAATGTACATATATTCACAATTACTTGCGCTAACGCAGCATAATAATTTGAATGCTAATATAAAACCATTAATTGTGTTTTTAATAATTTCATATTTTTGCATAATGCATTTCTGTAAAATTAAGCTTTATTGTCATAATTTCTCATACTTTTTCATTTTATATATATTAATTTTAGTGTATCGTATTATGTCTGAAAGATAAATATTTCATGTTATCTTTCGAAACGGCAATAAGATGTCGGGAAGGTAGCTTGGATTTTTGGTTACTTTATCCATAACTTCATTAATAAGATAAACATTCCACCAACGTTTCATGATGGCTTACGAAAATTAATGTAGCGGCTTTTCATTTTTATACTGGAAGATAAATAACTTGTATTAAGATTCTAATATTTATAGGCACAAAAATAGAACGCGTATTATTTTAGCAAGAAACAAATTAACATTGTTTGTTATATTCAGGTAATTTTCGATAATCTAAAATGTAATTGCGATCATTTACAAGTAGCACATACACTATATTGCCATTGATTATGGGACACTTGCGATTTTAGACATTTTACTAAATATCTAGAAAAATACATGAGGAATCATCCCGAAACTCTTAGTGTATAAATATAATAGTATACGTCATACACCTCCGTGAAGATTTTTTACCGAAACGCCATAGGGGACCGTCAACAAATTAAAAAAGAATGAATATCTTTTGAATAACCCTGTCAAAACTAATGTAGCAAAAGCGCTCAAACTCTAGATTATGATTGAATGCCTTATTGTAATACACTGTGTTCATTTTTATGCAAATAGCATGCACACTCGCAGAGTAATTAAGGTTTTTATAAAAATGGTCCCAAATTTTTCCAAGTTTTTCCATTATAATTTTCAGAGTTCTTAATATAAATTAATATTTTTTTCAGAAAATATGACAAACAACATTGCACACAGTACCCTGTAAACAGAATTAAAAAATAATAAAAATTGTATGAAAAATGAGTAGGTTTACTATGTAATTTTTTACTGCGCATGCGTCAAAGATATCAAAATTTCATTTGCATATTATGTTAGCTTAGTGTATAGAGCAACTTTTGTAAAAGTCTCAAAATCATAGCTTGAAAATTCTGAAAGTAATCGTCTATAGAAAAAGGACAAAATCCGTTGTTTTCAAAATGAAGCAAAAAAAAGAGGGATTTTATCCAAATGCAGTAGTACATCCCATATTGTGTATTCTATATTGACACTAATCAATGAATATATGGATACAACCCCTCTTGTTTTTGCTTCATTTTGAGAATAACGGATTTTCGACTTATTCAATTGACGATTATTGTCAGAATTTTCAAGTTATGATTTTGTGACTTTCACAAAAGTTGCTCTATACATTTAGCTAACATAATATGCAAATGAAATTTTGATATCGTTGACGCATGCGCAGTAAAAAATTATTTCGTAAACCAACTCATTTTTTATACAATTTTCATTTTTTTTAAATTCTGATTACAGGGTACTGTGTGCAATGTTGTTTGTCATATTTTCTGAAAAAAATAATATTTTATATTAAGAACTCTGAAAATTATAAGGAAAAAACTTGGAAAAATTTGGGATCATTTTTATAAAAACCTTAATTACTCTGCGAGTATGCATGCTATTTGCATAAAAATGAACAAGGCTTATTAAATTAAGGCATTCAATCACAATCTAGAGTTTGAGCGCTTTTGCTACATTAGTTTTGACAGGGTTATTCAAAAGATATTCATTCTTTTTTAATTTGTTGACGGTCCCCTTTGGAGTTTTTTGAAAAAAATCTTCACGGAGATGTATGACTTATACTACTATATTTATACACTAAGAGTTTCGAGATGATTCCTCATGTATTTTTCTAGATATTTAGTAAAATGTCTAAAATCGCAAGTGTCCCATAATCAATGGCAATATAGTGTATAAATAGCAATAAAACGTGAAAAAAAGTTCGGGTTTTCTAAATTTTTTTTTTACAAGTAAACGTTGTTAAATTTGGTACTTGTATTCCAGTGTTGAAACATTTCGAAATAATGGGGAGGAAATGGCACTTTTATGTTCGGCAGGCGCAGGTAATAAATCGCGAAATACTGTTCCTATTGAAATCATTCGGATTGCATTAATTTTATTTAAAATATAAACATTTTACTAATTTCATTTAAAATAGAGGACTATCAATTTAAACACAAAATAAATAAATAAAAGAAGTAAAGTTTATAAGGGTGGTTCAATAATTATTGTCCCTATTATATAAAATATTTGTACTGCGATGGGGGGGGGGGGGGTGCTGAAGATATTGAAGCTTAATGTCTTAGATGCCTATGTGCTCGATTTCAGAATCGTAGCTTGTATAATAACATCTTTTTGGAGGGAGGGTTGAAAGGCGGAGTAGCTTACGGGGCTAGATTTTTGACAGTGGAGAGACTTATAACTATTAATTTTTGTGTGTAAAACATTTTACAGAACGCTTGTATGTGGGGTACACAGATATGAGTCGTGACATTCCAGTTGGGTGAATGTTTTTCTTTGGTCACAAGCATCTAAATATATATATATATAATAGTTGCCAAATTTTAAATGACGATTAAGCTCTCTAGATCTTATAACAACACATAGTTTTCAAAACATCTTTTTTGATAAAATAACAGTTGTTTTCACAAAAAGGGATAGTTTAAATCGATACATATTTTTATGTTAGGAACCTTTTAATCCCTTGGGAACAAGCGACCGATATATGGCAAGAAATTCTCAGAATCCTTGTTTTTTCCCATCAGTAAAATTTTATTGTAATTAGCCTTAATTTACCGTCATTCGATCATTAACTCGATCCAATAAAACCCAAATTTTTGCTTTTAAAAAACGGTTAAAAATGATTAAAATTTTCGTAAAAGGTTCCCGGCGGTGTCAATAGGAAAATTTTCCATTCAAATCTTATTTATCGAATAAGTATTTCACCCGTTATTCTTACCGGGTTATATTACCTAGTAAAAATCAATATAAAATATAAATAATTTTAATCTCTTTCAAAAAGAAAAAAAAATTAAAGTATGTACTTTCTTTAATTGAGTTAGCTTGAAATTTTTCTTTCAATTTATGAGATTGAAACTTAATACTTTCTTAGAAAAATCTGCTAAAATTACTTTGTTTCATGAAGTAAAAAGGGAAAAATGTTAAACGTGTGTATTAAGATTAATTTTTTGGTTCCTTGGTTTCTAATAGTATACATAAAAAAAAGAAAAAAAAAACTAATGGTATTAAAGGCGTGCTCTGTTCTTTTCTTTTTTATTCTTTTCTTTTCTTTTTTATTCTTTTCTTTTCTTTTTTATTCTTTTTTCCCCCGTATTGATAAAATTATGAAAATTTGAATATTTGTATGGTATTAATGGAAACTACAATTCAAGGATAGGTAATCTTTTCAACTGATTTATCTATTAAAAAAAAGAATAAAAATAAAAATTGATTATCACTTTAAATCTTATTCAAAGTAAACTTAATGTAAAAAAAAAGTTATTTAATTTTTTTATTAAATGTGTTCGTAATTATGTATATACGTAGCGCCTATAGTCGTCGTTCAGTGTGTCCGTCCGTCTGTCTATACCTTCGTCTACATATAACCGAGCACAACATACTCAACCGAATTGTTTGAAATTCAAAATGTATAATTGTTGCATAATTGTGTGGAGTTATTTCAAATTTTATGAAAATCGGATGTATAGTTTAATTACAATCAAAAGTATTCTGCTACATTACGGCCAATGTAAAAAAGCATTTTTAAGTGCATTTTAATATTGTTACACTCTTTCGAACACAATACAATTAATATGCATCTGTGAAGTATATACTAAAATATGCATTCTGTACGATCTGTGGTGCAAAGAATATTTTTTATTAATTTCGAGGGCCACACAAAAGTATTCCATTACAAATGGTATAGGAGGAAATATTGATGGAGCACGTTTTAATTATATTAAATTATTTCATATTTTATGAAATTGATACACCGTATTTACTTGTGTATACCGTGCACGCGTATATAACGCTCACCCCGTACTTTACAGGAAAAAAAAAAATAGCGATTTTTTTAAATCTCGTATATAACGCGCACCGTAACTTTGATATTCAAATGAATGAATGACTAAATGGATTTCAGTAAAGAAAGTCAAAAGAAACATTATTATCAGGCCAAACACAAGGCGAAAATACATTTTTAGACTTCAGCTAGGGAGTGAATGACGGGGTATAGGAATAAGTGACGGCAGTGAGAAATTGCTAATTAACGTTTATATAATGTTACTGTATAAAAAAGAGCAAGGAGTAAAATAAAGATTTAATAATACTCCAATTAAAAGAGATTTGCCGAGAGATTATATATTCTTTGAATACATTTCTTGATTCATATGTATATCGTGTGATTATATCCAGCAGTAAAAAAATATTCCGTATATAACGCGCATCTAGGAATTTTGCCCTATATTTATAAAAAAAATGTGCGCGTTATACGAGTAAATACGGTATATTGCTGAGGTTTACTACAGATTTCTTCCTGTACAATAGAAAACAATAGAGCGTTCACAGACAAACAGACAGACGGACGGCAATTTTTTTATATGTTTTTCGGAATTTCCAGCGTCTGAAACATGTAAATCAGTAAAAAAAAAAAATCGATTTTTAAAACGATTGCAAGGCTTACCCTATACTACATATGATGGGTAATTAATAATAATCCCATGAAAATCCCTTAAAGGTTTGCTCTTTTTCTTAAATTAAAGGGAATCTTCAAACTTTCCGTTAAATTTCCAAGATCGAAACTCATTCTTTATTGAAATGATCTCGACACATAATTTTCCCCCACAGATATAAGATGCGAAAAAATTTAAATTACATGCATATTAAGATGAAACATTTTAATTTTATGGTTCCTCGATTTCTGATTATAGGAAAGAAATTGATTCGATTAAATGCGTACTACTTTTAATCTGCATTGAAATGATTTGTGAAGAAATTATTGAATGAATATTCGTAAGTTATCAATGAACTAGATTTTGTCGAGATTTAGCAGGCATTAAATATATTCTTTTATATAATTATAAAAAAGCGCCCAATAAGATATATATATATATTGTTTTACTTCTATTTTTCTGAATAAATTTCATGGTAAAAACTCTTATTTAAAACGGTTTTTTTTAGTCATAACTGATATTTTACTATGCAATGCTTATAATATAGCGATAATCATCATTGCGGTTCACAATTGATTGGGAACCGCTGCTTTAGACATTCAATAGACAAGACGAAATATTCCACTAAAATGAATGATGTTAATAAGTTCCATCTCTGTACCAATTTTCCGCAACTGACGGAACCTTAAAAAATATGTAATGTAAAAAATATTGAGGTATTCAATGTAAAAGTATTTATTTTATTACCTACATTATGAACACCTTGTAATGTATCAGACATCTGTAATCCGGGTATTCCAGGTTGGATTTTATGATTTTTTTTCAATAAACTGGATATAGAAACAGCGCCGTAGCTAAGGGGGCGCAATGGGCGGCTCAGTCCCCCCCCCCCCCCCTGAAAAATATTCCATTGTCACTCAATGGATTTCTGTTCCGAAAATTCAAATGAAATACTGTTCAAAAATCTAATTTAGTTTTGAGACCCTTTCACAGTTTTGCAGAGTTACTAAATTGTATCTAAAATAAGTGTTTCAACATTCCTTCATCCTATTTGTACATATGAAGCTAACATGATATTTAATTTTGCACCAGTTATATACTCAAAACTTCCATCATCATATACTTTTCTTAGTATAAAATGAAGTTATTATAACAGTTTAATAAGAAACAGAGTACCTACAATGTGAATATGCACTAATTTATCTTTCTGCGTCAGATACAGAAAAAAATATGAGCCCCCTCTGCATTTTCTTGAGCCCCCCCCCCCTATTGTTCACTCCTATCTACGGTACAGTATAGAAGATATATTATTATTTAATTTATCTGCCAAAAAAGAAAAACTCACTCAATTTTTTTTTCAGATTCTTCTGGGATGTGACTGTTTTGTAACGAATGAAATATAAAAAAGTAAGTACTATTTATTTATGCTTAAAATTTAAAATATGGTTTATTGTTTGTTGAACTCCTTTTAAATGCATTTTAAGAAGCGATAATTTAAAAGGAAACTATGATATTTGAATTTTATTTTTATACTTAATTGAGATTAATATACAGGGTGTGATTAATGTGATTGGAGTTAAGATAATTTAATCTATGCGCTAATCCAAAAATCATAATTTTTTTGAGCTATGATGTTGTATAACACGTGTGGAATTTATTAAGAGAAACAGAAAGAAAAATATTCAAATACTATTATTAAATATTTATGATTAACAAAAATATAATAAAGCATTTCACCTTTATATTAAAGTAGTAGTACCTTGAATAACATTTTAAAGAGATGGTATGGAATAATTAAAATATAAACAAAACATTCTTCGAGCATTTCTTTTCTATACCTTGAATTAAGTAATTTCCTCTTTCAAACAAATAAATTAAAAAAATAGCTTCTCGATTTCTCTCTCTCCCTCTTTTTTTTCTTTCTTTTACTGAGACGATCTTACTTGCGTTTTTACACTTACTTATGATTAACGTAACATACAACTTTAAAAACATCATTTATTTATAATCAAGTACCCTTGATTAAATGCGATATTATGAATATGACAGTTTACCTTGAAATGCGCAAAATATTAATTAAAGACATTAGCAATAGTTCTAAAAATATACTTTCTCCAATCCAGCAATATAATACTAAATAACATTGCTTATTCGTCATTACTATCCTGCTATATTTCATTATTCCATTTTATAACTTCTTCAAAACTTAGAAAATTTCGAAATGAGTAAAAGCAATATGTTATGATAGTAAAGTGCTTTCCAAAACTACTTGACATTTCTGGATGGCAACTTGCCCAAGATTAACTTAATGAATGGGTAAAATAATAACCTTGTGGTATACACCGTAGCACAGAACAGTTAGTTGCCTGATGCTGTTAAATGATGGAATAAAATATTGTTAACACCAGAAAAAAAAGAGAAAAAAAGAAAATGCAATTTAAAACTCACGCAACTTAAAAGCAATAGTAGTAGTGCCAGTGTATGGTTTCGTGCTTCTTTTACTTTAAAAAAACGTTCATGGTTAACAAGAAAAAAAATTGCAATCATTATCTAAACTTTTCTAGACTTAAATACAGAATATCGAATTATCTATGGAATAATTATGATTGAAATGGTGTTTACTTTACTGAATTGAGTTTATATTCGAGATTAATATAATGAAGATTTTTTAACATAAATTGAACATATATTGATTTATTGATCTTAAATATGTCATTTATATGTATTCATCAATTTGTTTTAACTGTTCTAGCTGAAACTTTCAGGAATAATTGTCATTGAAAATAATATTTTTTTATCGATTTGAATTTGTACGAAAGTGAATTATAATAGAACATAAACTGAACTAAAGCTGTTGTATTTAATCTTATCTTTTCTGCATTAATTTCTGCAAACTAATTTAAAGGTTCTGGCTAAAGTTTTATGGAATATTTATCTCATTGAATATAGTTTTTATTTTAATGACTGTTCAACGTGATTTAATAGTCCTGGTTTAAATTTTTATAAAAAATTTGTGTCATTGAAAAGGGTATTTCCTTAACTGAATTGAGCTTGTATGAAAGCACACTTTTTCGAAATTTGATTAGAATAAAATTTTAACTTTGGTGGCAACATCAATTGAACTAATATTGATTTATTGATTTTCTTTATTTTCTTTTTTCTACATTGATTAACCAGATTTAATGTTCGTATTTGAAATTTTATTTTAATATACAAATAGAGTACATATTTTACAACTTCTACTTTCATATAATTTAAACATGAAGACCAAACATACATTTAAGTAAATTGGGACGAAATGTTAGGAACAAAATAGAAAAATATAATTAAATTTAGTTTGTATGAATTGAACAGTAGATTAATTGGGAGAAATTGTACTAAATCGATAAATCTCAACCGAAATGTACTTTATTTGGATGTTTTTTGTGATAGGCTCAATAAATGTTGCATTCTTTCTTTTGTAAAAGTACAGGGTTAGCGAGAATAGTTGACCGCTTCAGAGTTCTTTAGAATACGTTCTATTGGTCCAAATGAGAACAAATTTGAACAACTGATAATGTAAATGACTCGCTTGACCTTTCTTAAAATAATTTATAAACATTAAAAATACAAAAATCCACCTATAAAAGCCGCTCTAATGTATATAAGTATTTAATTCGCTTTATATTAGTATAGACGCAGAAGAGAAAAATGTTTAAAAAATCCGAATTTCACTTGTATGTTTTCTCTAAATTTTAAAGAAAAAGTTCCTTTTCATGACAAAATGGTATTTTCTATTAGAAATTGTAAAATTTTATCATATTTCGTGAAAATAACAAAACGGAAGGAGACGGAAAGAAACAACGGAGATAATCTGCTTACAAAACTGACATGCTGCGCCACAGAAATGAAAAGAACTCAATGAAAATGAAAGAATCATGGCTATTTTATGAGGTTTGTATCATGCTGTTAAATTGTATCTATCTATCTATCTATCTATCTATATATATATATATATATATATATATTTCTAATTTTAATTATTTTATTAATTTAATTTTATGTTAATATCGATTATTAATTATTTTCTCCGGTTCAATTATATTTACATTCAGCTTTATCTTTTTTGTTTGTTATGGATAACTATTATTTTTACTTACTTTCAACTCCTTTTTGTAAAATATCTTTGTTCCTTGTTTAATAATTTGGTTTTTGTGTGCTGGTAGCCCCAAATACGTATTATTTTGTTATTTCATGGCTAATACGTGGATGAAACCGCACACTTCATTTGTAGTTCCAGAGCATTTGGGGCCTGATGATTCTGCTTTTGGGGCTACAAATTCCATTTGCATTCATTTTATTTATTTATTTATTCAGATTTACTCGTTACACTTTTTTTTTTTTATTATAATTCAATTCAATTCTAATTCTTCGTTTTGGTTTATTGTTTTATTGATAAAATCTATTGGTTAATCTTGTCTACTTTTAATGGTATTATATATATATATATATATATATATATATATATATATATATATATATATTACAAATTTAAAATTTTTTCGCCAAAACTAACCTTTATACTAACTTAATTTTCTTATAATAATATTCCGTACTTACTTCAAATTATTAAATTAAAATCTTGTTTCTAAATCTAATCTGTTAATCCTTATGCAGACGATATAAATTCTTAATTTGCCTTAAAAAACATTATTCCAGTATACGTAAATTTAAAAAGATGGCTCTAAATTAAAAATATTCTTAATTAAAACTTTATTTCTTAATATTCCAAATAAAACTGATTTCTTCTATGTTTTTATCAACCCTTTTTAAGAAAGTCTTATTAAATTTATTCCAAAACCATACCTTTCAAAAAATATCATTATTTTATTTTATCTATTTATTTATTTTTCCTACGTCAACCTTTGATGTGTGCATATTAATAAATTCATTTCTTTTCTTTTTCTCTTAAAATTCATCATTTATAAAAATCGTCTGCCTAAGATATTTAAAATTCTGAGTCAATTATAAATTGGTTAAATAATATTTTTTTCTAAATAAATTTATCGTTTGTGGAAAATAATCTCGTAGCTGGACAAGAATTCTGTTTACATAAAAGAATGATGGTTTGAGGTTACAGAATGTTCCAGAACTTTCTTTTTAGTTTAAAAGGTGGAAGTCTCGAGATGAAAAAGAAGATTTCTTGGGTTGCTTCTTCGATGAGGACAGCTCGCTGAAATAATGATTAATTTTTGCAAAAGGAGCTTTTCCTTCCTCATTATTACGAATTTAATAAATGAATTTACAGCAGCCCATGACTAATTATTGGATCTTCTACATTTATTTATTTATTTTGTTTTTTCCCTCGCTTGCCATGACTGTGTGTTTCTTTTTAACCAGTGGAAATAATTCGAGTTCTCCTTAAATCGTCACAACTAATCGAAAAGTCGGACAGGATTTTTTATCTGTGCTGCCCTTTTAATGAATGATATTTAAAGAAAATTGCGACGGAACGAAGAAAAGCATGCTATCGCCGAAGTTCGATTGAAGGACAGTCTATATGGTATTTTCAGCTTGCTAATGGAATGGGCTGTGGAACGAAATGATTATAGGTTTGTGAATCGCCGATAATTGACTTCTCGTGAATTCCTGAAGCTTGATATTTTTGGTCATAATGATAAATTTTTGAGACCTGGTGATTTCGAATTGGATTTAATAAGGAATAGAAGCGCCATTCATCTTGTTGCGGCATAAATATGCGATCATTGACTTTAAATATTACTGGTAGTAATGACAAGAAAAAAAAAAAAAAAAAAAAAAAAACGTTTAGAAACAACTGAACGCCGATTGCTACTTACTTTCATAATTTTCGTTATTATTGTCTCTCCTAGGATCATCTTGAGAAATTCTTCTTAAGAGTGATTTATTTCAAATTAATTGAATATTATTTGTATCCTTTTTAAGCATTTGTGTAGATTGTTTATTCTCTATTTGTGAGGTTTATTTATTTATTGTTTTGTTTTTCTTTGAGTCTTATTTATTAATCTATTTATGAGTATTATTATTATCATTATTATTTGTTGAAGATTGAAATTTTTTTATTCGTAAGGATTTAATTGAGGAGTATGATGATCTTAAGATATTTACTGTTACTTATTAAGATTATTATGATATTTTTATGCACGTTTAAAGATAAGTTCGTAATAATAATGAAGTATAAAAGAACTTAGAAGCTCAAGTTATTTTTTAAAAAGGTACATTTTCTAATTTATTGATATTTGTTTGTTATCAAGAACTATTCTCAGAATGCAGTATTTTCATGATAATGTTCCTACAACTAGACATTTGAGCTGAAAATTAAGTTAACATTTATGTTTTTCATTTTATTTGTTAGAATTTCTGGTTACAGTGAGCTTTGGTTCCCGGATTCTTATAATTTATTTAAATTCAGTAAGAAAGATGGAACTGTGCAAGGCTGTTGCTAGAATTTTGACTGATAAATATGATTAATTTTGTCAGTAAATTTTGTGATTTTAAGTAAGAAATTACCTATAGTTAAAATTTTTGAATCTGTTTATGATCTATAAAATAATAGAATTAAAAGTTGATCCCAATTTAAGGTATATCTATGATATTTACAATTTCTGTTTTATTAGATAAAATTTCTGGTTAAAGTTAGCAGCTAAATATAGTTATAATTTTCGCGATAATTTTGATTCAGATTTTTAAAAAGGTGAGTAATGGTTCTGTGTGAGGCAGTTAAAATGTGTACAACACCAGTAGACAAAGCCCTCAAAATTGCGAAAGCGCGAACTCATGAATTTCACCTTAAAAGTAAAAGACTCTATGATCGAAATTTTGTCGAATGCCCATTAAAAATACAAGACTCTGTAATTTATGAAGAATTTAAATACCCTAACACTCGAAAATTAGAACCTACTTTCTCTGGACCATACAAAATTATAAATAAACTTTCTGATGTAACTTATGAAATACATAAATTTAATTATGAGACAGGACAGAATTCCGTTATTGTGCATGTTTCTAAATTAAGACCCTATTTTTCACCAGAAGATTTTAAAACTGTTTCATGAGCAACCCAAAAAGTCAACAAAACCTCAGATACAATCACAACCACTGGATCAAACTAAAGTCAAGACATTAGATTAAGTTTTAATTCTTAGTCTTTAAATATTTTATCACCATAATTTTCAACATTACCAGGTATTTCTTGGAGGCCTACAAGAATATTACTTGTTTTTGGGAGTTTTTGGGGTTAAATTGGGCTCCTTATGCAGGCATAAGGTGAACACTTTGATTGTAAAAGCTTTCAAATTAATGTTCATAAATTAATTTTAAGGGTGTTTAAGTCTAACTATATTTACTCATGTATTTGACATTAGTATTATTCTATTTATTCAGCAGATATTTATGTTATAACAGTTATAAAATCTAATGATTCTACTCAAACCTATAACATAATATGTGATTTTCAGTGATTTTGAAAACTACAGATATTAAGAGTTTTTCAGAAAAGCACACTATTTTTATTTCTATTTCTCAATTAAGAATGACACCTTTTATTCCTATTGTATTTTATTATTAAAGTTTATAAACCATGTGTAGATAAAACATTATTCTACATTTGGCATTTGAAAACTTATAACCAAATTTGACAATTTTGTAAAAGAGTATCAGAGAGGAATTATTGTAAGGAAATACTGGTTGAGAGTCCATTTTCTAAATAGTTAGATTTAATTTTATTTGGATTTTGGAATTATTATGATTTTTTTTATTTATACTTTCGGCTAGCAAAAAATACTTTCTTGTGCTATTAGAAGATAAGAAAATTATTTAGTTGCTATGTAATTATTTTTATCCTCAACCAATATTTTCCCTATCAATAATAAACAAATAGTGATATTTTCTTTTGATTATACTCTTGTTTTACTATTATTATTATTATTATGATTTCTATAATGAAGTTTAGTATTAATTATACTCTTATTGAAAAATATTAGGATATGGAGTCTTATTATACTATTACTTATTATTGTTGTTATTGTTATTATTTAAATTTTTCTATATTATTTATTATTGATATTGAGAGTGATGCTATTTATTATTGAAAAATTGGTATATTACTGAAAGATGTTGGATCCAACATAACATTAAAACCAAAGATTAAACTAGGTTTGAAGATTTTTAATTAAAGAGACTGTATTCAGAGAACATTGGAAAATACTCTTTTATATATACTATTGAAAGACTTGTTTCATTTAAAGGACTTATTTAAAATAAACTATGCATTAAGTCATTGTAATTATTTAAACTTCCATGAGAACGAATTTTTATTGTTTTTATTATATTTTTATCTCTTGCTTATTAATATTCATAACTTATATACTGTTATTATATGTATTATCTCCTATGCACTTACAAATGGTAAGTGATGTTGTAACATTATTGTATTTCTTTCAGGGAAATGCTCCTACCTAAATTTAATTCAGAATTATTTTCTCTTAACTATTTTATTTTAATCGCTAATATTTTTATATTGCGTTAATTTTCTTTTCTTCCATCTCTTGGCTTCCTGAGTTTGACAGTTTTATTCCAAAATTTAACTTTTCTAATTTATTATATTTCTGTTGTCTGAACTTGTAGTTTTATTTAACTATCAATTTCATACAAAGTCTTGGGGAGGGGGTATAATATTACAAATTTAAAATTTTTTCGCCAAAACTAACCTTTATACTATCTTAATTTTCTTATAATAATATTCCGTACTTACTTCAAATTATTAAATTAAAATCTTGTTTCTAAATATAATCTGTTAATCCTTATGCAGACGATATAAATTCTTAATTTGCCTTAAAAAACATTATTCCAGTATGCGTAAATTTAAAAAGATGGCTCTAAATTAAAAATATTCTTAATTAAAACTTTATTTCTTAATATTTCAAATAAAACTGATTTCTTTTATGTTTTTATCAACCCTTTTTAAGAAAGTCTTATTAAATTTATTCCGAAACCATACCTTTCAAAAAATATCATTATTTTATTTTATCTATTTATTTATTTTTCCTACGTCAACCTTTGATGTGTGCATATTAATAAATTCATTTCTTTTCTTTTTCTCTTGAAATTAATCATTTATAAAAATCGTCTGCCTAAGATATTTAAAATTCTGAGTCAATTATAAATTGGTTAAATAATATTTTTTTTTTAAATAAATTTATCGTTTGTGGAAAATAATCTCGTAGCTGGACAAGAATTCTGTTTACATAAAAGAATGATAGTTTGAGGTTACAGAATGTTCCAGAACTTTCTTTTTAGTTTAAAAGGTGGAAGTCTCGAGATGAAAAAGAAGATTTCTTGGGTTGCTTCTTCGATGAGGACAGCTCGCTGAAATAATGATTAATTTTTGCAAAAGGAGCTTTTCCTTCCTCATTATTACGAATTTAATAAATGAATTTACAGCAGCCCATGACTAATTATTGGATCTTCTACATTTATTTATTTATTTTGTTTTTTCCCTCGCTTGCCATGACTGTGTGTTTCTTTTTAACCAGTGGAAATAATTCGAGTTCTCCTTAAATCGTCATATATATATATATATATATATTTGTCATCAATATTAAAGATTATTATATTTTCTAATAACTTTATTATAACTTTATAATACCAACTTTAAAATGGAAAGTTCTTCAAACGGAATTTTCCTGTTTTCTATTTCCCAAAGCGAAAAATGATCTCACGGAACGGAAAATGACCGTCAATTTTGCTGCCAGTAATTTTACCGTGAATTCACGGGTTTATTTTAAATAGTAAATCGTGCTTCCAATTTATTTAACAGTATTTCAAATATTTTAATTATTTATATAAAGAAAACAATATTATTAACTATATTAGAATTTTCAGGAAACCGAAAATTTCATTTGAAGTCAATTAAATCTCAATTTGAAATCTTGACAATAATTCATCTCTATTCGTAATATGACAGGTACTACACATTATACATCATATTTTAGACCGAATCTAATCAAAAACTTAAACACCCAAAAAACTTCAATAAAACCCCAAACCCAAAATTAAAGAAACTTTATGGCCTTCAAGAACTAAAACCCAATGAGAGCCTTACCAAGCCAAAACGAAGAAAAAGTTCAATGCCAATTTAACCCTTTAAGGGTCAAGGTACATGTATTCGTAAAATACAGAAATGTATGATGGACACGGGAATTTACATTCTGATTTATTTCAAAATAAGTAAAAGCTTTTCTGTACACAATCACCCGACGGAAGCACCAACCGAAAAAAATGGCATAGGATTGTAACGCTCTGCGGGAAAATCCAAGCTACAATCACCGATGTTGCAGATAAAGAACGCAGCCAAAACAACAAGCAGAAAATAACACACAGGTGCTTATATCAATAAATCATAATAATGTTGCAAAACAATTGATGTAGCTTTTATCATTCTAATAAAAAAGTAAATATATTTAACAATAGTGAGTTACTGTATAAACCACAATGTTGAGCTCTATTTTAATAGAATGTAAATAACCCACAAAATGTTTGTAGTTAATCACTGACAAATATTTACAGTATGTTAGGAAGCAAATATTTGCACAAGTAAAATTGTCAAAATATGTACCTAATAAAAGATTTTTCTTCACGCACTTAATAAGAAGAAAATTTTCAATCTATCCCCGGTAGTCAAACAATATTGAGCCATTATTTGGCTACCTCTTGGAGCAGTATTGCACTTTGGCGCAATATTGGCATGAAATATTGCTCCAGTATTGGGGTGTTTACATTTTGCCCTTATTTAGCCAAAATTTGCAGCTAATATTATGCCAATATAACGCTAGCATTTGTACAATATTGGGGATTCAATGGAAATATTTCCAATATAACGCCAATATCTGTGCATTATTCGGGTTTCATTGGAAATATTTCCAATGTAACGCCAACATTTTTACAATATTGAGAATTCATTGGAAATATTTCCAATGAAATACCAATATTTAACCAATATTGACGTTTTATTGACATTATTTCCAATTAATGAAATATTGGCGCAACATTGGACCAATATTGGTTTGCTACTAGGGATAATTCTGGTGTCAATGTCCCATTTAGGGATTAAAATTAGGTGGTCCAAAAGTGAACAATCAGCCTTGAAGGTGTTAACACGACTCTATTGAGAAATTATAATTCCCATGGCTAAAGAAAGTTTTTATAGTATCACACAGGGACATTTGTCTGGTATTAGCATGCAGTTGTCAAAACAAACAGACCTTCCATTTCACTAAATGATACTACTTGGTTATCCCGTTGACCTATTTCGCCAACTGGTATAACTCGCCAAATTTTTCGCGAAATTATACAAATTGACAACTTTTTTTTAAATAACGAAAGAGCAAAGAAATAAGTAAAACATTAATTGAAATATTAGTAAAAATACGAATTAAAAATCATATATGACGTAACAAACACGTGTACCGTGTTTAACGTCGAATTAATGTGTCATTTAAAACAATCATTGTTGACATTTAACCTTAAGTTTGGCGATAGTTTTTCGGTCGACAGGACAATAGGATAGTACCCATTAAATATATTACAAAATTTGATGAAATAGCATTCTGTACATAATTAAATAAATATATCTGGAGTATGCATCACAAGAAATTAAATTAAATTAATGAATTAGATTAATTTTGAAACCCGATTATTCAATCGGTAAATTAATTATAACAGGTGTAATTTTTCCATTTTTCAAAAAAATGAAAAACGGAAAAATTACACCTGTTATAAATTAATGAATCTTTCATATTTTTATTATTATAATGCATTAAAGTTTGAAGGACATGGAGCTAGTAACACAGAAATCATTTTAAACATTCATGTCTTTGGTCTGTTATGTATTAACTGCGCCTGATTGGAAATAATTTATCGTAGATTCAAGGAATTAGTGCGAGTTAATATTTTAATAATCAGCTCTGTATCGTCTGAAACTAATATGCCCGAAGGTTTCGGAGAAATTCTGTTTAGATATGCAGTTTTATGATTATCGCGGAAAGAGATTAGTCGGTCTAGAAATGCCTATAAATAAATTATAACTTGACCGTAGTTGATTAAGAACTGTTGTTAGCATAGCATGATCAAAGAAAATGTCACAGTCTTTTAAAGTTTTCTGTCTGTTTCAAAAATTGATACAAGACCAATCCATTGGTGTAAGAGAGTATATTTACCTCTAAAATGCTTATCATCACAACAAGATAATAATAATTTTAAAGAATCGGACAGATGAAACTGAACAATAAAGTAAAATTTGTCGTCATCATTATTACAATTTAATTAATTTTTAGCAATGAAATCAAGCTTGAAATTATTGAATATTTAATACGTGATTTATTACTTGCTAACTAAGCGTAGAAAACAACAGGGTGAAAAATGTCCAAGCTGGGCACGAACTCTGAATCCGTAAAAATGTGCTCCAAGTGCTCTACCATTTAAGCTATGAAGACGATGCTCAGCTTGGCATTTTTCACATCTATATGTTTTTAATTAAATAAATATATCTGGAATATGTCTCAAAATAAATTAATTTATATTAATGAATCATTTATATTTTTATTATGACAATGCAATAGATTTTAAAGTGCATAGAACTAGTTATATATAAGTCATTTTAAACATTTATGTCCTTGGTCTATTATGTATTAACTACGCCTAATTGGTAATAATTTATCGTATATCTGGAATATGTCTCAAAATAAATTAATTTATATTAATGAATCATTTATATTTTTATTATAACAATGCATTAGATTTTAAAGTGCATAGAACTAGTTATATATAAGTCATTTTAAACATTTATGTCCTTGGTCTATTATGTATTAACTACGCCTAATTGGTAATAATTTATCGTATATCTGGAATATGTCTCAAAATAAATTAATTTATATTAATGAATCATTTATATTTTTATTATAACAATGCATTAGATTTTAAAGTGCATAGAACTAGTTATATATAAGTCATTTTAAACATTTATGTCCTTGGTCTATTATGTATTAACTACGACAGATTGGTAATAATTTATCGTATATCTGGAATATGTCTCAAAATAAATTAATTTATATTAATGAATCATTTATATTTTTATTATAACAATGCATTAAATTTTAAAGTGCATGGAACTAGTAATATATAAGCCATTTTAAACAGTTATGTCCTTGGTCTATTATGTATTAACTACGCCTGATTGGTAATAATTTATCGTAGTTTCAAGGAATTAGTTTGAGTTAATATTTTAATAATCAGCTCCATATCGTCTGAGACTAAAATGCCCGAAGACTTTGGAGAAATTCTGTTTAAATAAGCAGTTTTATGACTATCGTGGAAAGAGATTAGTCGGTCCAGAAATGCATATAAATAAATTATAAACTTGACGAAAGTTGATTAGGATCTCGTGTTAGCATAGCATGATCAGAGAAAATGTCATAAATAGTAAAATATAAGTTTTGTGTCCATTTCAAAAATTAATAGAAAATCGATGAATTGGTGCAAGAGAGTATATTTATCTCTAAAATGCTTATCATCACAACAAAATAATAAGAATTTTCAAGTATTGGACAATAATATCATACAATAACAGTCATACGATTTCAGCATGTAGTTGTTCATTCAAACCGACAACAACTTCAGACTATTTCATTAAATATATTACAAAACTTCCTGAAAAACATTCTGTTCATAATTAAATAAATCTATCTAGAAAAAGACCTAGCAATAAATTAATTTAAATTAATGAATCATTTATAATTTTAGTGTTACAATGCATTAAATTTTAAAGTGCATAGAGTTACAGATCATTTTAAACATTCATGTCTTTAGTCTATTATTGATTAACTGCGCCTGATTGGTAATAATTTATCGTAGTTTCAAGGAATTAGTGTGAGTTAATATTTTTATAATCAGCTCTATATCTTCTGAAACTAATGTGCCCGAAGGTTTTGGAGAAATTCTGTTTAAATATGCAGCTTTATGATTATCGTGGAAAGAGATTAGTCGGTCTACAAATACTTATATATAAATTATAACTAGACGGAACTTGATTAGGTTCTCTTGTTAGCATTGCATTATCAAAAAAAAATGTCACAAATAGTCTTTTAAAGTTTTCTGTCTGTTCCAAAAATTAATACAAAATCAATCAATTAAGGTAAGAGAGTATATTTACACCGAAAATGTTTATCATCACAACAAAATATAAAAATTTTCAAGAATCGGATAGATGAAGCATAGTAAAGTATCGCATAGCAAAATAAAATTGGTCGTCACCATAATTATTTTGTAATTGCCGTTGCCATAGTGGATTGCATAATGTTCTGAAACTTCTTCGACAGTGTCATTTTTATACTTTTTTTTTACTTATTACTTGCTAAATTCAATCTCAATCAACGACAGAATTAGAATAAATTCCAACCATGGCAAGATAATAAATATCCTCTCCCTATTTATTCTCCACGGAATATCTGGGTAAATAAGGAATGAGAGTAATTATTGCGGAATTTTAACAAGCTTTTATTTATTTATAATTTTTTTTTTCAATTTAATTCGACTTTGTAAAAAATGTATTGAGAAAACAGAATTAACATGACAGAAAAAGGATTTTATATTATCAAACTATAACAATTATACAATTTTAGCATGCTGTTGCCAAAACAAACCAACGTTCCATTTCGTTAAATATATTACAAAGCTTCATGAAAAAACATTCTGTTGATAATCAAATAAATATAGCTGATGTATATATAACAAAACAATAATTTAAATTAACGAATTATTTATATTTTTAGTATTACAATGCATTAAATTTTAAAGTGCATAGAGCTACAGAAATCATTTTAAACATTCATGTCTTTAGTCTATTATTTGGTAACTGCGCCTTATTGGTAATAATTTATCGTAGTTTCAATGAATTAGTGTGAGTTAATATTTTAATAATCAGCTCTGTATTGTTTAAAACTAATGTGCCCGAAGGCTTCAGAGAAATTCTGTTTAAATATGCAGTTTTATGATTATCGTATAAAGTGATTAGTCGGTTTAGAAATGCTTTTAAATATATTATAACTAGACATTACTTGATTAGAATATCTTGTTAGCATAGCATGATCAAAGACAATGTCACAAATAGTCGTATAAAGTTTTCTGCCTGTTTCAAAAATTAATACAAAATCAATCAGTTCGCGTAAGATAATATATTTACGTCTAAAAGGCTTAAAATCACAGAAAAATAATAAGAATTTTTAAGAATGGGACAGATGAAGCTGCATAGTAAAATAAAGTTTGTAGTCATCATTATTATTTTTTATTTACCATTGTTATAATCGATTGTATCATACTTTGAAGCTTCTTCAATAGTGCTATTTTTATATCTTTTATCAGTTAATAAATTCATCCTCATTAAACGACATAACTAGAATAATTTTCAGCCATATCAGGATAGTAAATTGTCCCCCCGACACACAAACACGATTAATTGAAAAGAAAATATATAGGGTTGAATTTAAACAAATTCTTATTAATTAATTGTGACTTATTGTCAGATTTCCGGTGCCGTTTTGTTTAAATATTTTTTTTTTTTTTTTTTTACATAAAATACCTCTTAAGTAAGATTAAACAAAGTTCGCCCACTCCTTGGAATTTCCAAGGACAGTTTCACCACTATTAAAAATAAGAAAATATACATTTAATCTTTAAAACAGAACATTCGCAGTTCCCACCTTCATTCGCAGATTTTACGAAATTTTTCTGCAGTGAAATACTGTGAAAATATTCTTAAAATTTAATGGTAGAACTGTGCGAACCCTGAATTAAATCACAGAAAATAAGTACAAAAGAATGAATAAATTACGTGTGTATTATTACAAAACTTTAAAGCTCATCATCTGGTAACGCAGAAATCCATTTAATCACGTACTTTGTCCATTACATTTAAACTAAGGTTCAGCGTTGGTATTCGATCCTAGGTTGAGAAATTAGTGTCAGTTAAATTTTAATCATCAGTTCTGTATCATCTGAAACTACTGTACACGGAAATCCCTGAGAAATTCTGCTTAAATATGTAGTTTTATGACTGTTCGTGGAAAAGAGATTAGTCGGTACAAAACTGCTTATAAATATGTTATAGCTAGAGTGAAGCTGATTATAAACTCTCGTTAACATAGAATGAAAAGAGAAACTTTCATAAATAATTGAATGGTTCTAAAATTTTGTGTTCGCATCTAAAATTAATACTAAATCGATCAACTTGAACATATGGATATATTTACTTTAAAATGCTTGTCGAGAAAACAAAATGCTGAGAATTTCAAAGTATCCGATAGCTGCATGGTAAAAACGAATCTATCGTTGTCTTTTTTTATTATTATTATTTGTCATTACTATGATCTGTTGATTTTGTACATACTTTAGTAATGTTATTCTTATAATTAGTTTGTTTATGTTTTATTAAATACAGTCTCATCTGACAAAATTTAGCATACTATCCTACAAAATTTAGCATAACAACGCCATCTGTAGGGCGATTTACCCCACAGTGTAAATTAAAAACACTTAATTTGCAGGATTAACTGAATCTGTGGAAATCAGTGCATTAGTTCTTCAGATAGAGCTGTAATAGGAATCGTAACAAATTCAGTGTACAAACTCCATTTATGAAGCTATTTGCTACAAAATATAAACAGCATCTATTCATGTGAAGGACTAATAAAGTCTGACATTTGATGGAAATACGTGAATTTGTTTTTCTCGTGATTTATACAAACTTTTATTATTTAATTTCAGTGCCGATTTTTTAACCAATTGTTATATAAAATAATCTTAAGTAAGATTAAATCACAAAAAAGGTGTAAAAGAATGAATAAATTACATGTGTATTTTTACAAAACTTTAAATTTTAAATCTCATAGATCTTATGGCCATTTAATCACGTACTTTGTTCATTATGTATAAACTATGCTTGAGCGTGGCTATTCAATCCTAGTTTGAGGGGATTAGTGCCAGTTAATATTTAAATCATCAGTTTTGTATCGTCTGAAACTACTGTACACGGAATTCTCCTAGAAATTCATGTTTAAATATGTATTTTCATGACTGTCGTAGAAAATGGATTAGTCGGAAAGGAACTGCTTATAAATAAGTTATAACTAGACTGAAGCTGATTATAAACTCTCGTTAACATAGAATGAAAAGAGAAAATTTTATAAATAATTGAGTACTTCTAAAATTATCTGTTCGCATCTAAAATTAATACAAAATCGATCAACTTGAAAATGAGGATATATTTACTCTAAAATGCTTGTGAAGAAAAAAAAATGATGAAATTTCCAATGTATTCCTATGTTGTATAGTAAAAACAAATTTCTCATCACCATTTTCACTTTCTTCTATTTTTGCAAGAAGAAAATACTAGATTCCGGGAAAAAATCGATTTCCGGTTTTCAATGAATTTATACGTTTTAAAAGGTCTTGAACACAATTTGATGGTTTTTAGAAAATGTCTGCATCGCAGAGTAAATCGCAAAAATAGGTATAAAAGAATGAATAAATTATTCTTTCGTGTAATTATTACAAAACTTTAAATTTTAAAGCTCATCGTCTGGTCACGCAGAAATCCATTTAACCGCGTACTTTGTTCATTATATATAAACTTCGCTTTAGCGATGGTATTTGATCCCAGTTCCCCCATTCAGGGAATTAGTGCCAGTTAATATTTTAATCATCAGTTCTATATCATCTGACACTACTGTACATGGAATTCTTCGAGAAATTCTGCTTAAATATGTATTTTCATGACTGTCACAGGAAAGAGATTAGTCGGTACATAATGCTTATAAATAAGTTATAACTAGACTGAGGCTGATTATAAACTCCCGTTAATATAGAATGAAACAAGAGAATTTCATAAATAATTGAGGGTTTCTAAAATTCTGTGTTCATACATAAAATTAATACAAAACGGATCAATTTCAGCATGAGGATGTATTTACTCTAAAATGAAAACAAGAATATGAAATTTTCAAAATATTTGTTTGCTGCAGAGTAAAAAAAAAATTTCGCACAATTTTCACTTTCTTCTATCTTTGCACGAAGAAAGTACTAGATTTGTGAAAAAATTCGATTTCTGGTTTTCGATGGGTTTATACGTTTTAGAAGCGCTGGAACACAATTTGGTTTTTAGAAAATGTCTGCCTCGCAGAATACATCACAAAAAATAATGATAAAAGAATGAATAAATTATACATGTATTTTTACAAAACTTTAATTTTAAATATCATGGATCTATTAAAATAGCAAATAAAGCCTTTGTGCAAAAATATTTAAAGATAGAAAACCAAAGATTATAAATGCACAAATAAAGTATGAAAAAGTAGCAAACAGCTGTTTCGATTCTACTATCGAGATTCTTCATCAGTGCAAAACTCAGCGAGCTAGAAAAAGCAAAACTGAGCAAAGCGACAGAGAGACGCTGGCTTACATACCCGCTACGCAAACGCAGATCATGGATCTGGTCAAGCAGAAATCCATTTAATCATGTACTTTGTTCATCATATATAAACTAATGCTTCACCGTTGGTATTTGATCCTAGTTTGAGGGGATTAGTGTCAGTTAATATTTTAATCATCAGTTCTATATCGTCTGAAACTACTGTACACGGAAATCTATGAGAAATTCTGCTTAAATATGTATTTTCATGACTGTCGTAGAAAAGAGATTATTCGACATAGAAATGCTTATAAATAAGTTATAACTAGACTGAAGCTGCTTATGAACTATAATTAACATAGAATGAAACGAGAGAATTTCATAAATAATTGAGCGCTTCTAAAATTCTGCGTTTATATGTAAAATTAATACAAAATCAATCAACTCGAACATGAGGATATATTTACTCTAAAATACTTGATTGTCATTAAAAAAAAATTTCAAAGTATCCGATAGCTACATACTAAAAACGAATTTCTCGTCACCATTTTCATTTTCTTCTATCTTTGCAAGAAGAAAGTATTGGATTCGTGAAAAAAATCGAGTTGCGGTTTTCGATGGATTCATGCGTTTTAGTCGATCCTGAACACGATTTGATGGTTTTTACAAAAAGTCTGTCTGTGAGTCTGTCTGTCACTTTGTCACTCTGAGTCTGTATGTGACAAAAAACCTTAAATAGTTCTCTCTTGAATTAATGCCCGAAATTTTACAAAATTTAGATTCAGTTAGACTTATGTAAGCTGGAGTGGAGCAGTTTTGTATGTATAACGCTCCAGAGATCGCGCTGCTATGCTGCCATATTCAAAATTTCTAGAATAGCTCTATTTCAAGAACTAATGCACGGATTTTCATAAACTTTAGATTAAGATAATCCTTGATATAATTTGATGCTGACTATATCATGGGGCAGATCCCTCAACATGTTGCATTATTCATGATTATTACAATAGGTCTATCTGAAGTACCAGTTTTCGTCAAACTTCAGATTCAGTTAATCCTTGATACAGATTAGTGATGTTTAGTTTTTGGTGAAAGTCTCCTTACAGGTGCTTCTGCTATGCTGCCTTTTTCATGATTTCGCAATAACGATGTCTCAATAAGAAATGCATGGATTTTTATCAAACTTCAGAATCAGTTAGTATCTGATAAAAAACTGATCCTGGTTAGTTTTTTTATGTGTACCACCCAACAGATTGCGCTGTTCTGCAGATTTTTTTTTTCAATAGCTATATCTGACAAACTAAAACACGGATTTTCATCACACTTCAGATTCAGTTAAAGGTTCACATAAGTTTTACAGTTCACTAGATTTTTCTATAAACCACCTTACTGTTGGTGTTGATATGCTACTTTTTCAGAAAGCATTAACATGTATAATATAGAAGGAAGTTTTGGGAGTGCCACATTTGACTTCTTTTTTATTTGCTAATACCATAATCTATTGTATCATACTTTGCAAATTTAGGTGGAATTCGACGAAAGAAAATGTTTTAGAAGGAACTGTTTCATTGATTTATAACAACCTACAAAATTATATACAGTAAAAAATTCATCTTTCAATGATCAGTTTAACTCTAAAATTTTAAGCTAAAATTAACGAAATAGCATTTCTATAAAAGACAGTTGTCCAAATTATTAAAATTAAACTTTAATCGCATATGTAATAAGTAAAACATGATAAAGATAAGTCATTATGATGAAGTTATCAATTGAGACTCTTATGTTTAGCAAAAATGAAAAAAAAATCGTGTTGATCATAAAATTTCACGTGAAATCTAAACCCGTCATCATTTTCATCTTCTCAAAATTTACACACGAAATTTTAATTTCATTTTTCCCCTCCAAATTTGAGAGAAAGTGGCGCATTTTTGTTGCCACGATTACAAAATTCGCACAAAAACTATAAAAAAAAATTTAATATCTCAAAAATAAATTGCGATACAGCTTTCAAACAAATTGCATTTAAATGTACATTTTTTTCTCTATGTGCCCATGCAAAAATTGAGCATGTGCGATGCTTAGATCTATAAAAATTGCTCTAGCTAAAATTGCGAAACCGAATTGCATGGGAAAGTGTTGCCATTCACAAAATGACGTATGCGTTACGCACAGATACGTTTGGCCTTTATAATATAGATTTTGTTTAAATATACAGTTTTATGATTACCGTAGAAAGATATACAGTGTAGAAATGCTTAAAACTAAGTTATAGCTTGAAGGAAACTGATTAAAAATTTTTGTTAATGTAGCATGAAGAGGGGAAATTTAAAAAATAATCAGATGGCTATAAAGTGCTGTGTTTGTTTTTAAAATTAATACGTCATCGACCTAACATTATACTTATTTTGAACTTATCACCAAGTAAGGAGATATTGAAATATACATATATGTTCATTGTTCAACCGTGGGAAAAAAAAAAAAAACCACATATTAACTCTTCACAGAGCCGTAGCTAGAAGGGAACAATAAAAGGGGGGGGGGGTGTGTTCAAGAGAATTTAGGGGGAACTCATAATTTTTTGCTTCTCTCTCTCTCTCTCTCTCTGAAGCAGAAAGATAAATTTGTGCATATTCACACTGTAGGTACTACATTTCGTATTAAACTGTTGTAATGACTTCATTTTATGCTACGAAAAGTAAATGATGATAAAAATTTTGAGTGTATAACTGGTACAAAATTAAACATCATCTTAACTTCCTATGTGCAAATAGGATGAGGAAGTATTGAAACACTTAATTTAGATATAATGTAGTAATTCTTTAAAAGGGTCTGAAAACTAAATTAGATTTTTGAACAGAATTTCATTTGAATTTTCGGAACGAAAACTCACTTAGTGACCTTGGAATCTTTTTCAGGAGGGGGCTCAAAATATTTTAGGGGGGCTGACCACTCATAGCGTCCCCTTAGCTACGGCCCTGACTCCTCAACAAGTTACTGTAGAAAAAAGTTACATGCACCGAACGATTGTAAACACAGTCTGCTTTTAACTGATATGTGGAAAATTTTTCAACTGCATATTAAAACGAACCCTTTCTTTTTTTCTTTCTTTATTTAAATTGTGCATGAAACAGATATCTTAAAAAATTTAAATTAAGGCATCATTTATATGTTTATTATTACAAAGTATTAAACGTTAAAGAGCATCGAGGGGACTTACACTGAACAACTTAACACAGAAATCCGCTTAATAATGTCCTTTGTCCATTATTTATTAGCGATGATTGAATTGGTTATATGTAATCCTTGTTTAAAGGAATTTGTGCAAGTTAATATTTTAATCCTCAGTTCTATACCGTCTGAAACCTCAATGCCTGAAGGCTTTAGAGAAATTCTGTTTAAATATGCAGTTTTATGATTATTGTAGAAACATTAGTTAGTGTAGAAATACTTATAATTAGGTTATAGCTAGACGAAAACAGATTAAAAATGTTTGTTAATATAACATGAAGAAGGGTAAATTTCATACATAATCAGATGCCTTTAATATTTTAATACTTAATAGATACAAATATATATATATATATCATATACAGGGCTGCTAAAAAATTCTGATAATTTTCCGACTGTAGACAGAGACAGCTGGGATTCAAATGAGTAAGCTTTCCACTTGATTAATTCGTACATAATATTTTTTGCAATTTTGTTACATAATTACAGAAAATTACTTAATTAGAAATATGAATGTGCTGAAAGTGTTTCATAATCCATGCTTGACGCATTATATTTTTTCTTTCTTGTTTAAATTTTGCATAAGAAATATAATCTAAAAATTTAAATTGAGGAATAATTTTTTGTTTATTATTACAAAACATTAAACGTTAAACAGCGTAAAACAGACTTACACTGAACAACTTAACGCAGAGATCCGCTTAATAATGTCCTTTGTTCATTATACATTAACTATGATTGAATTGGTTACATGTAATTCTTGTTTAAAGGAATTAGTGCGAGTTAATATTTTAATTTTCGGTTCTATACCGTCTGAAACCTCAATGCCTGAAGGCTTTAGAGAAACTCTGTTAAACTATGCAGTTTTATGGTTACCATAGAAAGATTAATTAGGGTAGAAATGCTTATAACTAAGTTATAGCTAGACGTAGACTGATAATTTTTTTTTATTAATGCGGCATTAAGAAAGGAAATTTCGTAAATAATCAGATTACTGCAAAGATCTGTGTTCATTTATAAAGTTAATACAATATTGACAAAACATTATGTTATTTTGAAATTCAGACAATTTTACTGTTGTAGATGGGAACAGCTGCGTTTTAAATGTGTATGCTTTTTCATATGATTAATTTTTTCATAATATTTTGTACAATTTTGTTACATTATTTTGAAAGTGGTGGAAAGTGTTTCATAGTCTCTGCTTGAAGCATGATTTTTTTTTATTTACTCCTTATTTCAATTGGACATGAAAAATAGATCTTTAAAAAATTTAAATTAAGGAATCATTTATATGTTTATTTTTACAAAGCATTAAACGTTAAAGAGCATAGAAGAGATTTACACTGAGCAACTTAACGCAGAAATTCGCTTAATAATGTCCTATGTCCATTACTTATTAGCGATGATTGAATTGGTTATATGTAGTCCTTCTTTAAAGGAATTAGTGCGAGTTAATATTTTAATCCTCAGTTCTATATAATCTGCAACCTCAATGCCTGAAGGCTTTACAGAAATTCTGTTTAAATATGCAGTTTTATGATTACCGTAGAAAGATTATTTAGTGTAGAAATGCTTATAACTAAGTCATAACTAGACGAAAACTGATTAATAAACTTTATTATTTTAGAAGTTAGAGGGGAAATTTCATAAATAATTTAATGGCTATAAAGTTCTGTGTTCCTTTATAAAATTAATACAAAATGAGTCAAACATTATATTATTCGGAAATTCAGATAATTTTAGTTTTAGTGTTGTTGATCGCAACAGCTAAGTTTCAAATGTATAAGCGTTTTCGTATGATTAATTTATGCATAATATTTTGAGCAATTTTGTTGCATTTTTATAAATGTGCTGGAAAGTGTTTCATAATCTATGCTTGACGCATGATTTTTTTCTATCTTGTTTAACCTTTTGCGGCACAGAGCGCTTTCATTGGTTAAGTGTTAAAATTAATAATTTGAAAACAACATTATTTGTAAATAAGAAAAAGCTGTATTTCACACATCTAATAAACCGGAATTTTTTTTACCAAAATTCTGGTGCTAACTTGGCATTTGGAAATTAAAATTAAGTGGTTTCATAGACATACCCCCCCCCCCCTCAAGGGGTTAGATTTTGCATGAGATATATATCTTAAAAAATTCAAATTAAGGAATCATTTACATGTTTATTATTACAAAGCATTAAACGTTAAGAGCATAGAAGAGACTTACACTGAATACTTTATGCAGAAATCCGCTTGATAATGTCCTATGTCTATTATTTATTAACTATGATTAAATTGGTGGTATGTAATCCTTGTTTGAAAGGAATTAGTGCGAGTTAATATTTTAATCCTGAATTCTATACCGACTGAAACTCATGTGCCTGAAGGCTTTACAGAAATTCTGTTTAAATATTATACAGTTTTGTGATTGCCGTAGAAAGATTAATTTGTGTAGAAATGCTTATAACTAAATTGTAGACATTGATTAAACATTTTTGTTAATGTAGTAGGTAGAAATCACGTTTCATTCTCCTTATTAGCGAAAATTTCGAAACAGAACTCGTAAACTGAAGTATATATGTATTTCTAACTAACTAAATTGAACTAAATTTTGGAATGCATATACTTAATAGATACAAATCTGCATATCATATTCAGGGCTGCTGAAAGAATTCAGATAATTTTCCTATTGTAGATAAGGACAGCTAGGTTTCAAATGTGTAACCATTTTCATATGAGTAATTTATACATAATATTTTGTACAATATTGTTAAATTATTCTGAAAGTGCTGAAAGTGCTTCATAATCTATACTTGACGCATGTTTTTTTTCCTTTCTTGTTTAAATTTTGTACGAGAAATATATCTTAAAAAATTTAAATTATGCTTGAGATATGAATTTTTTTCTTCCTTGTTTCAATTGTACATGAAAAATATATCTTAAAAAATTTAAATTGAGGAATCTTTTATACGTTTATTATTTCAAAGCATTAAACATTAAAGAGCATAGAAAAGACTTACACTGAACATATTAAGCAGAAATCCACTTAATAGTGTCTTTTGTTCATTATTTATTAACTGTGATTGAATTGGATGAAAATAATGTCTACTTTTAACTGATTCGTGTAAAATTTGTTTAGAGGGTTACGTACATATTAAAAAGAAAAATAACTTTGTTTCTTTCAATAGCAGTCTAGCCGATTCCTATAGCATAAATTAACTCTCCACCCTTCAACTAGCCTAAAATTTTATAATATCCGAAAAGACAACGACGGCATACAACACATACTTTTAATGGGTTAGACCTTAGAGAATTCATTCGACTGCGTCAAAAGACAATCGAATTTCTAGATTTAAGAAAATTAAAAATGCTGATAGAAACTCACTTTTGATTATTTATTATAATAAAATATTCCTTTGAAATATTTATGGTATTAATATTTTATTTTAAAATTATAGTCGCATTGTTTCTTCCGAAAGAAAAATCTTCGCTCTTATGCACGGTCCGTATGCATCTAGGGATTCAGTGGATTTTCGATGATTTAATACCAGAAATTTTGTGAAGTACTGATCGCTATATTTTGTGATAGAATTGATTTTTCATGAAATAGTGCAAATATTACTGTACAAAAATTACGATAAAAGGTTCTTGAAAGTCTTTGAAGCGCACGACTCCTATTATGTTTACAAATTTTTACTGACCTAAAAAATATAGTTTGTCATTGTGCATATTAAGGAAAATTGCAGAAGCAATGTAATTTATCTTAAAAACAAGAGAACAAAAGCATGCTGTTATACATTCAAGAACATGTTGTGTATTTCCGAAACAACAACATAAAGTATATCTTATACTACATATCAGTGTTGGGCACGTTCACAAAATAAACGAACTAACTCAAACTCACGTTCAATTTCTGAAAAGTGATTTAAGTTCAAGTTCAAAGTCAAAAATTTTCAAACGAACTCGTTCAAATCAAACTCATTTGTAAAAGTGAACGAAGTTCACTAAAAAGTTCACTTTTTTATGTTTGGATATTATTGTCCAAATTTACAAAGTTTTGTGAACTAATCATTTGATTATTCGATATGTAAGATAGAGGTATGCACGGACGGAAATTTCCAGGCTCGATCCATAGAAAAAAAAAATGTCCGGCCCGATATTAAAATAAAAATTTCGGCCCGAGCCCAGCCCGGCTCGTAGAGAAAATTTAGCGGCCGACCCGGCCCGATTATAATAGCTAAAAACAAGGCCCGAGCTTGGCCCGGCCCGGAAAAAAAGTTGAAATTTCTCACCGAACTCGGCCCGACCCCTAGTACATTGATATTTACCCTTACGGAAGAGTTCTGGCCAAAACAACTTACCTTAGTCTGTTTATAATCTCCATTTATGCAGAAGTGCCGTAGGCTGCAATGTTTATGCTTTCTTTTAAAATCTTTTCGATTTCTTTAAAATCTTTCCGATTTAGGCATATTTCCGCCTTACACAGTCCACCTTGTACAGAGAGTTTACTGTATATATCTATTTTCGGCGAAATTGTATACAGCCCAGGTCCGGTTCAGCGCGACCCGAGTCTGAAGAAGAAGTAAGACTAGGATACTGCCCAGAGAAGTGATATCCAGATTTAACCCGTCCTGAGGCTCGTGTAGGCCTCTAAATGGCATTTGAAAGAGGGAAAATGTGTACTAAGGTCAGGAAAAATTTTAAATAAATTATGAAAAAAATTGAACGTAAATTTGAACGTAAATTTCGTTCAAACTCGTCTATTTTTTGAGTTTCCGTTCAGTTCAAACTCGTTTATAAAATAGTGAGCGAAGTTTAGTTCAAAGTTCACAAATAGTGAGCGAAACTCGTGAGTTTTCGTTCAGTGAGCGCGTTCATACCCAACACTGCTACATATATATGCATGTGTATGTATAAACATTATGTAACATTACAAATTATCATCTATCTCGATTAAGTATCAAGCCATGATACAAGCAGTTTATATATTAAATTTGTAACAACTTTTATTAAATTTAAAAAAAACACTAATGAATTTTAAGATTAGAATCAATCACATATAAATAAATTGATAAATAAGATTCAAACATTGTAACATTTTAATTTTAACAGGGTAGCGTATGCATAAGAAACAAAAATGATAAATAAATATAAATATATAGGTAAACGGAAATATCCGACACACTTTTTCCAATTGTTCGTAACTAAAAGATTTTAATAAATGAAAAATACCAGTAAAAATGAAATCATGTACAGCATATTAAATATATTTTACGTATTGCAGGATTTCGTAATAGAATATACATAAATTCAATGAGAAAAACAACAACAGGAATGCAAAACTAGTCGTTGGAGGCCACCGTAATACTTACCCATCATGGATATGCATATCAAAATGTATGAAAACATATCATATGTAAACAATTTATAAAATGCATTACAATTCCAAAATAAAATATAAACGTATATTTAAGTATTTTTAACACATCATCATGCTCTATTAATGAATTTCTGATGAATCAATTCCGATAAATTGTATGAAACGGCAAACTATTCAAGTAGCACCGAATTGCATAAAAGAAACATCCTTAAACTCTAAAAATAATTATCATATTCACTAACGGTTTCTTGCATCGAATTAAGTGTCTCATTTGCAATTAAAATATATCTGTGAATTGAAATTTGAATGAAATACAGGGTCATGAAAAATCAAAGAATGTGAAAAACAGGATTAGAAATATCTCAACAACTAACAATCCGATCGACTTTGTTTTTTATGCAAAATTTGTGTTAATTTATTGCCTTTTACGTCCATTCCTTAAAATAAAAAAATTCAAAAATTTTTATATATCTTTCATCAGAACGAATTTTTCGAGAGTCCGAAAAAATTTTTTCCGGATAATCGAGGTTACTGATATTAAATAGGCTTCGTCCCATTCTTACATACTAAGCACATACAAAATTTCAAGTCTCTATCTCAATTTGTTCGAGAGATAGAGCGGTTACAGACAGACAGACAGACAGACAGACAGACACACAGACGGACGGACGGACGGCAAATTTTTTTTTCTAAAAATATGTTTTTCGGGATCTCTAGTGTCCGAAACGTGTAAATCCGTCAAAAAAAATTTTTCGATTTTCAAAACGATTGCAAGACTTACCCTATACTACGTATGATGGGTAAGTAAAAGTAGAACCATGATTAATAAAAATGAAACTTATGGAATGTAATTCGTTTTCAAGGGAAATAATAGGATATCACAAGTAAAATATGATTTTTTTTTATGTAGAAGTTAGGAACTTTTCTCTACTGCAAATTTGTACCATTGCCCGATTAACCGTAAACAATAAAAAACTAGTCGTTGGTGGACCACCGTAATACTTACCCATCATGGATATGCATAATATAAAATATGAAAATAAAACTCATGTAAACTATTTATAAAATGCATCGCAATTCCAAAATAAAATTTAAACACATATTTAAATAGTTTTAATATACATAGTAATGCTCTATCTATGAATTGCTGATGAGCCGATTTCGACAAATTATATAAAACGCCAAAATACTCAAGCAGTACCGGATTGCATAAAAGAAACATCCTTATAACTCCAAAAATAATTATCATATTCACTAACGGTTTCTTGCATCGAGTTAAGTGTCTCATTTGCAATTAAAAGATATCTTTGATTTGAAACTTGAATGAAATACAGGGTCATGAAAAATCAAAGAATGTGAAAAACAGGATTAGAAATATCTCAACAACTAATAATCCGATCGACTTCGTTTTTTATGCAAAATTTGTGTTAATTTATTGCCTTTTACGTACACTTCTTAAAATAAAAAAAAAATCGAAAATTTTTTTATACCTTTCATCAGAACGAATTTTTCGAGAGTCCGAAAAAAATAGTTCCGGATAATCGAGGTTACTGATAATAAATAGGCTTCGTCCCATTCTTACATGCTAAGCACATACAAAATTTCAAGTCTCTATCTCAATTTGTTCGAGAGATAGAGCGGTTACAGACAGACAGACACACAGATGGACGGACGGCAAATTTTTTTTTCTAAAAATATGTTTTTCGGAATCTCCAGTGTCCGAAACGTGTAAATCCGTCAAAAAATTTTTTTCACATTTTCAAAACGATTGCAAGACTTACCCTATACTACGTATGATGGGTAAGTAATAAATATTTTGGATATATGTAAGCCATGTATGAATCAAATTAAAGAATTAATCATGTGAGTTAAAAACTTAGTGTGTAAATGGAAATACAGAAAAAATTAAAATTTTCTTAATAATCAAATAATCTGTAGACCTAAACGACGCCGCCAAACGCATGCACATGTTATAAGAAACAATTACAGTTAACAACATGGTTTGACTATTAAAAAATTAGAAAATAGAGGGAAGGCGTGTTATTAATAATATAAATATGATAATTATTAAGTAAATTTTAGTTATAAAATAAAATATAATAAATTATTTTATATGCTAATTAATGAAATACAATTTTGAACTCATTCTAATGAACATATATCATATCGTTTAACCAATTTATTTTAATTAAATAACAATTTAATTCCCGACATAGATGAAAAATTTGTCATTACTTTGATAAATTTAAGCTTAGCACCAAAACACATTATTTCTTATTTAATTTCATCTCATTACTGAATTGTTTTGATTTTATTTTGTTCAGCTTGCTCAAGGGAATCGATTTCTAAGTGTGTTAATTCTGTTATATGAATTTTTGTTAATGCTATTACATAAAAAGTTCTTGGAATACAATTTTGCTAGAAAAATTTTAATAACTTTCCAAACTTTTTATTTTATTTTATTTTATTTTTAATTTTTATTAACTACGTGAAAAATAGTTGTTGTTCTCGGTAGAGAATTAGGAAATCTGAAGTATATCTGAATCTTTTTATTGGTTGAATTCCGCAATTTCTTTTATTTTATTCGTTTTTTGATTGGTCCAAGTTTAATGTCCAAAAATGGAATACTTCTGTCGCCACGATGACGAAAAGAGTAATAGAAACTTCAAAAAAAAAATATAATAATAATTTAAAAAACAATTGTGGTAGAGATTTCAAACAAATTTCATTAAAAGGCGCATTTTTTTCTGTACGCAACGGTGTAAAAATTTAAAATGTGCGATGTTTAAACACTTAAAAATTTGCAATTCAAAAAATTGTAAAATTGTAAAATTTCATTTAAAATTTGTTTGTGGTGGATTTAGGAATATTATTGATTAATCCATTTCATACGTAATATGAAGCGTTCAGAAGTCAGTCTCATTAATTCCATCAAATAAAAATGCACATTTTAAACAGTTATAAAGTTATCTATCTTCAATTTACTGTTTTTTATCATTGGTCTAGAAATATTAATGTTTAATACACGGTGTTAGAGGTCTGCACGGGCCCGGGCCGGCGGAATCGTTTCAAATTTTCTAATCGGCCGAGCCGGGCCGACAAACAAGATAAACGGGCCGGGCCGATAAAAAAATTTTTCGGGCCTGCCGGCCCGTTTTGAAGATTTCAGCAGAAACGATAAAATATGAGCTATTTTCAACGAAAATGGTTTAACGAGAATAAGTATAAATGTGGCCATATTAGTTTGACAGCATCAATATAAAAATGCACAGTGTATCGGCATCGGAGGATTACAATATGTGTAACCCGTTTTAATATTTTTTTAGCTGACTCATGCCGGTCCGAGATCACGCTTGCATTATTTTTCTACATATAGACTGGCCGCACCGGTACTAGACTTAATTATTGGCAGAAAACATGATTTGTAAAATTATTAACAGCGATAAAGAACTTATGTTAGCTTAGTCTTTGGATATATACTTCTTGATGATTTTTAAATTAATTTCTCAATAATGCGAAAGTTTGACACATTTTCTGATTAATTTTAAATGTATAAAAGTGATAAACCTAATTATTGAAGGGATTTGGAATCGAATAAAGTTTTTCATTTTTGGTAAATAAAATACTTGTATAACCTTGTTGACATGTAATAGTTTCTCAAATGATTGCAGGTTTTTCTCCCTTCCCTTGCTATTGTTTCGGAAAAACTATTCAAAACGCTAATTATGACAGTATTTTATTTGTTTGCAGTATTCTTAAATTGCTTGTATCAAAAAATGGATAACGCCATTCGATTATATATTTTCTGAATAAAGATACCTGCTAATCTTATGCGTTTCTGAGAAAAAAAAAATGAATTTAGAAATGCATCAGAAAGGAGCTTCTTTGAATTTAAGAATGAATTTGGATTTGAAATCTATTATAAAATGATGTAGAAATATATTTATAAATCTTCTTTTATTAAACAGCTTCAAAATTAACGATGTTTTTAGCTTTCTTTCTTTTTTCTTTTATTCTAAGCCATATTAATTTTTTGATGAATCTTTATTCGAATGTTGAAAGCCTAAGAATCATTAGCTTAAGTAATCATTAATGTTGTTAATGTGTATTTGCTGTAAAATATACTGTAAAATCATTCCATAGATACGTATGCAGTATTCTTTAAAAATATCTTAGTTATATGATAAAAATCTGATTTTTTTAGAAATCGTAGAAACTGTAACGGGCCAAAACGGGCCGGGCCGGGCCGGGCCTGTTTTTGCTGATTTTTGTACGGGCCGGGCCGGGCCTAAAATATAAAAATTTAAACGGGCCGGGCCGGGCCGGGCCCGGGCCGAACTTTTGAGTTTTACAACGGGCCGGGCCGGGCCGAAATAACTTTCCTACGGGCCGGGCCGGGCCGGGCCTGGAAATTCCGGCCCGTGCAGACCTCTACACGGTGTACGTAATATGTATGATTCGTTATAATCATCCTAAAAAAATGTTTGTTGTTATTATTAATTTAGATGTAGAATTTCTTTGAAAATGTAATTTTACAAATAGTCGTTGTAATTTGTTAAATCACTATTTTGTTATTGTATTTTTATTATTTATTTATTTATTGTATTATATATCTCTTAACAGAGCTAAATTTTATCAGATATGTAGTTAAATCATACATATATATGCATCATATATGCAGAGCTACTTAAAGAATTCAGATAATTTCCAGGCTGTAGACCGTAGTTGATGAAATTGGGATTTTAAACGTGTAATGCGTGCCCAAATGGCTCAGTTATACATCAAATTTTCACTTATTAAGCGGTAAAGCTTTGTTATATTATTCTGAAAGTGTTGAAAAATGTTTCATAATCTATGCCTGATGCATGAATTTTCTTTCCTATTTATATCAACAATACATGTCTGATAGAATTGTAGAAATAAATTCTTTTTAACAGCTTAGACAAAAGCCAACTCTGTAGCATGTTCTAATCAATAAAATATTTGTTTAATGTACTTTGTATAATAACACAAACTTCACGTCTAAAAATACTTCAGGCCATTCTTATCTACACAAATAAAATATTACTCTTGAAAACCATTTTCTCGAAAGATCGAGCAGATGTTAATATAAAACATGTTGCAGGGTTTTAGTTTAACATTTAAAGTCTTCTCCTTAACGCAACAAATTTGGAATATTTCCTATACTGCCTCTGTGCGATTCTAGTGAATTTTCCTCCAAAAATCCCCAAAGGGCATTTTGTCATAAGCAAATCGCGTGCATTAGATGCTGCCATCTCAATTCTAACCAGGAGAATTTTGTTCTCAGATAAAGTAAAGAACTTCTTATGAAGTAGAATGTGATAATTAAATGAACACTTTCTTTGCAAATTATTTGTTTGCTATTGATTTTTTTTTTTTTTTTTTTTTTTTTTTTTTTTACTCTAATAGATGACTAAAGACTTATGAATAAAATTTATAATCTGTCTGTTTTTCGGAAAGATGAAAAACCAGTTTAATTTAGCAGCCATTTCGAGTGTTTATGCTGCGTTTAACAGAACTTAAAAATGTTTTAAAGCGATAGAGAACGCATGTGGTATATGCTAATAAAATATTCATCACATTAAAATAATAATTAAATGCTTCAAAATAAATTAATTTACTAAAAATTAGGGTCCCTTTATAAATCAGTTCCTTTTGATTAACATTAGATGTATACAAAAGATATTTAGGCAAAAGCCAACTCCGTAACAAGTTCTAATCAGAAAAACTTCTGTTAGATAGGCTTTTAATGTACTTTGTATAATACAGTAAAACCTCCATAACGGACACTCCCGAATAGCGGACACCTCTATTTAACGGACACTTTTCCAATCCCCACTCCCAAAACCTAAATTTTTGTATATTTAACCTCTGAATAACGGACATTCCGAATAGCGGACAGTAATTTTGATGATAAAAGATGAAATAATTTTTTCAATATGAAAAAAAGTAAAAAGCCTCTAAATTTATCAGATTAATGTGTCAAGTATCAAGAAACAAAGAAAAAACAAAAAAATTATTTTAGTAGGGCTCATTCATAAAATTCAATGAGTAATTAACTAGATTGCATATTGCATAACACAGAAGAGATAAATCAGAGACATCACACGGCGTCTATATGATTGGAGCAAAAGAAAAATAATCACTGAAAACCTAAATACATTTTATTTATTTGTTTTTACTCCTTTATAAAACAAAGAATAGGGTTACTCTATTTCATTTATTTATTTTTTTTATTGGGAAATTGCATACTGATAATTTTGGCAGCGAGGATTAAAGGCGCCAAGAATGCGATGAGAATAGAGGGTAAAAAAACTACTTCTCGATGTTTATTGCTTTTTTCGATTCTTGTGAGCGTTACTTTAACAATGGCCTCAAAAAGAAAACGATTAACTTTAAAAGAAAAATTTGAAATTGTAAGTGTATCTGAGAGAGAGAAATTGAGTTTACGGATACTTGCTGATCGTTTTAAAATAGTTAAAACACAGGTGGGCGAAATTTTACGAAATAAAGAAGAAATAAGTAATTTATGGATTACTAACTCAAACGAGAACACCAAAAATGTGAAATTGAGGAAGACTAATTCCATTGAAATTGATTCTATAATTCTGAATTGGTTTACTTCTGTTCGTTCTAAAAACATTCCTGTCAATGCACCTTTGATTCAGGAAAAAGCTTTGGAAGTCGCTAAAGAACTCGGATTACAATTTTAACCAATTTTAAGGGTGTATTTCGAATCAAACTGCTTATTTTCCGATTTATTTTTGAAATAATTTTTGCTCTCAAATACACCAAACTTTCAAAATCTCTTATTTTGAAAGTATACAAGATGCCGTGTTTGTCGATTCTTTGATAAATGCAGAAAATATTGCAAAAAAAGCAATCAAAAACGACATTTCGAACCGATTTTTCCCTAGCAGGAGTTCTGGGAACGAAAAAAAGGGTCATACGGATAAGGTAATAGATTATAACTCAAATTCTAATGAATTGAGCGTAAAAAGACATCACACGGCACTTCATACGTCCCTTCAAGAATCCTCTCAGCAACTTTCATGTTTCTACTTTTAAAAATGTGTCTGAAATTGTATCGGAAAATTTCGAGCTGTTGAAGGTGGAAGAGCGTTTTTTCGAATACACCCTTAAGGCTTCCAGTGGATGGTTGGAAAAGTTTCGATTTCGGCACAACATCTCTTTCAAAGCAATATGTCGAGACGCAAAATCTGTAGATCTTAAAGAGGTGAAGGATTGGCAAGAACGACTTCAATCAATTTGTGAAGGTTACGAGGAGAGAAACATTTTTAATGCCGATGAAACCGGACTCCTTTTTCCGAATAAGACTGTTTTAAAAAGGATGATTGTATCGGCGGAAAAATGTCAAAAGAGCGACTCACTATTTTATTATGTTCCAATATGTTAGGAGAATTCGAAATCCCTCTTATTATTGGAAAATCTCTGAAACCCGGGTGTTTTCCAAAGAATATTCAATTTAATAAATTTGGTATTGTGTGGAGAGCAAATAAGAAGGCATGAATGACCAGTCCTTTAATGATCGAATGGTTAACTTCTTTTGATAATAGGATGAAAAAACATCAAAGAAAAGTTCTGTTGTTTTTGGACAGTGCAAGTTCTCATCCAAAACATTTGAAGTTGGATAATGTTAAAATTGTGTTTTTTCCCCCAAACACAACTTCAGTATGCCAACCACTTGATCAAGGTGCAATACGCAATTTTAAAGCCTTGTACAGAAAGCTTTTATTTCGTTACATTATTTCAAAGTTAAGATTCTATGGATATAGTCGAAAACTGTGTAAAATTAGTTAATGCTCTCGATGCTGTAATTTGGATTTTGTCAGCTGTTAAAAACATAAAACCGGAAAGCGTACGACAGTGTTTTAGAAAAACAGGCTGTATTTTAAACGAAAATGAAACGTACATTTCCGACACAAATGAAAATTTAAGCGAAATAAGTGAATTAATGGAATATATCAGAAGTGAAGAAACTGCCGAAAATTTCATTAGTATTGATGATGAATTGCCTACTGAAAAAGAATCAGCTGATAAATGTGATTATATTCCTTCAGAATTTTCGACAAAAGTTGACAGAAACAGATACGGAAACTGGAGATGTTTCTTGCAATATCGAGAACTTCCAAGAAGCGGCAAAATATAGTGAGCAGTTACACAATTTTTTTGTAAAAAAAGATGATTCAGAAGGATTAAAACTACTGACTGAGTTAAAACTTCACATTGAAAAACAAATTACTTGTAATCGCAAGCAAAAGCAAACTCTAGTAACAGATTTTTTTCATAAGAATGTGATAAATGAGGAATAAAGGTATGAACAATTTTATTTCAGTTTTATTGCTTAAAAAATAATTTTAATTTTTGATTAATCATATAGTGTAAGTTTTAGGATATATAAAAGTCAATTAATGAAACATTGTGCTTTTTTTTGCAATTTTGCTTTTCTTTTGAATATTTGGGCTTTTCCCAATAGCGGACACCTCTGAATAGCGGACAGTTTCCGCGCTCCAGAGGTGTCCGTTATTTAGAGGTTTTACTGTAATACATATTTTATGTCTAAACATTTTTCATATCATTCTTACATACACAAATAAAATATCTTTCTAGAAAACCATTTTCTAACAAGATCAAGCAGATGTTAATATAAAACGTGTTGCAGGGTTTTAAATGCACATTTAAAGTCTCCTCTTTAACGCGAAAAATTTGGAACGTTTTCCAAACTGCTCGTGTACGATTCTAATAAATTTTCCTCCAAAACTCCCCAGAGGGAATTTTATGATAAACAAATCTCGTGTATAACATGCCGCCGTCTTAATTCTAATCACGAGAATTTTGTTCTGAGATATAGTAAAGAATTTATTATAAAGTAAATGTGATAATTATAGCAACGCTCTTTTTTGTAAGCTGTTTATTTTCCATTGATTTTATTTTATTACATAGATAGATGACTGAATATTTATGAATGAAATATATAATCTGTCAGTTTTTCGGAAAAACGAGAAATCAGTTTATTTTAGCAGTCATTTCGAGTATTTGTGCAGCGTTTAACAGCACTTAAAAATATTTTGAAGCAATAGAGAACGTGTGTAAAATATTCTAATTAAACTTTCATTACATTAAATTAATAATTAAATACATGAAAATGAATTAATTTAATAAAAATTAGGGTCCTTTTATAAATCATTTTTTTACTAACATTAAATAAAAACAAGGGTTATTTATACAAAAGTCAACTCTGTCGCAAGTTCTAATTAGGAAACTTCTGTTAGATAATCATTAAAGTAATAATTAAATTCATGGAAATGAATTAATTTACTAAAAATATGCGCCTTTAATAAATCAGCTCCTTTTGACAGACATTAGATGTATATGAGGGACATTTAATTGCATTTATTAAACACCTTAGCAAGACTTTTTCGAGAAATATTTTATGCATTAATGTGTCAAGTTAATGTCACCGACAGTATTTATTCCGTAATTGTATTATTATCTATATTCCTACCAATATTGCATGGCTTAGTTTGGTTTGGTTTACTTTGTGCCGGCCGATTATATACCCAAGGGATATAGGCCCAGGGAGGAGCACCCTTCGTGGAGGTTTTTCTAAGGGAACCTAGCCCATATTTTACGCAAGGTTCGAATAAAACCTCCAAACGGTTAGGCCAACGGCCGCGATTGGGTTCGAACCCAACACCTGCCGTCTACCAGTTGAGAGGTCAGTATTGCATGGCAGGTGAAATTCTAGAATAATAACATTTTCATATCAACTTAAGCAAAAAGTATCTATGCAGATCAGTTTCTTTCCATAATGTATTTATCTTATACGTTTTTATAGATAATTAAGTTTAATGTACTTTATAACAGCACAAATTTTATGCGAAAAATCATTTTACCATTCTTACATACAACAAATATATTATTATTCTACAAAACCATTTTCTCACAAGATCAAGCAGATGTTAATATAAAACATGTTGCAGGATTTAAGTTTAATATTTAACGTCTCCTCTTTAACGCAAAAAATTTGGAACATTTTCTAAACTGTTTCTGTGCGATTCTAGTAATTTTCTTCCGAATCCCCGCAAGGGAATTTTATCAAAAGCAAATCGCGTGCATTACACGCCATTCTCTCAATTTTAGCCAGAAAAATTTTGTCCTTGGATGAAGGGAAGAATTTAGTATGCGGTAGAATGAGATAAATAAATCGTTGCATTTTTTGTAAATTATTTGCTTCCTTTTGATTTTTTTTTTCAATTTCTTCCCATAATGTACTTATCTATACGTTTTTTATGGAAAATTAAATTTAATGCACTTTGTAACAGCACAAACTTTATGCAAAAAATCATTTTACCATTCTTATATACACAAATATCATATTATTCTACAAAACCATTTTCTCACAAGATCAAGCAGATGTTAATATAAAACATGTTGCTGCGTTTTAGTTTAATATTCAAAGTTTCCTCTTTAACGCAACAAATTTGGAATATTTCCTAAACTGCTTCCATGCGATTCTAGTCTTTTTCTTCCAAAAGTCCTCCAAGAGAATTTTATCAAAAACAATTCGCGTGCATTGTATGCCATCCTCTCAATTTTAGCCAGGAAAGTTTTGTTGTTAGATAAAGTGGCGAATTTATTATGAGGTAGATTGGTATAATTAAAGAATGCTTTATTTGTAAATTATTTGCTTCCTATTGGCTTTTTAATGTGCTTTATAACAGCGCAAACTTATGCGAAAAAAATATATTACCATTCTTACATACAACAAATATAATATTATTCTAGAAAATCATTTTCTCACAAGATTAATCAGATGTTAATATAAAACGTGTTGCAGGATTTTAGTTTAATATTTAATGCATCCTCTTTAACGCAACAAATTTGGAATGTTTCCTATACTGCTTCTGTGCGATTCGAATAATTTTCTTCCAAAAGTCCCCCGAAGGAATTTTATCAAAAATAAATCGCATGCATTACATGCCGTTCTAAATTTTCCTGGCTAAACTATCAATTTTAGCCAGGAAAATTTTGTTCTTGGATAAAGTGGTGAATTTATTGTCAGGTAGAATGGGATAATTAAAGCAATTCTTTCTTTGTAAATTATTTGCTTCCTACTAACTTTTTTAATGTACTTGAAAACAGCATAAATTTATGCGAAAAATTATATTACCATTCTTACATACACAAATATAATATTATTCTACAAAATCATTTTCTCACAAGATCAAGCAGATGTTGACATAAAATTGTTGCAAGGTTTTAGTTTAATATTTAAAGTATCTTCTTTAACTATTTCCGGCACGGTCAAATTCTATAGTAAAATGAGCAATTATCGTTTGCCACCGGATTTTGCAAACGACTTTTTTTAGATATTTTGAATTCTTTAGTTTAAGCTTTCATTGTAAAAGCAAAATTTTACCAAAGTATTATTTGTGCCGTTTGCAAGTTTGGAATTAGAATTAGGTATCCCGGACCAGGCACAGTGAGACGGAAACGGTTAACGCAGCAAATTTGGATTATTTCCTAAACTGCTTCTGTGCGATTCTATTAATTTTCTTCCCCAGATGTCCCCCAAAGGAATTTTATCATAAGCAAATCGCGTGCATTACATGCCGTTCTATCAATTTTAGCCAGGAAAATTTTGTTCTTGGATAAAGTGGTGAATTTATTATGATGTAAAATGATATAATTATAGCAATGCTTTCTTTGTAAATTATCTACTTCCTATTGATATTTCTTTTGACAGATGTGTGTAACTACTTACGAATAAAGTATACGTTCTGTTTTTATTAAATGTGAGAAATCAATTTATTTTAGCAGCCTTTTGTCTTATTTAAGAATTATTTAATAGCACTTAAAAATGATTTCAAACGATTGAGAATGCATGTATTATTTTTTATAAAATAATCATTCTGTTAAAATAATAACAAAATAATTCAATTTAAATTAAATTGCTTATTATAAATCAGTTTCTAATCATCTCATATATTTATAGGATATTTATTGCATTTAAATGTAGATTAAAGCATTTAAGATTCTGGTATGTTATGTATTTTAAAATAACAACTTGGTGTCATTCTCAATATGATGTAAACATTAATCAACTCTTATTTCAATAATAACGTTTATCTATCTGTCATTATCTAAAATGCTTTTTTAAGGTAGTTATTAGTTTAATATATTTTGTAACAACACAAATTTTGTGCCAAAAATTAGTTTATCATTCTTACATACACAAATATAACATAGGCCTAGACATTCTTTTTCTCACAAGATCAAGCAAGTATTAAGATAAAACTTGTTGTTTCGTTTTAGTTTAACAATTAGAGTCTCCTTCTTTAAGGGCACGGTGGATGTTATTTATTTTTTTTTTAATTTTCATCAAAGCAATATGAATTTTTGTGCATATATACATGTCCCCAAAAGCATATAGAAAAACAATTTCCAATCGTATTAAAATTTTTAATAAAAAAATTAATTTTTAAACGAAATTTTTAAAATGCTCTTCGTGTCTTAATTTTTGAGATATTTTCTTGCTTTTGCATTTTTGCCACTTAAAACTCTATTATAAACAAATTTGTGCAAAATTTTTTTTAATCTCTTAAATAGTTAATATTTTACAGAATTTTTTTTCTAAATTTTGTATCGATTTTCATCAAAATTTTGCCTTTTAGTAAGTAAAAAATCAAATTTGACTAGCTTAAAGAAGACGAATTTTAAAAAGTTTACACAATTTCTTTCTAAACAATATCAGGATACTTACTTGTCAATTTCATAAATATTAATCAAATATTTATCGCCAGAAGTATTACAAAAATCTAAAAACGCTGAAAAATTAGTTTTGAGAAAAACAGATTTAAAGTATATAATCACACTTACCTTTATTATTTACTTCTTAAAACCTTCATAAATGCACTCTTAAAACGAAAAAGTGGATTTGGCTTCTCAGGAAAGAGTTGTAATTTAGTGCATCGTGAATGAGTTGTTTTTAAAATCTTTACTCATCTTGATTTAGATTGCTTATTTAAATAACTCATCTTGATTTAAATAGTTTATAAACAACTCACTCATTTGAGTTGTTTGAACTCTTTATTAGGAGTAGCCTTTGAAAACTTCAGATGAGCGAATTTCGTCTCAACTTAAATTATTTTTTGGCTGACATTTTAAGAGAGTGATATTTTGATAAGAAAAAACTGTTTTGGTTCTATTATACCACAGAAATAGACCTTTTTTGCGACGATTTATCTCAAATAAACGTTTATTGTCCCTTTAACGCAACAAATTTGGAATACTTCCTAACTGCTTCTGTGCGATTCTAGTATTTTTCTAACAGAAATCCCCTGAGGGAATTCTATCCTAAGTAAATCGCGTGCATTGCATGCCGTCTTCTCAATTTCTGAAAGGAAAATTTTGATCTTTAATAAAATGAAGAATTTTTATGAAGTAGAATAGGATAATTAAAGCGATGCTTTCTTTATAAATTATTGACTTCCTATTGTTTTTTTTTCTTTTTAATATGTAACATGAGATATGATTTATGGATAAAGTGCATGTTCTGTTTTTATTAAAGATGAAAAATCAATTTATTTTAGAAGCCATTCTTCTTATTTTAGCACTATTGAATATCACTTAAGAATTATTTCAAACTATTGAGAAGGCATGTATCATACTTTGAAAAATATTCATTATTTTGAAGAAATAATAAAGTAATTCAAAGCAAATTAAATTGCTTATTATAAAAGTTCATTATAAATCAGTTCCTAATCATCTGATGCATTTATGAAACATTTAATAGCGTTTAAATGTGGATTGAAGCATTTAAGATTCATGATATGATCTGTAATTTAATATAACAAGTTGATGTCATTGTCAATATGATGTACACGTTACTCACTCTTTTTTTCTTACCGAATGCTTATCTATCTGTCATTATCTATAATGCTTTTTTTAGATAGTTATTCGTCTAATGCACTTCGTAACTTCACAAACTTTGTGCGAAAAATCATTTGACCATTTTTACATTCGCAAATATAATACACAAGATCAAGCAGATGTGAATATAAAACATGTTGCATGATTTTAGTTTAATATTTAAATTCTCCTTTTTAACGCAACAAATTTGGAATAGTTCCTAAACTGCTTCCGGGCAATTCTAGTTATTTTCTTCCAAAAGATCCTCGAGAAATTTTATCATAAGAAAATCGCGTGCATTACATGCTGTTCTCTCAATTTCAGCCTGAAAAATTCGTTCTTGGATAGAGTGAAGAATTTATGAGGTAGAAAACGAAATAGCGTCTAACGAATTGCTTTCTTTGTAAATTATTTTCTTCCTATTGATTTTTTTCCATTTCTTTCCATAATTTCCTTTTTATACATAATTAAATTTAATGTACTTTGTGAGAGTACAAACTTTATGTCAAAAATTATTTTACCATTAATAATTGTACAAATATAATATTGTCCAAGAAAACCATTTTCTCACAAGATCAAGCAGATATTAATATAAAACATGTTGCAGGGTTTTAGATTAATATATATCGTCTCCTCTTTAACGCAACAAATTCGGAATATTTCCTAAACTGCTTCTGTACGATTCTAATAATTTTCTTCCAAAAATTCCCCAAAGGAATTTAATCAAAAACAAATCGTGTGCATTACATGCCGTTTTCTGAATTTTAGCCAGGAAAATTTTGTTTTGGGATAAACGGAAGTATTTATTATGCTGTAGAATGAGATAAATAAATCGTTGTTTTCTTTGTAAATTATTTGCTTCCTATTGATTTTTTTAATTTCTTTCCATAATGTCCTTATCTACACGTTTTTTACAGAAAATTAAATTTATTGCACTTTGTAACAGCACAAACTTTATGCGAAAAATCATTATGCCATTCTGACATACAACAAATATAATATTAGTCTAGAAAATCATTTTCTCACAAGATTAATCAGATGTTAATATAAAACGTGTTGCAGGATTTTATTGTAATATTTAACGTCTCCCATTTAACGCAATAAATTTGGAATACTTCCTAAAATGCTTCTGTGCGATTCTGTGCGATTCTTTCTGTGCGATTTTCTTCCAAAAGTCTCCCAAAGGAATTTTATCAAAAACAAATAGCGTAAAATATCAATTTTAGCCAGGAAAATTTTGTTCTTGAGTAAAATGGCGAATTTATTGTGAGGTAGAATAGGATAATTAAAGTGATTCTCTCTTTGTAAATCATTTGCTTTTTATTGACTTTTTTTAATGTATTTTATAACAGCACAAATTTATGCGAAAAATCATTTTACCATTCTATACACAAATATAATATTGTCCTTAAAAACCATTTTCTTACAGGATCAAGTAGATGTTAACAAAAAGCTTGTTGCAAGAATTTAGTTTGATATTTAAAGTCTCTTTTTTAACGCAACAAAAGTGGAATATTTCCTAAAAGTGCTTCTGTGCGATTCTAGCGAATTTTTCTCCAGATGTCCCCTAGAGGAATTTTATCCTAAGCAAATCGCGTGCATTCCCCACTAAAAAAATTCTTTAGAAAATCTGTAGGGAATTGTCCCAAAATTCTGTGGGAAATCCGTAGGTAAATGGCCCATTCTGCAGATATTTTAAAGAATATCTTAAGCATTCTGCAGATATTTTTAAGTTAAAGCTAAACCTCTGACATTTCTTCAGATTTCTGTGAAATATCTGAAGAAAGTGGGGATTTCTGCAGATAATCTTAAGATTATTTTAGTGGGTTTGCATAATGTTTTCTCAATTTCAGACAGAAAATTTTTGTCCTTGGATAAAATGAAGAACTTTTTATGAAGTAGAATAGGATAATTAAACAGATGCTTTCTTTGTAATTTATTTTCTTTCTATTGATTCTTTTTGAAATGGATAACATGAGTAATGATTTACGATAAAATGCATATTCTGTTTTTATTAAAGATGAGAAATCAATTTATTTTAGAAACCATTTCTCTTATTTAAGCATTATTTAATAGCACTTAAAAATGATTTCAAACGATTTTGAAAGCATGTCTTATACTTCATAAAATATTCATTATTTTGAAGAAATAATAAATCAAGTCAAAGTAAATTAAATTGCTTATTATAAAAGAAGTTCATTATAAATCAGTTTTTAATTATTTGATGCATTTATAGGATATTTAATAACATTTAAATGTGGATTGAAGTATTTAAGAATCATGTTATGATCTGTAATTTAATATAACAAGTTGATGTCGTTGTCAGTATGATATAAATGTTGCCCAACTCTTTTTTCTTAAGAGCGTTTATGTGTCTGTCATTATCCATAATACTTTCTTTAGATAGTTGTTTGTTTAATAAACTTTGTAACAAAACAGATTTTGTAGCAAAAATTATTTTACCATTCATAGATACACAAATATAATATTATTCTACAAAACCATTTTCTTGCAAGATCAAGCAGATCTTAATATGAAACAGAATTTTTTTTAAATGTTTAGAGTCTTTAAACGAAACAAATTTGGAATATTTCCTAAACTGCTTCTGTGTGATTCTAGTAACTTTCTTCTTTAAATCCCCCGAGGGAATTTTATCATAAGCAAATCGCATGAATTACATGCCGTTCACTCATTTTTAGTCAGGAAAATTTTTGTTTTGGGATAAAGTGAAGAATTTATTATGAGGTAAAATGGGTAGATAAAGCAATGCTTTAATACATTTTACAACAGCAGAACTTATGAGAAAAATTATATTACCATTTTTATATACACAAATATAATACTGTCCTAGAAAACCATTTTGTCACAAGATGAAGCGGATGTTAATATGAAACATGTTGCAGGAATTTAATTTAATATTTAGAGTCTCCTCTTTAACGAACAGATTTGGAATATTTCCTAAACTGCTTCTGTGCGATTCTAGTAACATTCTTCTTTAAATCCCCCGAGGGAATTTTATCATAAGCAAATGGCATGCATTACATCTACATGCCGTTCTCTCACTTTTAGACAGGAAAATTTTTGTTTTGGGATAAAGTGAAGAATTTATTATGAGGTAAAATGGGTAGATAAAGCGATGCTTTCTTTCTAAATTATGTGTTTACCATTGACCTTTTTAATACACTTTACAACAGCACAAACTTATGAGAAAAATTATATTACCATTTTTATATAAACAAATATAAAATTGTCCTAGAAAACCATTTTGTCACAAGATGAAGCGGATGTTAATCTGAAACATGTTGCAGGAATTTAGTTTAATAGTTAGAGTCCCCTCTTTAAACGTAACAAATTTGGAATATTTCCTAAACTGCTTCTGTGCGATTCTAGTAACATTCTTCTTTAAATCCCCCGAGGGAATTTTATCATAAGCAAATGGCATGCATTACATGCCGTTCTCTCACTTTTAGTCAGGAAAATTTTTGCTTTGGGATAAAGTGAAGAATTTATTATGAGGTAAAATGGGTAGATAAAACAATGCTTTCGTTCTAAATTATTTGTTTCCCATTGACCTTTTTAATACACTTTACAACAGCACAAACTTATGAGAAAATTATATTACCATTTTTTTTATACACAAATATAATATTGTCCTAGAAAACCATTTTGTCACAAGATGAAGCGGATGTTAATATGAAACATGTTGCAGGAATTTAATTTAATATTTAGAGTCTCCTCTTTAACGAACAGATTTGGAATTAAAATAGCAAATAAAGCCTTTGTGCACAAATGTTTAAAGATAGAAAACCAACGATTATAAATGCACAAATAAAGTATGAGAAGGTAGCAGCAAATAGCTATTTCGAATCTACTATCGAGATTCTTCATCAGTGCAAAACTCAGCGAGCTAAGCCTGCGAGCATAAGCCTGCGTCTCTCTGTCTCTTTGCTCAGTTTTGCTATTTTTTAGCTCGCTGAGTTTTGCACTGATGAAGAATCTCGATAGTAGATTCGAAATAGCTATTTGCTGTTACCTTCTTATACTTTATTTGTGCATTTATAATCGTTGGTTTTCTATCTTTAAAGATTCGGAATATTTCCTAAACTGCTTCTGTGCTTTTCTAATAATTTTCGTGTTAAAATCCCCCGAGGGAATTTTACCATAAACAAATTGCGTGCATTACATGCCGTTTTTTCGATTTTAGCCAGAAAAATTTTAGTTCTTGGATAAATTGAAGAATTTTTTGTAAGGTAGAATGGATTAATTAAAGCAATGCTATCTTTTTAAATTATTTGTTTTCTATTGATTTAAAGAAAAATAGATAGCATGAATAATGATTTACGAATAAAATACATGTTTTCTTTTTATTAAAGATGAGAATTCAATTCATTTTAGCAGCCATTTCTTTTATTTAAGAATTATTTAATTGCACTTAAAAATAATCGATTAAGAAGGCATGCATTACATTTTATAAGGTATTCATTATCTTAAAGAAATAATAAAATAATTCAAACTAAATATTTTTTTTATCATGAGAGTTTATTATAAATCCGTTCCTAATCATCCGATGTATTCATGGGATATTTAATAGCATTTAGTGGATTCAAGCATTTGAGGGATCTCATAGTCTTTCAAGTTTCAAAATTTTCCAGATTTTTATTTTATTTTATTTATTTATTTTAAGATGTTAAACTTCAATCTTTTTTTAACATTTTGATATAATTCTTACCTTGAAATTCCAATAGCTTTTAGAATTTTGTCGGCTCTATATTTGAAACGGCTTTTCCGAAACATTGAAACCATTTTTCTGCATGAAACGATGTTTTTCGGCATAATGCGTGGGATTTCTTAAAAACATTTGAATATTTTTCAATGAAAATTTCAAAATTTATGTTCCATGTTAGTCTATCTGAATTCAACCTAAAACTTGCTTTTTATTGTGCAAATATCTGTTAGGAATTTATGCGGTTGACATTTGAAAATTTTGTATTAGCTAAATACAACTTTGTATTAAAAATACAAAAACCTTTAAATAATTCATTTAAGTTCGAGAAAGTTATTGTAATCTTAAGCATAATTAGGCTAAAAAAATTTATTCTAATTGCAAAATTTATTCTGCAATTCTGCGCGTAAGCTGTTGTACCAATTTTCTAGTCGACAAATGTCGGACATTTTTTAGACCCCTATAAATATTAATTCTGTATCTTTAAATTTTTTAAACAAATAAAATTAAAGTTCATACTTACATCTTTCATTCCAATAAAAATATGATTTAAAATTTTGTGCATTTTAAGATATTTAATTTTGAAGATACATTTTTTTTTTCAATTTTAAGAGTTCTAAAACCTTTTAAGAGTCATAGCATGTTTTTTATCATAATATTGCGTAACTATTCCGGCATGAACTCATCTGTTCAATCACGCCTATTCCCGTTTAAATATTTGGCAATTGAAGCGCTCGAATACGCCATCTGGTGGAGGAAAGATGCAACCTCTGTTTTCAAGAAAATCCAATGCAAGTACGCATTACATACATGTTTAATTTTTTCAGAATAATAATTTTTTTTCAATTTCGGATTTCACGTTATATTTTGATCCAAATTAAATGACAAATAAAAGTTTGTCCTAATTCGAGTATCTAATGCTTTCAATCGCATTTACAAATTCAAATTCAGATTCAATTAGGTGGGGAGGCCTACCATATGGCTTGAGCTCAACAAACTCCACCTAACATTTATTTTTTTAAAAAATGTTTTACAAATGGTTACCAATTTGTTCGGGGCGAACCGAAAATTATTACAAAATTAAAACATAAAATTTTTTAAATTTTAAATAGAAGAGTTAATTAAGACAATTAAGAGTTTATAAATGTCTATAAAGAATTACTTCGATGTCACTTTAGCATTAGTTAAAGGGACATTAAAAAGACATCCCTGTAACGAAGGTTGCGATATACACCTCTATAAAAAAAAAAAAATGAAATACAGTCGACTCTCGTTAATTCGAAATCGGATAATTCGAATCTTCGCTTAATTCGAACTAAATATGAATACCCTAAATTTTCAATGGCAGAATAACGTTAAAAATTTTCATTAATTCGAACTCATTTTCTCTTGACTTCGTTTAATTCGAACTAACAATAATTCCGATTTTTCAATTTCCTCTTCTTTCTCACGGATTTTAGAACATTTGAATAACTTTCTTTCTTTGATTTTTGTGAAAATTGTTCCGAAGAAGTATACATATAATCCAATGCATTTGATATCCACTTTCTTAGTGCCCCGTCTGTCCATCAATGACGCTTTAAATTTTTCTTTCATTGTTCTTGTTTTTAATCTTTTAATTAGTTTATGTATTTATGCATTCTAATTTAATGTTAAGTCATATTCTAAAGATAACAGACGAAATTAATTTAAAAAACACTATAACATTAATTCCTTTGTAATAGTACCATATTAAGTATGTTTTCATTTCATATTTCCCACAATTCGAACTTCGGATAATTCGAACATTTCTTGTGGTCCCGACGAGTTCGAATTAACGAGAGCCGACTGTACTCAAAAATGAGTGCATTAATGTACTCATACTGAATTAAGTATATGTGAATCAAAAATTATCACATTGCTTTCTCGATTTTGAAACATCATTTGTTATAAAATCCAAACGAACGATAATTTTTTACCCTGTAATGGTTTATTTCATTCATGGTGGCATAAAAGATGCTTATTAATGTAAATATTAATTTATGCACGGTATTTTGAAATAATTTAAAAGTGCTTGCTTGCAAATAGTGCTCTTGCCATGAAAATATTCGATTTGGGTATTTTGCTAATAATTTTTGCCATTTTTCTTAATAAACAATCTATTAAACTTTCATCGTTAATAATTTTGAACAAGAAATAAATACTAGTATATTTTTACTTTAATTTATAAGTTAAGGGGGCAGTTCATAGCGATTTATATTTGAACTAGTGATGGGCGATTTCGATTTTTTAAATCGATTTAATCGATACTACGGCCAACTCGATTTAATCGATACTTTAAAATTTTTAATCGATTTCTCTGAAGGTAATATAATTTTCATTTTCCTTCAAAAGTCGAAGATAAAATAGACGGATGTGACAATTCCAAAATTTCAGTGTATTAGTTTCTAAGATAGAAGAATTAAAGAAACCTCAGACCCCCCCCCCCCTGCAAAATAGCGTTTTTTGTTGAGTGATGTACACCAAAAATTGATCAGGATTAATTTTTATTAAGTACCAGCTGAATCTGAATTTTGATGAAAATCCATGAAAGCGCGAGATACAGCTATTGCGAAATCATAAAAAAATGCAGCATATCAGCGCCACCTGTTGGGCAATTTACACCAAGGACTAAATAACACTAATCTATGTCAGAGATTTACTGAATCTGAATTTTGATGAAAATTCGTTCTTGAAATAGCGCTATTGCGTTAATCATGAATAATGCAGTATAGCAGCGCCATCTCTTAAGCGATTTCCACCAAAATGTAATTAGCATAAAATAATATCAAGGACTAATTGAATCTAAATTTTTATGAAAGTCCGTGCATTAGTTCTTGAGATAAAGCTAAAATGGAAAGAGGGGCTTGCGAAAAGAGAACTGCGCCCGGTTCAAAGTTCCAATTTAGCCCCCCCCCCCCCCTATTAACTTTTTCTTGTGATAGGCTAGAAGTGATGCTAGTAGTAAAAATTTGGCGCCCCCTAAATTTCCGTGCTCGGAACGACCGCTTTCTTTCGCCCCCCCCTTTCACATGGCGCTGAGTGGAAATTGTGAAAAATTCAGTATAGCAGCGCCATCTGAGAAGCTATATACACCAAAATGCAAAAAACATCAATTCATGTCAAGGACTAACTGGATCTAAAATGTGATGAAAATCCGTTCATTCGTTATTCAGATATAGCTGTTGCGCAAATCGCAAAAAATGCAGCATAGCAACGCCACCTGTTAGGCTATATGCACCAAAAATTAATTAGATTCAGTTTATATCAAGGTCAAACTAAATCTAAAGTTTTGTGGAATTCCGTCCATTTGTTCTTGAGATAGAACGGTCAGAAATTTTTGTCGTATACAGACTCACAGAGTGACAGACACACCCACAGACAGATATTTCTTAAAAACCATGAAATCGTGTTAAAGACCTTCTAAAATATATAAATCCATCAAAAACGGGAAGTCAAAATTTTTCACGAATCTAATAATCTCTTCTTGTAAAGTTACAAAAGAAAGTAAAAATGTAAAATCGATTCTGCCCGTAAGATCGATCTTTAGATTCGATTTCGATCTTTAGATTCGATGTCGATCTTTAGATTCGATGTCGATCTTTAGATTCGATTTCGATCTTTAGATTCGATGTCGATCTTAGATTCGATGTCGATCTTTAGATTCGATGTCGATCTTTAGATTCAATTTCGATCTTTAGATTAGATTTCGATTTTTTTTTTCTTTTTTTCTAGGCTAAATTAGCGTTGAATGCAGGTATTTTTCTGCGACTCCGGAGGAAAGCATCATGTTTTACAGCTCTGTAAGAGAGGGGGAATCGCAATTTGTGCATTAAAAAGCATAAATCTCATAACTTCTGGGGGGGGGGGTAATCCCCTGCGGGCCACTCCATTAATTCGACACTAGGTTAAATCGTTATATTTTTGTTTGGAAGTCCAGTTATTTGAAGTATTAGTTTATTATGTTTTATTTTTCACGCTCGTCTCTTCTAATCCCCCTTCCACGTCAGTTTTAACTTACAGAGTTGTTCGAAATATGCATACAGTTTAAAAAATGTCCAATTCTCGGTCTATTTTATTTTAGATCCACATTTTAAATCCTTGACAAAAGATAAATAAAGGGTCGCCCTTCCGAACGTTTGGGGTTTGTCTGCGCCCCGCCGGGGGGCATATTTTTTTGTTTCTTCAAAAGAAACAAAAAATTTTTTGAGGGGGGGGGGAGGGGTTGCACCCTCTTCCAATGTACACCTTAAAATTTCGCTCATTTAATGTTCTACCATTTTTAACTTAAAAGTTTAAGCTACATGGCACTCCCAGAGCTGTGGACCCTTCCCCCCCCCTGTCGATCACTCACCTAATTTTGCTTATTTCTTCACTTCATTTCAATCTTTAAAAGGCTATAACTTTGCTTCTATAGGAGTTACAATGATGAGAAAAATTCCAGTATAGCTAAACATTTCTCGCCTTTTTTTTTTTTTTGCTTTTTCAGTTTCTCGGTTTTCTCTGTAGGACCTTTTTTTTTTGGGGGGGGGGGGCAGACGGGTTTTCCCTTCATACAATATGTCTATTGAAAGCTTATGCTTCATACATTACAAATCTAGCAAAAGAAATTTTCTCCCATCATTTCAGGTCACGTTACGGACCCATAATGTGTTAAAATTTTAATTTTTCAAACTTCTTCAAAAAAAAAAAAAATATATTGATTTATTTGTATAAGGATTAAGGTATCGATAGTATGGTCTAATTTTGGTTGATGTATTTATCGCGTTTTAAAATGTAAGGAAGTAGTTATAGTGAGTTAACTACAATAGCTGCACATATGGTATCGCGCGGTTTTTTTTTTTTTTTTTTTTTTTTTTTTTTTTATAGACATTAATATGTTCTTTAATATTATAGAACCTTTTTTTATTCATTTAAAAGTATTTCCTGGCGATTCAAAATTATGTCTTAACGATTCAAAAATACACATGTAATTGTTCAAGGTTTCACTTCTATCGGCATTCTCAGAGTGCCACTATTTTTTTTTTTTTTTTCATGTTCGTCCGTCCTACCGCCCCCCCCCCCTTCCTCACCAATCTTAACTTACAGGTTCGTTCAAATTATGACTGCGATTTTTAAAAAGTCTAATCCTCGTTCTATTTTGTTATAAATCCATATTTTGAAACCGCAACAAAAGATACATTTGGGCCGGGGTCTCCCTTTTGTCCGTTTGGGATTCACCTTGCCCCCCTGGGTGGGGGGCATATTTTTTGTTTCTTCCACACCATCTCATGTGTCATGTAACATATCGTTATACAGCTTTTATCTCCTCGTTTTTTTCTGTTACTACCTCTCTCTCCACCTAGTTACATGCTCTTGGCACTCTTTATAGTTTCAAAGAGGACATGTTCTCCGCGGGCCACCCCATGAATTCAACACTAAGTTAAACACTATATTTTTGTTTAGAAGCTCAGTTATTTGGGTTATTAGTTAATTATGTTTTTTTTTTTTCAAGTTCGTCCGTTCTAATCCCTTGCCCCCCCCCCCTTCCTCGCCAATCTTTACTAAATGGTCCGTTCAACGTATGCATGCAGTTTTTAAAATGTCCAATTCTCGTTCTATTTTATTGTAAATCCTCATTTTGAAACTTCGACAAAAGATACATTTGGGCTATGGTCGCCCATCCGTCAAGAGTGGGGTTTACCTGCCCCCTTGGGTGTGGGGCATAGTTTTTGTTCTTCCAAACTATCTCGTGTAACATTTGGTTGGCATTAGAAAAAAAAAGTTTTTTTTTGTTAATACTCCTTGTTTCCCATCCTAGTTACACGCTCTTGGCACTCTTTATCCTCGGTTTAATGCCAAGTTACTCAGTGTTGTTGTTAGTTGAGTTAGGTCTCTCAAATTTGTCAAAGTTTTTGTGTAAGTGACAATCATAAGTGACAATCATTTTAAAATTTAAAATTCTTATTATCCGACTCTAAAATCTGCAATAGCTTAATTCTATGCCTCCCTAAATGGGGATGGGGGGCGGGAGACGGTAATTACGGTCCTGCTGATTGTCTAAGTTTTGGAATTAGTAATTTGGATCTTCTCTGTGTGAACCTAAATATCGAAATATCGATTCTAGTATCGATTCTAGAACTGAGAAATCGATTCTTATTATGATCGATGTTGTTTTATACGATATCGATTTTAATCGATTCTCAAAATTTCCAGAATCGCCCATCACTAATTTGAACACAACCATGGATTCAAAAATGAGTACACGTGTTTCTCAGTTTTGAGTACATTTGGATCGGAGCTATTTTGAGTATGTGAAGTACTTAAAATTGGGTAGGGTAACATCCCCAGTAATTGGCAGGCACCAGTGATTGGTACATCCTACAAAAATGTCCCAAAATAAGATTTATATCCAGTCTTTTAAAAATGCAAGACCATATACCAGTTACATGCTCATTTACTTTAAATATTTTAACTTTGATTTATGCTACTAGATGACAATAGAGCCTAGGAAAGAGAAATAATTATGGCTTGTATCAAAATAGCCATTTTTGTTGCAAATGCTTCTTCTCTGGCTTAAGAAAGGCATGCATTTCAATTTATTACTATCTGATTTATAGTATATTTTAAATTTTAATTGACAACAGTTTTTTTAGTTGAAAAGGGTTGCTTTAATTGTGTAAAAGTCTAAGTGCCAATTACCGGGGTTTACAGCAACTTTTTATAAATATATTTTTATAAAAATACTTTTTCAAATATTTTTGCTTTTAGTGGGCAAAATAGATACACAGATATGCATTCTTTGATTTAAAAATATTTGCAAGTAAATATTTTATTTCTTGGTAATGAAAATAGAAGTAAGTTTAGAGACAAATTCTTAATGTGCCAACTACTGGGCATGTTACCCTACTTTTTACTCAATTTTGAGAAACCATTTTTTCAGTATACGCCGTTTTAAGTCCCATTTAAAATCACGTAATGAAACATTGCGTCAACACCGGTGCGTCTGAGACATCAGTACCAATATTATTATCGATTATTTCAAATTTTAAGTGATAACCACGATTTTTGTGCACCGTCCTAAAACGGGTACTGATACTCCTTTTAATATTAAAAGCTGATGCCACTGTCAGTATGACATTGATGTTACTCTACTCGTGTTTTTAGAGACTACTTGACCAGCATTGAAAGTTTAATATCTCTAAAGGATGGAATTTAAATCAGCAATCGGTATAAAGGTGGATCTTCAGTTTGTTTAAAATACAAAATTATACATATTCGTCTGTAAAACGTATTAGTTTGCGTATGCAAAACTAATTGGAACATGCGTATCAATTGAGAAGCAAGTGTTCAAAGTTTGAGAAGCGATTTGACTAATTTCAATAACATTAACTTGTTTCATCGTCGCATTCTAAATAAAAAAATATTTCCGAAATTTTTTCGGAGGAATACCTTAAACTTTCTTATTTAAACTCTTATTTAAACTACCACCCAATGAAATACTTAAGCTCACGAGGAAGCATGACTGTACGGCACGCAAAAGGTATAAAAAACTGGCAGAGCAAAAAATTACAAACTTTTTTATTACAAAGTAAACACTTTTACTGTCTGTAAATAATTCAATAAGTTAAACATAAAGGTGATTTTCTGTAAGTATGTTTTATTTTATTCCATTTTTTTCTGATTCTCTGGATAATCCGGATTGGGTCTGATCCGAATTATCGGGGTTTTACTGTAATAATAAAACAGCACACTTAACTGTAAACTAGCGTGCTTCTTTTGTGTATCTAATAGGTCTTCACCTTAAGAAACATTTCATATATTTATAGAATATTTAATGGCATTTGCAAATGATTTAAAACATTTTATTTTATATTCTTAATAAAACATTCGTGTTAGTAAGTTAACACGACTACATATTGCAAAATAAATGAATGTTTTAATTCGGTATTTTTAATTAGAAAAGTGTTTCAGTTTAACTATAACTTGGTACTTTTATAGAATATTTAATATTATTTATAGGGGATTATTTATAGATTTATTTATAGGGGATTATTTATGGAATATTTAATATTATTTATATATTAATATTATTTATTTTTATATTATAAGCGAATGTTTTATGTTTTAATAAAAGATTAACACTGCTACAGTAATAAAAAATTACCATACTTCAAAGTACATTACCTTAATACTTCCAAGCGCCTAATTACAAACAATCATTTTATGTGTTTTTGGAACAATCAATACTTAAAAATAAGGTAAAACATCTCCAATAATATCTCTTGTATTTTAATAAAATGTTCATAATAATAATTACATATTTTCGCCATTTCAAAACTTTCTGGTTCCCTTAAATTAATAACAATTATGCGTGGAATACAAAATATCAGGCTCATAAAGATAGACATAAATAAATTACTTTTATTTCCAGTTAAAATCATGCTAAATTTCATTCACAATTCGTGATTAAGATAAAATAATATCTTTTTTAATTTAATATCTCAATTGAGTATTTCTTATATGGATTTCTACGCTATACTAATTTTATTCCCAATGCTTCAAAATAAATTTATTTAATTATTTGAAGAAAAATCAGTTTTCTTTAATAAACATTTCCCATATTTATTGAGCATTCAATAGCATTAAACTACGTGATGTACGCTTTTGTGAGTTTCTGTTTTACATCTTAATGCAAGATGTTTAATTCAACAATATACACTGGTGTCCAAAAGTTAAGCATAATTGGTAATTAAGTAATTATTTTTAAGTAATGAAAGAAATATGAATCGGAATGTGCTGAAACTCCAGGTGTGTAAACAAAATAGTACGCGTCACATATTTTCGCGAAGAGTTTTCCCCGAAATCGAACAGGGGACCGTCAACAAATTGAAAAAGAACGAAGATCTTTTGGATAACCCTGTCAAAACTAATGTAGCAAAAGCGTTCAAAACTGCACATTATGATTAATTGGCTTATTGTAATGTACTGTGTTAATTTTTACAAGGATAGCATGTATACTCGTAGAGAAATTAAGGTTTTTATAAAAACAGTCCTAAATTTTCCCAAGTTTTTTGCTTATAATTTGCAGAGTTCTTGTTATAAAATAATGTTCTTTTCTGAAAATATGACAAACATCATTGTATACAATACCCTGTCTTCAGAATTTAAAAATAATAAAAATTGTATGAAAAATGAGTATGTTTAGTAAATAATTTTTCATTGCGCATGCGTCAACGATATCAAAATGTCATTTGCATATTGTGTTAGCTAAATGTATAGACAGTGGCGTAGCTAGCGGGGGGCGGAGGGGGCGGTCCGCCCCGGGTGTCACCCTCTGAGGGGTGACACCCAATCTTTATTTGCAACTAAAAAATGTTATCTTATTAGATTTTGGAAAGGAATTCTGAAATAAAATGAAATTTTAGCACACGACGCAATGGCGGATCTAGGGGGGGGCGATGGGGCGATCGCCCACCCCCTGGGCTCATAAAGGTTTTCAAACCAACATGAAAGATCTTCGTGGAATAAGACTTGGGCTGAAGCTCAACGTCGGCACGGCCCGGGTCGGGCCGCCCAATTTATGAACCAAGCAATAGCGGATCTAAGGGGGGGGGGAAGGGGCGATCGCTCCCCCTTGGGCCCATAAAAGTTTTCAAACCAACATGAGAGATCTTCATAAAATAGGACTTGAGTTGAAGCTCAATGTCGTGCGGCGCGACGCGGCCCGGGCCGGGACGCGCCAATTCATGACTCCCGCATTGGCGCGAAGGGGTGATCGCACACCCTAGGGTCGGGCTGGGTTAGGTCTTCTGACTTTTAGAGCCGGGCCGTGTCCTGATCTTTATTTTTCTGACGATTTGGGTCGGACCAGACTTGTTTTTCTCCCATGTCGAGTCCTACCTGAAGTCAGTCTTCCTAAATGTCTGTATTAGAGATGAGACAGTGCTCGGACCTGGACTCATTCTTTCCGAAACCTATAAATTTTATTTATCAATGAATAGAAAATATTAAAAGAACTTTTTCCCCCCTTAAACATTATTTATTCTTTTTCAAATCACTTTATTGACATTTTGATTAGAATGAAGGGGAAGCAGAAATTGTTTTTTTCTGTTTTAGCATTCGAATGCTATTTTAAAAGTAAATTATTAGTCACTTCTACAAACCTATTTTAGCCATTTCCGACGATGTTCTGGCGCCAACAAAAAAGCGGGAATAATGAATTTGTCTCTAGTTTGGTTTTTATCTGTAGCAGAGGTTATTTTGCAATAGGGTTGTTTATTATCATTATTATTTAGACATTTAATGGGAAGAGGATATTTTCTTCCAGTTTTAGTTTGTTTTTGGCGCATACCTTAGATGACTATTGTACACAGCGTACACACTCTGACCTCCAAACTGGTTGACGGCAGGTGCTGGGTTCGAAACCAATCGCGACCGTCTGCCTAACCGTTCGGAGTTTTCCGTGGTTTTCTTCGAACCTTGCGTAAATACGGGTTAGGTTCCCTTAGAAAGACCCCCACGGAGGGCATCCCACCCCATAGGGCCTATATCCCATAGCGTAGATAATTGGCTGACATAAATACAAACAAACAAACACAGCGTACACAGGTCGTAATTGCTTTTCATATGGAAATAATTTTAGTGATTGTTGCTTTTTTGTGAATTCGGACGATGCTGAAGTTGTTACTCTGCAATTTACAAAGTCACTTTTGGTCGTAAGTAAATTTAATTTCCATATTATTCAGATAGAAAGCAATTGAGCAGTGTTTCCTTTATTTCTATAAAAGCATCGGAATTTAAAAGTTTTAATTTAATGTTATTGTCTGGGTCATGCCTATCCCAGAAGATTGTTATGAGGAATGAAATGGTTATAGTTAAAAATGTGCCTTTTTTTTAATAGAAAATTTATATACTGTTCAATATGTTGTTCAATTCGACAAATATAATCGATAATAATTTCTACATGCTTTATGCATTTATTCATGAAACACACTTCATTAACATGTACATAATATTTTCTTATTAAAGGAGACAAAATACGAGAATTTTTTTTATGTATAAAGTACATTTTTATTTTATACCAAACTTTTCGTTTGATAATATTAAATTTAAATTTTTGTTTAAGAGTAACATTTCAATGTAAAATATAGTTTAAAAATTATAATTTTTTTTGGAACATTTAAAAAAAATTATTATGCATTTTTTTCTACTGTATGCTTTCGTTATCGGATTCGGGCTGTGATGAAGCAAGATGTTTCGGGTTTGGGCGGGCTCAGATTTAAAATCGTCGAGCTCGGTTTGGACCTAATTCTGATAAAAGTCTGAAAATTCTGAAAAAGATCCATTCGAACTCATGTCTTGTCTGTACTGATCAAAATTTCCAGGTCGAGGCTCGGCCCTGAGTAAAAGCAAAACGTTTGTTCCGTGTCCGACCCAGCCTGTATGATAAGCATTATTGGCCTGACCGCGATTCGTGCAATTCTTCACTCCGAGCCCAATTTGGACTGGCATCTTATTTGTTATTCGTAAAAAATATATTTATGTTGTACATTTGTTTAGCGAAATCTTAAGAAATACATTTTTAAATATTTACTTTTGTTCTTATTGTAGAGCTTTACTATTATGATTTATATTATAAGTAGAAGTTAACCCGACCCGCAGCAAAAAAGAAGTCAACCGGACCCAAACACAACCCACAGAAAAAAACAGAAGTCAACACGACCAGTAGCAAAATATAGTCAACCGGTCTCAAACCCAACAAGTAGCAAAAGAGAAGAAGATAACCTTACCCGCTGCAAAAAGTAGAAGTCAAACGGACCCAAATGCGAACTACAGAAAAAGTATGTTTCATCACGGTGTGAAAGGGTGTGTGTGTGTGTGGGGGGGGGGGGGGACGGTCGCCTCGTGTCCGCAAATTTAAAAGACGTCAAATTTATACTACCAAGTCATTTTTGGCCTGTCACAAGAAAAGTCGTTTGGGGTAGGTGGTGGGGGACAAACTGATGAAAATTTGCCCAGGTGCAGTTTTCTCTTCGCACACCCCTGATTAGTTAACACGACCAGCAGCAAAAAATAGAAATCAACTGGACCCAAACCCGACCGCGCTTGAAAAAAAGAAGTCGACCTGACCCAAACCCGACTCGCTTAAAAAATAGAAGTCGACCGGACCCAAACCCGACTCGCTTGAAATATAGAAGTCGACCGGACCCAAACCCGACCCGCAGAAAATATAGAAGATAACCGGACCCAAACCCGACCCGCAGTGAAAATATTAGCCCCGACCTGCGCATGAGATTCGAGTCTCCCAATTTTTAACCCCCCCCCCCCCTTGACGACTCTCCAGATCCGCCCTTGACACGACGCAATTTAGTTCATTTTCTTTTCTTTGAGAATGTGAAATTTTATTCAGAGTGGTGTATTTAAATAAGACAAGCACCTGGAATCCAGCGAGAGCGTAGCAAAAGGAAATTTTTAAAGAATGTGTTTTCTTCTACATATAGACACCACATTGACTGATTCGGACTGCGGGTTGAGTAATGAGTCGCTCCTCTTTTTTTTTATTTATTTTATTTATTTTTAATACAGGAGGACAAAAGTTAAATAATGGTATGGTCATTTTTTAATAACATAGAAGTGTGATAGAAAAAATATGACGGATCGGAAAGGAAGGGGGGTGACACCATTTACATCCGCCCCGGGTGTCACCCATCCTAGCTACGCCACTGTGTATAGAGCAACTTCTGTAAAAGTTTCAAAAACATAGCTTGAAAATTCTGAAAATGGGAGCCTATAGAATCAACTCAAAATCCGTTATTCCTAAACGAAGCAAAAAAATCAGGGGTTTTACCTAAATATAGTTGTACGTGCAATATTGGATAGGCACTAAACAATGGAATATGGATACAGCCCCTCATCTTTTTGCTTCATTTAGGGAATAAAGGATTTTGAGTTGATTCTATAGGCTCCCATTTTCAGAATTTTCAAGCTATGTTTTTGAAACTTTTACAGAAGTTGCTCTATACATTTAGCTAACACAATATGCAAATGACATTTTGATATCTTTGACGCATGCGCAATGAAAAATTATTTACTAAACATACTCATTTTTCATACAATTTTTATTATTTTTAAATTCTGATGACAGGGTATTGTGTACAATGATGTTTGTCATATTTTCAGAAAAGAACATTATTTTATAATAAGAACTCTGCAAATTATAAGCAAAAAACTTGGAAAAATTTAGGACTGTTTTTATAAAAACCTTAATTTCTCTACGAGTATACATGCTATCCTTGTAAAAATTAACACGGTACATTACAATAAGCCAATTAATTATAATGTGCAGTTTGAACGCTTTTGCTACATTAGTTTTGACAGGGTTATCCAAAAGATCTTCGTTCTTTTTCAATTTGTTGATGGTCCCCTGTTCGATTTCGGGGAAAACTCTTCGCGAAAATATGTGACGCGTACTATTTTGTTTACACACCTGGAGTTTCAGCACATTCCGATTCATATTTCTTTCATTACTTAAAAATAATTACTTAATTACCAATTATGCTTAACTTTTGGACACCAGTGTATATCAATTAAGTATATATTTTTATTGGTATATGTAAATATAATATTTTTGACCCATCTAAATGGAATATTATTTATGAATAACACACAATAAAATACATGAACTTACTTTTTAATATTACTTTTTGTATTCAGTAGAGAATCAAATGCATTTCAATATTATTTTAGGTTTCATAAAGATTTATTTATTTATTTGTTTTTAAATGAATAAGTTGATTTATGTAATAATAAACGAATGTATCTTAATATGAGTGCTATTTTTCTTTAAAATATTTAATTTGGGAAATCATATCATTTTAGCAATAATATTTGATAAATATTATCATGCACATGATTCTTGATTGAATGTTATTTTAAAGATGCTTTAATAAAACATAACTACTATATAACTTTAGCTTTAATATAATATTTTTTTTTCTTGAAACTGTGTTCATTATACACTTTATTTCCGTATTTTTTTCTTTTTTTAGCATCAAGGAAATTTTATCTTTTTTCGTGTAATAGAAATACCTCTTTTTACTCCCCCAATGGCATCATTACACGAGTCTCTCACTAAAAAAAAAGAAAGAAAAGGGGATTTTTCTTTTTAAAAATTCTGTTTTCCTTTTAACGATAATCAGGCCCCTATTTCGTAAAAACAAAAATGCATCAAAACTTTTTCCGGCTATATCTTATCTACAGGGCAAGAAATGGATAATGTTTTTTTTTTTTTTTTTTTTTTTTCCTGGTACATTGCATAAGTGGTGCTTTAGTTATATGCCATTCCAAAAGGATCTTTAGAATTTTTTTTTTTTTTTTTTTTTTGTAATATTTAACTTTATTTTAAGAAGAACTAGTCCTAGAGTCTAAAGAGTCTTAACTAGAACTAGAGTCCTGGTCTAATCCGAAAATTATATTTCAAGTCAATCCGACATCCGATTTGGATCCGACGGAAAAAAAAGTGCGCTCCAAATCTGACAAATTTGAACCAAAACTCGAAATAGAAGAAAACAAATGCATATTTTATTAAAATTATTGAAAAATATTTCACAATTATGTCTACAATATCTATTTCATATCTGGGGAAGTAATTACATATTTTATTAAAAATATTGAAAAGTAGTTGACAATTATGTCTGCAATATGAATTTAATATCCGGGATTAAGTATCCGGGTTAAATCTAGGTGTTTAAAAATACTCAGACACGTACAAATATATTCATTAATGATGGCAATTAAATATATATCTTTTTTTATCAGAAAATATGTGGCAGACTTTTCCTGAAAAAATCTTGTCAATGTGTGCCAAAATCGGTCCAAATCCTCCCGATACATAAAAAAAAGTATTAACCCGTCTTCTTGGTTTGAGTTAAATTCAGCTTTTCTGCCTTAATGTAAGACTCTAATAGAAGCTCAAACTCACTATAACGGAAAAAATCTATTTAAATAGCCAACAGTATATTAGCACTGATACTGAAAAAAAGTATATAAATATTTACTGTTTTTTTTTTTTTTTTTTTTTTTTTAGAAATTATTATGATTATATGTTTTACATTATTTTTTTTTGTTTTGTTTCAGAGGATCTTTATATGGTAAAACAAGTTGGAAATTGCACGTTAAGCGTAGCACAGGAAGTGCGTTTGTACTATAAGGAAGTTTTAAAAATATTCAGATCTTTGTGTCATAGTATACAGCATTTCGGATACTGTAGAGTATCCAAAATCTTTTGTGCATCCCTGCAAAAATGCTTTCTATTATTCAGGAAGTAAACCTCTATACCATTATGTAATTGAATACTTTTGCGTAGCCCTGTAAATTAATAACACATATTCTTTGCACCGCAGATTGTACAGAATGTAAATTTTAGTATGTAGTTCATAGATGCATTTCAATTTTATTATGTTCGAAAGAGTATAATACTTGAATGTACTTGAAGTGCAACTTGAAAATGCACTTGAAGTTATTCTTTCCCATTGGCCGTAATGTAACGGAATAGTTTTGATTGTCCTTGTAATAAAACTATGCACCCGATTTTCATAAAACTTGAAATGACTCGACAAAATTATGTATCAATTATATATTTTAATTTTCAAATGATTCGGTTGGTTAGTTTTTGCTTTGTTATATGCGGACGGATGGACAGACGGACGGATCGAACGAGGACTAAACGTGCTACGTATTAACATAATTATGAAAGCACCTAAAAATGGCCCTTTTTTTCACTTTCACAATATCGTCATTAGTCCAGCTACTCTCCAAAGAGGGGGTTAGAAAATAGACTTTTTTTTTTAAATACTATCCCTATTTTGTTAAAATAATAAAATTTTAAATTTTTGTGGCTATATCAGTTCCACTACACAGAAATCCGCTGCATTCGCATCGTGTCGATTTCAAAAACAGGACTTCTGTCGTGCAATGTAGAGGCATTGTTAGATATTTTTCCATCAAAGGGAAGTCAATCTGAATATAGTTACATGTGTAAAAATATCTATAAAGAAGATAACCTGTTTACTATAACAAAGAATATCGAAATACAAATTACTCAACTGAGACGTTTAAAGAACTTATTCTTCAAAGTTAATAACGAATAGAAAATTAAAACAAAGTTTAATTGGATAAATAAATAAATAGTTTTATTATTTATCTCTCTCTTTGAGCTGAAATCTTGTCTTGTCCGTATCTTCTCTTTTTGAGCTATCAACATTTTGTTAAAGTAATAAAATGACTCGAATTTTTGTGGTTATATCAGTTCACTATATAGAAAACTGCTGTATTCACATCGTGTGGATTCCGAACCTCGTGTGGATTCCGGTCAACCTGAATAGAGTTCCATGTGTAAAAATATCTATAACTAAGATAACGTGTTTACTATAACAAAGAATATCCATATATGAATTTCTCAACTGAGACATTTAAAGAAATTATTCTTTAAAGTTAATAAAGAATAGAAAATTTAAAAAAGTTTAATTGGATATAGAAAAAAATATACATTATTATTTATCTCTCCCTTTGAGCTGAAATCTTGACTTGTCTTCTTTTTTTGCAATAATCTTATCCCCATTTTATTAAAATATTAAAATGTCTCGATTTTTTGTGGTTATATCAGTCCCACTACATACAAAACTGCTGTATTCGCATCGTGTGGATTCCGAAAATGGGACTTCAGTCGTCTGCAATTAAGAAGCTTTTTAGATAATTTTCCATCAAAGGTAAGTCAACCTGAATAGAGTTCCATGTGTAAAAATATCTATAACTAAGATAACGTGTTTACTATAACAAAGAATATCCATATACGAATTTCTCAACTGAGACATTTAAAGAAATTATTCTTTAAAGTTAATAAAGAATAGAAAATTTAAAAAAGTTTAATTGGATATAGAAAAAAATATATATTATTATTTATCTCTCCCTTTGAGCTGAAATCTTGACTTGTCTTCTTTTTTTGCAATAATCTTATCCCCATTTTATTAAAATATTAAAATGTCTCGATTTTTTGTGGTTATATCAGTCCCACTACATACAAAACTGCTGTATTCGCATCGTGTGGATTCCGAAAATGGGACTTCAGTCGTCTGCAATTAAGAGGCTTTTTAGATAATTTTCCATCAAAGGTAAGTCAACCTGAATAGAGTTCTATGTGTAAAAATATCTATAACTAAGATAACGTGTTTACTATAACAAAGAATATCCATATACGAATTTCTCAACTGAGACATTTAAAGAAATTATTCTTTAAAGTTAATAAAGAATAGAAAATTTAAAAAAGTTTAATTGGATATAAAAAAAAATATATACCAGGTTGTCCCTAAAGTTCTGCACCATACAAGCGTCGAAATAAAAAGCAATGGTATCAGAAACACAAAGTATTTTATTCAGCAAAATACAGGCCATTGTGATTCAGGACAGCTAGCCATCGTTGTGCCAAAAGTTCAATTTGGTGATGATACCATGAGGCAGGTTTCGAATCGAAAAACTGTTGACAAGCGTGTTTCACCTCGTCATAGTCATTGAATTGTTTACCACAGAGGAAGTGCGTCATGGAACGAAACAAACCGTAGTCGGATGGGGCAACATCAGGGCTATAAGCAGGATGCGGAAGAACCTCCATGCAATCGAGTTCCGCGAGTTTCGCTTGGACTTTTCTGGAGCGATGAGCTGGTGCGTTGTCATGTTGCAGCAATACTCTCTTTCTGTTTGTCAGAGCGGGGTATTTCTGCACAAGTACAGCGTGAACACGCTCCAGTTGTTCGGCATAGAGGTCCCCTGTGACGGCACGGCCCTCAGGAACCAATTCGAAGTGAAGAATGCCATGGATATTCCACCAAACACACAGCATGACCTTTTTGCCGAATCTGTCTTGTTTCGTCTGGGCCTGGGTATCTTGACCTCGTTTTGCCCACTGTTTGCGATTGTCTGGATTGCGGAGAAACACCCACTTCTCATCCCCAGTAACGATGCGTTTCCAGAACCGATCATCCCTTGGGTTTTTCAAAAGTTCTTGACAGAGTTTCACTCTGTTCTCGGCCTGCAATTGTGTCAGCTCATGTGGACTTTGTCTCGGTCGCTTATTACTGAAGTCCTGTTCAAGGAGCCTCCGGTGCACTGTATTTTTGGATACCCCTAACCTGTGGGCTATCACACGTGTGCTGGTTTGAGGTTCGGCCATGACAGCAGCTGCTACAGCGGTCCCAACATCCAATTTTGGCCGTCCACTTCGAGGCTGCTCTTCCAGGCTCAAATCGCCAGACGAAAAACGTTTGAACCACCGGGATGCTGTCGATCGATTGATCGTATCAGGTCCTTCAACTGCACAGATTTCCTCGCTAGCCGCTTTCGCACTTAGGCCTTTTTTCCATAGAAAACGAAGCACGGCACGTGTCGCGGTTTTTGAATCACACATCTTTCACGATTTCACACTACTACTACGGACGCTATTCTTCTCAATGAGCATACACACTATTCTATTACCTCTACCTGTTCACCTGGCGGCACTTTTTAGCGCATGCGCATCTTACTCTGTCGTCCGATCCACGTCGAAATCTGCATACCATTGATGGTGCAGAACTTTAGGGACAACCTGGTATATTATTATTTATCTCTCCCTTTGAGCTGAAAGCTTGACTTGTCTTCTTTTTTTGCAATAATCTTATCCCCATTTTATTAAAATATTAAAATGTCTCGATTTTTTGTGGTTATATCAGTCTCACTACATACAAAACTGCTGGATTCGCATCGTGTCGATTCCGAAAATGGGACTTCAGTCGTCTGCAATTAAGAGGCTTTTTAGATAATTTTCCAAAAATGGCAAGTCAACTTGAATAGAGTTACAAGAATAAAAGCATCTTTGAAGAAGATAACGTGTTTATTTAAACGAAGAAAATCCACATACATATTACTCAAATGAAACGCTAAAAGAAATTTTTTTTAAAGTTAATTACGATTGAGGAATAAAACAAATTTTATTTGAATATGAAAATTATTATTTTATTTTTTTTCGCTCCTTTTGAGCTGAAATCTTATCAGTCTGCGATAATCTTATCCCCAGTTTATTAAAATAATAAAATATTTCAATTTACGAAAAACAAAGTTGCATTTTTCTTTATTAGTGCAAAAAATTTAACCTAACAGCAATATATGTTTGGCGTTAATATTATTTTTTCTAGAAATCTTCATCATCATGCATTTTATTCCAGAATTTTTGTAGATGTGGGAGATCGTTTCTGAGGCCGGCGCGCCGGTTCGAATTCTAGGTCGGTTACTTCAGACCCTACCTACAAATAATTAATACCAGTTTTCATTAGCGATAAAAATGAATTTCATTTGTTTCTTTTTCTTTTCTTTTTTCTTTTTTTTTTCATTTTGTTTTTTGTTAGTTTCCTTTTTTTTTTTTTTAAATCATCAGAAAGAATCGTTCTATTGGCTAAAACAGGTTCTAAAGGACGAACAAAGTGCAGTTTTCTTTATTAGCGGTAAAACTTTAACCATACTGAAAAATAAATTATATGCTCGGCCATAATCTGATTATTTTTTCCTAGAAATTTTGATCATTATACACTTTACTTCAGAATTTTCGTAAGTGTGGAAGATATTTTCTGTTGAAAAAAAAAAAAAAAAAAAAACCTTTTTTCATTCCCACAATGCCATCGTTATCTCAGCTACTCGCGAAAAAGAATAAAAACTGATATTAAGATTTTTTTTTTCTTTCTACGATAATACCCAACTCCATTTTGTAAAAATAATGACGTATATCATATTTTTGCTACTATAGCGATTATAGTACATCAAAGGGATATCTTCGATTCGGGTCGATTGCAAAAGTGGCACTTTAGCAGTCTGCAATTTTAAGAGGCTTTCTGGAGAATTTCCCGTCTCCGGCAATTCCACTTAAATACAGCCGTCTGTGTAAGCTTACTATAACGAAGAAAATCCATGTACTAGTTATTCAATTGACGTCTAGTAGAAGGTAGTCTGGGATGTTTTCTACTAATACCGAATAGGAGAGCAAATTTAAATAAATTTTATTGGAAGATAAGAATGATTTTTTTCCTTTAAAAATATCGTCTATTTTCATATAATTTTTTATTATCTTAATGTTAAAGTAGTTTTAAAACAATTTGCGACTCATATGTGCTGGGGAAAATAATGAGTGATTGTTTTTAAAATTGTTTATAGTATTTCAATTGCTTTAAATGAAGTAATTGAAAAGTTGTCAAATAGTTTCATTTCACGCCTTTTTTTTAACGAGAAACTTTATTCAGGGATGAGAGCGCTCCGACCAAAATGACTGTTTGCTACCACGAACTTTTAATGATATTTCTCATCTTATTTAATGACATAATTTTTTAGATTTAATAAAGCTAAGAATACTATTAGAATTTAGTGGTGAGAATCAACCATTTTGGTCGGAACGCTCTCATCCCTGTTTATTGTTGAAGGGTTTCTCAGTTCATTTTTATTTACTACCCGGGAATTTTATATATCTCCTTAGTTGATTTTGCAGTGAATAATGCAAAATTTACTATAAAAAATTACTGGTGAAAATAATAAATCACGATTCGAATATGGAAGCCCGTGCGTGGTACGAACAAATCATGATTGGCAAAAACACATTGTACGTAGTGACCTTGGTCAACTCAGGGAGGCGGTTAACATCACATTGTTTTTATTTTCATAAATTTAATTATAGTTTTTTTTTTTTTTTTTTACTAATAATAAAATTTACTATATTAAAAAGACAGTTTCTTTTTTTTCTGCTGCAGCATTCCTTATCGATGTTAAAAAAATTTTGAATTAACTTTAAGGATCCATAACGTTTAAAGAAAATGTCTAAATATCAAGAAATTAATTTAACAACTAAGAAAATTATTTAAAAATTATCATAAAAAGTTATTAAATCTTTTAGATATTTAAATCACAAGATATTTAAGATATACACCTTTTACATATAAACAATTTTATTTACTTGATAGGTGTAACGAAAAAATAAAAACAAATATTGACATGTTCCGATTCCATCTTATTAAGAACCGTAATCATAATAAAAAAATTAAAATAAAAATACGAATTGTTTCACGGTCAATACAAAACAGCTCGCGATAATGAATTTATTATTTTTACAATAGTGTGCGTGGTTTTTAATTTACATCTCATTGTCGCGAGCTATTTTGTATTGACCGTGAAACAATTCGTATTTTTTATTTTCATTTTTATTATGATTACGGTCCTTATAAGATGGAATCGAAACATGTCAATATTTGTTTTTATTTTTTTTTTTTCGTTACACCCATCAAATAAAATAAAATTGTCTATTGAAATTGTTTAACAATTAACGAAATTAATTTTTACAAAACAATGTTCTTCCCAAATTTATTATTATTGATTCTTCTGAATTTTTCTTTCATTATTTTCCTTTTAATATTTTAGTTAGATGAAGTTTATTTTAAAATTTATTTACATTTAATACGTTGAAAAGTAATCAAACGTTATTCCGAAATTTGATAGATTACATGAACTCCAACACATAGATTTTCAGATTGATCATATCAAAATTTAAAAACTTATTGTTTAAGGAAGGTTAATGTACTTTTTTGTGACAAAATTTTCAGTTTTTTTATATTTTACAAGCAAAAGCCATGCTTTGTTTGGATTCGCGAAGCATTATAAAACAGATATTTGAAAGTAAAAATATTTTTTAATATTATTTTTGCATCTTTATTAAACAAAAACGTTATTTTATTTTTTGGCGCATTTTAATTTTTTATTTATGATGTAAGACTGGCATAATAAAATATTTTCGAAGCAAATTTTTACAAAATATTTAAAATATTTTTAAATTTTCAACTAAAAGCTCTTTTAAAGATGTTTTTACAATTTCCAGTAACCACTGGTGTTTTTTAAAGTTGTTTGAAATATGCATGTGTCCAATCTTTGTAATTAACATCAAATAATCTTTGATAGCTATTTTAGAATAATATATTTGAAGAGAGCTTGAAAAAAGTTACTTCGTCAAAATCCTATTTTCTGGAAAAACATTTGAAATCTGCTCTCGTTGATACTATGAATTTTTAACTGTTAAACTTTTTTTTCTTATTTCTTCGTTTATTTACATGTTAGCGTATCAGAAATTTTGATATTGTAGAATTTTTCATAAGGAAAATTTCTATTGAATGCTTAATTTTGAAGAATTTTCACTCTCGACAACGTTACGTACGTTTTAAAGCCAACTGGTGTCTATATATCCTCAATATCTACAACTGCTTCATCTAATATTAAACCTTGGGATTTATGAATTGTAACAGCAAAAGCTAACTGCAGAAGAAATTCTTCCCTTGAGCAATTTATGCTTCCATTTTTTCCAGAATTTAATTATTGGGGGAATTGGTACGCACCAATTCTTATAAGTTAAATTTTTGTAGTATTCAAATTTATCCATGATTATTCGCGATATCTGGTCTGGTGGCTTGTGATTTTCTTTATTACGTGCAACAAAGTCTAAAGTCCCGTTCACTAAACCTTTTTCGGTCCACAAATAAGAACGTAAAGGCATTAACACTTTAGATCCAAATGATAAAGTAAGAAATGGTTAAAATCAATTTGTCGTTTCTGAATCGGCCAACTTTGCTTTAATACATTTATAAAGAGCTTGAATCGAGGCAACAACTTCACGCTTCAATTCTTTTAATTTTTCATTTATATAACAAATTTAACAATTAATTTTGTTTACAATTCGTTTGTTGCCACTTTACAAAAAAAAAAATTCCACAATACAATTTTTTTTAAATGTTTAAGTGTCATTTGTGCAAAGGATTTTGCTGAATAATGAAAACATATTTTATTTATTAAATTAATCATGATTCTATCTATAATTACTTACTCCATGATTGATATTTTTTTCTGAAAATATACGCGTTTCATTTTTTATTTATTTGCTAAAATGCGTCCGTATTGGAAATGCATGTAAAATAAATTAATTAAAATAATAAATTTTTTAACATTTTACTGTAAAAAAAATATATTGTGCAAATCTACAGATCATAATTTATTTTTGTGTTTAAATTGAAGTTAAAATATTGAATAGTTTTTTTTTGTAAAGTGTACGACAAAATGTAATTTGAGTGGCCTAGTAGAGGATTCGCTTCGCTCATCCTAATAATTTTCTCATTCCCTAACCCTATCGGGTCAGAGTTTCTTTATATTTTAAGAAAAAATCACATTTACGTGAATGGCATTAACACTAGTTTTACAACTAGAGTGATTAGTGAAATTTATATTTAATTAATGATTAATTAGTAATTAACTAATATTTCACTGTCTGAAAAATTACGAATGCTGTTATTTTGCATACTATTCAATTAATCTTCATATGACAATAGCCTAAGGAAGAATTTTTGGAATTGTTTAGAAAATATTGTATTATGATGAGATTTAAATCGCGTTACAACTTTCTAATACTTTTTGCGCTTTATTACACATTAATCTTTCAGGAAAGTAACTTTTATTTTAAATTTAAACGATGAAATATATGTTTAAAATAAAAGAATTCAAACGGCCTAAAGAGAATTATGCAAACAATAGGTATTATTATTATTACTTTATGCCAAAACATAAATGAAGTCGAATAGTAAATGCATAGTCATATATTAACATGACTACATGTAAATAGTAGCAAAAGTAGTTTTTAAAACAAATTAATACTCTGTGAAACGACATGTACTATTAATAGTACACCAGACCCGGAAGGCTTAAGTACGTAAATCATTGCCCAAAAGTCTTTCACAATATTAAAATTCTTTACAACTACCCTTTCAAATTAAAGAGAAAACAACATTACAATTTTGCCCTTTTCCAACACTGTCAGCACTGAGAAAAAAATATGGTTCCGGCATATAGAATCTAAGTAGTGGTTCTAGAAAAAATAGTTCCATGTCATCCTTATAAATTTTAGTTCCATTTCTTAGAGAGTTCCAGAGTCTCTTACCAGAATTCAAGAGCGTTTTCTTATATTTTTGTTGTCAAATTTATCTAAAAATCTCTTCAAATAGATGCGAACACAATAGATTTGATTTAGTAACTAGAATTATAGCTTAAGAAACCATTCCTGAAATCAAGCGATAATTTCTCGCTACTGAAACGGTTCAATGTAGTTTCGTCTCCTAGAAAACAAGAGACTAGAAATGTCAAGTCATTTCGCCTATTCAGCTTAGTTGTTTACCCTACTCGCATACTTTGGACATCTATATTTCTAGTTTAGGTATTTAGAAAGTGACTAACTATTCATTCTAGGTGAAGGCGGCATATTTTTTTTCTCAGTGAGAGGGTTAAAAAATATATTGTACTCTTTATTTTTATTTACAATTTATCTTCACCTTTTTAGTCTTTAAATTGTTTCATTGCTGCAGTTTCATGGCGATTTGGCATATTTTTTCGTTTATTGGCGCCTTATTGGCATTTATAGACGCATCGTTATTATTTTTCTTTATTTATTAATATTTTTTGGGCTTTATCACATGTTATTCTTTCAGAAAAGTAGCCAATATTTTTTATTTAAAGATTGAAATATATGTTTAAAATGAAAGAATCGCAAACGTTACAGAGACAAATAAGCAAATATTGAATTATTATTATTACTACTAAATGCCTAAAAGTTAATGAAGTAATCGTAAATGCATCGACAGATATTACTACATGTAAATTACATTACTACTAGTATATTACACTATTACATGTAAACTGTGACAAAAATGTTTGTTAAAACAAAATAATACTGAGTTTAAAGATATGTACTATTAATAGCACATCAGGCTCGAAACGGTTAATAGAATGGAGAAAACTTTCATCTTTTAATCTTTTTCGGTTTTGATTGGATTTTCCTAAAATTTGAAATGACCTGACAATATTCAGCGACAATTATATACCGTATTTACTCGTGTATAAGGTGCACTTTTTTTTCCAAAAAATTAGGGGAAAAAACCTAGGTGCGCCTTATACACGGAATAATTTTTTACTGTTGGATGCAGTCGAACGTTATACATATGAAACAAGACATATTAAAACTCTATGATATTAAAACTCTATTTCCCGTCATTCTCTTACAACTCGAAGTCTAAAAATGCATTTTCATCTTGTTTTCTGGTCTGGTGTAATGTTTGTTTCGACTTTTTTTTTAACTGAAATTCATTTGGTCATTCTTCATTAGCGTATTAAATTTATGGTGCTCCTTATATACGAGATTTTAAGAAATCGCAATTTTTACTTGTAAAGTAGGGGTGCGCCTTATACACGCCTTATACACGAGTAAATACGGTATATTAATTTTCAAGCCATTAGATTGAGTAATTTTGCGCTGTTATTTGCAGAAAGATGGTTGGACTATAGCAGGGTTGGCGAACCTTTTCACACCCGCGTGCCAATTTTTTTCTAAAAATATACTTTACATGATCTTGACATGCCAACAAACAAAAAAGTTAATGAATGAAAATTTCTTTTTTTTTAATTAAAAATATGGATAATATTTTACGTTATGCTTTATAAAGTAAATTAAAAGTACTATTTCTGTTGTTCCATGTTAGGTAATAAATAATTAATCAAATTCCAAATTATTGCCACTTCTGCTTATAATGCAGTATAATGTTTCCTTTTCCTTTTTTGACAATCTCATAAACTGAAACTATTTTCAAATTAATATAGAGCTAGATTGCTATTAGTCAGCATTATAGTTTCTCTCATTACAGTTTCTTGCATTATGCTTAACTAAAGTGATCAATCAAACTAATCAAATTCGGATAAATTTAGCAAGTAAAATTTTTTATGCATTTTGATTAATTTCAATATCATTTTATTTGAGATATTTTAAGATTTTTTTATGTGAGATATTAAATATCGACGCCGTGCCGAAAAAAAAAATTGATCACGTGCCACTTTCGGCACGAGTGCATATGTTCGCCGTGCTTGTACTCGAAGAAGATATTAGGTGGTATGTTTTATTTATGCTATAAATTACGGCCGTCCAACGCGACGCTTCGGGTGTCATGGCGCTCTTTGGAGGTTTTCTCGACGTACATTTGAATAATTTTCATTACTAGGAGTTTTTCTAAATAAAAATCCATTTTAAAATATACTTTAAATGATGTTCCACACGATTTTTATCACAGGCGGCGTTAAGTTTTTGGCTCCTTTCTCTGCAAAATTCATTAAAGACGTACTTTTAAAATGTGTAAAAAAAATGCTCTAAAATTCTAAAATTCTTAAAAATGTATTTCTTAATGTATAATGTTTTTTTCCCCAAATCATTTTCCATTTGATACTTGTATAATAGACCTCACATTATAATATGTCTGCGTGTTTTCTGAATTCATACCGTAAATTTCGAATGGTATTTTTTTTTCCGGAATCAATTTCGGAATTTCTGAATAAAAAAGGGCCTGCGCTGCTTCTATAGTAATTTCTATGTTTTCAGTTGTGCGAATAATTACGCCCTTCAGTATTTGTCCATTAGGTGATATGCGCTCTCGCTTATTGAAAAATTATAACGTCCTGCTATCAAAAAACGCATCTAAAACCCAGACTGAATTAAATAAAAGAATGTGAAAAAAAATTTCTACTATACTGCTAAAAAGTAATTAAAAAGATTTTTTTTAATTTAATTTAATTTTACCTAGGTCTTTTGTGGCACAGAAAACATTTTCAAAAGATACAAAAAGATAATAAAAACTTTTGTAATGCACCAGAAAATTCTCGGGCCGGCTTTGTTTTGATATTCCTAGAAACAAAAAGATAAACTGTTTTTTATGCGCCTTTTTACATGTGTATATTTTATAAGTTATTTAATAAGCATAATTTTTTAAGTGTCATTTACACAGCTTTGATGATAAACTTGTCTAAGGAGCATCGCCAATTTCTTCATCGGGAAATAAACGATGCGAGCGCTTTTCCGTTTATCTGCAGTTCCACTTCTATGATTACGCGTGAAATTTAAGAAACAAAAAAACCGCTCTAAACAAGCATGTATTTCTTTTGGGAGTGTAAAGTAGATATTTTTTTTCTCGTCTTATTTATCACGCTGTTTAAACTTGGCGTGAGATTAAAAGAGAGAAAAAAAACATTAAAGGTTCATTTTAAAAAGAGTTGCGAAAATAAAGGAAAAAGAGAATGGGAAAAAAGTTTTTTCTATTTAACATTAGAACTGAATTCTGCGGAAAAGTAATTCATGCAGTGCATTCAGAATTGTAATGCGTTTTCTAAGTGGAAAAAAAGATTGTACCTAAAAGAGAAACAATGAAAAATATAAAAGTGTTTAACAGTGTACATGCACCTCATAAAACTCCTCATAAAATTTCACTCTTTGTTTTGCATGTTCCATTCAGACTCTTGCGGTTTCTATTACTTTTAAATGAAAATGTAAGTAATTAAGTTACACATATGACTTATAAAAACCAATTCAATTAAAAGCACATATAAACAGCAAACAAAATTTTGGTGTAATCTGATAGTTTCATGGTTCTTGTGCATTTAGGGTCTCTATAATATAATGCTAAAAAGTATTTAAAAGAATATTTTTGATTTAAATTAGTTTGACCTAGATCTTTTGTGTCACAGAAAATGCTTTCAAAAATAGTAAAAGGTAAAATAAAAACATTTATAATGCCTCTAGTATCTACTGGAAAATTCTCGAGCCGCCTTTGTTTGGATGTTCCTAGAAACAAAAAGATAAACTGAAAATGGAACGCACTGCTATAAAGAAACGCATCTAAAAACCAGATTGAGTTAAATAAAGCAATGTAAAAAAAATATTTTTCAAATAATGCTAAAAAGTAATTAAAAATATTTTTTATTTAATTTAATTTGACTTAGGTCTTTTATGTCACAGAAAACTTTTTAAAAAAATACATAAAGATAAAATAAAAATATATATATATATACTGCCTCTGGTCTCCAGCCGGCTTTGTTTTGATATTCCTTGAAACAAAGAGATAAACTGTTTTTTTTTTTCTTACGTACGCCTTTTTACACATGTATTTATTTTAAGTAAATTAATAAGCATAATTTCTTAAGTGTCATTTGCACAGTTTTGTTGATAACCTTGTCGAAGGAAAGGAGCATCGCTAATTTTTTCATCGGGAAATAAACGATGCGAGAGCTTTTCCGTTTATCTGCAGTTCCACTTCTACGATTACGCGTGAAATTTAAGAAATAAAAAGCGCGCACTAAACAAACATGTATTTCTTTTGAGAGGGTAAAGTAGATATTCTTTTATTTCTTCTTATTTATCACGCTGTTTAAATTTGCTGTGAGATTAAAGGAAAGAAAAGAAAAAGACAGTAAAAAATCAATTTAAAAAGACCTCCGGAAAAAAAGGAAAAAAAAAAAGGATGGGAAAGTTTTTTTTTCTGTTAACAATAGAATTGAGTTCTCTGAAAAATAATTCATGCAGTGCACTCAGAATTGTAATGCTTTTTGTAAGCGGGAAAAAAAGATTGTAGCTGAAAATGAAGCAATGAAAAATAGAAAAGATTTTAATAGTGTACATGTACCTAATATGACTTTAAAAGTTTCACTTTTTGTTTTGTAAGTTCCACTCAGACTCTTGCGGTTTCTATTATTTTTAAATGAAAATATAAAGAATTATGTTATATGTATGATGCATAAAAACCAATGCAATGAAAAGCACAAAAAAAAAAGATTAAAGGAAATAAAAGAAAAATACAGTAAAAAATTAAGTTAAAAAGACCTCCGAAAATAAAGGAAAAAAGGATGAGCAAGTTTTTTTTTTCTGTTAACATTAGAACTGAATTTTCTAAAAAATAATGCATGCGGTGCATATAGAATTATAATACATTTTCTAAACGGGAAAAAAAAGCTAGTAGCTGAAAGTGAAGCAATGAAAAATATAAAAGTATATGTGCACTTCATAAAATTTAAAAAGCATCACAATTTGTTTTGCAAGTCACTCTCACATTCTTGTGGTATCTATTTCTTTTAATAAAAATGTGAAGAATTTAGTTACATATATGATGCATAAAAATCAATACAATGAAAAGCACAAATTAACAGAATACAAAGTTTTAGTGCAATCTAATGGTTTCATGGTTCTTGTGGTTCCAGGGTCTTTCTAATATAATGCTAAAAAGTAATTAAGCATATTTTTTTATTTAATTTAATTTGACTTAGGTCTTTCATGTCCTATAACACGTTTTCAAAAAATGCAAAAACATAAAATAAAAACATTTATAATGCCTGTTGTATCTACCAGAAAATTCCACGACTTGCTTTGTTTTGATATTCCTAGAAACAAAAAGATAAAGTGTATTGTATAACCCTTTTTACACATGTATTTCTTTTAAGTAAATCAATAAGTATAATTTCTTAAGTGTCATTTGCACAGTTTTGTTGATAACTTTGTCTAAGGAGCATCGCTAATTTCTTCATCGTGAAATAAACGACGCGAAAGCTTTTCCGTTTATTGGCAGTTCCACTTCTATGATTATGCGTAAAATTTAAGAAATAAAAAGTTCGCATTAAACAAACATGTATTACATTTGAGAGGGTAAAGTAGATATTTTTTTCTCTTCTTATTTATCACGCTGTTTAAATTTGCTGTGAGATTAAAGGAAAGAAAATAAAAAGACAGTAAAAAATCAATTTAAAAAGACCTCCGAAAATAAAGAAAAACAAGGATGAGAAAGTTTTTTTTTCTGTTAACATTAGAATTGAGTTCTCTGAAAAATAATTCATGCAGTGCATTCAGAATTGTAATGCGTTTTCTCCGCGGGAAAAAAAAAGCTTGTAGCTGAAAATGAAGCAATGAAAAATAGAAAAGACTTTAACAGTGTACGTGGACCATATAAAACTTAGAAAGTTCCACTCCTTTGTTTTCCAAGCACTACCCAGACTCTTGCGGTTTCTATTATTTTTAAATAAAAATATATAGAATTAAGTTATGTGTATGGCGCAAAAAAAGCAACGAAAAGGAAAAAAAAAAAAAAAAAAAAAAAAAAAAAAGAATATAAAACTTTGGTATAATCTGATGATTTCATGGTTCTTATACAATGATAAAAAATAATCAAAATTTTTTTTTATTTAATTTAATTTGACGTAGATAGTTTACGTCACAGAAAACATTTTCAAAGAATACAAAAAGATAAAATAAAATCATTTATAATGCCTTTAATATTTACAAGAAAATTCTGCGACAGGCTTTGTTTGATATTCCTAGAAACAAAAAAAGATAAACTAGATAGATTTTTTTATTCGCCTTTTTACACATGTATTTCTTTTAAGTAAATTAATAAGTATAATTTCGTAAGCTTCATTTGCACAGTTTTGTTGATAACATTTTGTAAGGGGCATTGCTAATTTTTGCATCGGGAAATAAATGATGCCAGGAATTTTTCGTTTATCTGCAGTTCCACTTCTATGATTATGTGTGAAAATTAAGAAATAAGAAAATCCGCACGAATGAAACATGTATTTCTTTTGAGAGAGTAAAGTAATTATTTCTCTTCCTCGTCTTATGTTATCACGCTGTTTAAATTTGCTGTGTGATTAAAGGGGGAAGAAAAAGAAGAGTTCATTTTAAAATGAGTTGTGAAAATAAAAAAAAGAGGCTGGGAAAAATGTTTCTTTTTTTTCTTTTTAACATTAGAGCTGAATTCTACGAAAAGTAATTCATGCAAGCATTCAGAATTGTAATGCGTTTTGTAAGCGAAAAAAAAAAAAAAAAAAGCTTGTAGCTGAAAGTGAAGCAATGAAAAATATAAAGTGTTTAACAGTGTACGCGTACCCCATAAAAATTTAAAAGATTTATTCTTTGTTTTGCTAATTCCACTCAGACTATAGCGGTTTCTATTATTATTAAACGAAATTATAAAGAATTAACTTATATGTATGACGTACAATAACCAATTCAATGAAAAGCACAAATAAACAAAATACAAAGTTTTGCCGTAATTTCCGGCGTATAATCCGCGGATCAAACAATTATTTTTAGACCCAGAAATTTTTTTAAAGAAATGTAACTTATCACATTGTCGAAAATATTTGTCTTCAATCCCTAAATAACATTTCTGGGTCCAAAAAGAATTGTTTGATCTGCGGATTATACGCTGGAAATTACGGTAATATAATCTGATGCTTTCATGGTTCTCGTGGTTCCAGGGTCTTTCTAACTTAAAGACAAAAAGTAATAACAAGAATGATTTTGATTTAATTTAATTTGACCTTTATTTTTGGTATCACATAAAACATTTTCAAAAAATACAAAAAGATAAAATGAAAACATTTATAATGCCTCTGGTGTCTACCAAAAAAATCGCTGGTCGGTTTCATTTTGATATTCCTAGCTACAAAAAAGATAAACTGGTTAGAGATAACTGGTAAAAGATAAACTGTCTTATACAATACTAAAAGTAATTAAAAATATTTTTTATTTAATTCAATTTGGCGCAGATCTTTTATGTCCCAGAAAACACTTTCAAAGAATACAAAAACATAAAATAAAATCATTTATAATGCCTCTTTTATTTACTAGAAAATTCTCCGACAGGCTTTGTTTTGATATTCCTAGAAACAAAAAAAGATAAACTAGATAGATTTTTTTTATTCGCCTTTTTACACATGTATTCCTTTTAAGTAAATTAATAAGCATAATTTCTTAAGTGTCATTTACAGAGCTTTGATGATAAACTTGTCTAAGGAGCATCGCTAATTTCTTCATCGGGAAATAAACGATGCGAGAGCTTTTCCATTTATCTGCAGTTCCACTTCTATGATTACGCGTGAAATTTAAGAAATAAAAAGCGCGATAATCTAGTCACATATATGATGTATAAAAATCAATGCAATTGAAAGCACAAATAAACAGAATACAAAACTTTAGTGCAATATGTTTAATGATTCTGGAAATATATATCATATGTTTAAAAACCCACACAAAACAAACATGTATTTCTTCTAAGTAGATGAAGTAGATCTTTTTTCTTTTTCCTTCATATCACGGTGTTTAACCCCTTCGCGACGAGAGCCTTTTACAAAATTTTTAATGCTTTGTTACCGGTTTTTAAAAATAGAATCTTGAACCTTATTAAATCTAGAAAATGCTCTAATACAATAGGGCAAATTTTACAGTACATTTTTACTGGTGGGGATAAACAAGGATTCTTCAGCCTTTTTGCGGCACTTATATGTGTCGCTCGTCCCCAAGGGGTTAAACTTGTCCTGAAATTAAAGGAGAAAAAAGTGAAACTTAAATTTGAAATGAGCTGAGAAAATAAAGAAAAAAGAGGATGAAACTAAGATTTTTTTTTCACTCTTACATTAAAACAGAAAGACCGCTGAAATTCGGTTTCGGTTTTAAAAACCCATTTCAATCCATCCTTATTTAAACTAAATTTAAAGTGAAATTTCAAAATGACCGGCAACATTCCCAGACAACGGAAATCAACAAACAGAACACTTGCTGTTGAAGTGTCTGAGCGTTATGCAAAAAAAAAAAAAGCTACTTGAGACCTATCACGTGATTCCTCCACTGCTTCTTTATGAATGAACTTTTGTAAAAAGAATGACATTCTACTCCGTGCTTTAGAAAGTGTACGTGTTTGAAAAGGATTGTAGGGGTTAAGTGTATTTACGTAACAAGTTTTCTTTTCTTCTCTCTTTTTGTTTTTTTATTGTAAAATTGTGAAGAACATTGATTCCAGCTGTGTTATGGTGCTGTATTCGGAAAAGAACTGCGTTTTAATATTATGCTTTTTGAGTGATTGATGATGCGTTTTAATGAGGTTATGACTGTTTTTTTTTTTTTTTTTTTTTTTTTTTTGTTGTTTTTTGTCACTTCATGCAGCTTAAAATATAACCTATCGCGATCTTATCAAAGGTCGTAGGTGTTTTTAGTTCCGCATTTTTTCTTCACGCCAACTAGTCTGGAATAATTTGGATATTAAGAAGAGATGTGAACATCCATTCAGAAATTTTGTGACAATTCGAGGAAATTTTTATAAATAATCCCAATTATTTTATTAAAATATGTAATTAAGATAAAAATTGATGTAACCATAAATACCATTGTGTTCCACTCACGTAATACCTATCTTGTTTGTACAAAAAAAGTATTTTACTTCTCGATTTGGTAAATCAAAATTTCGTTGGTCACAAGAATAAAAATTTTTTTATTTTTTTTACACAGGCAAGCAAAATACATTTTGTTACAAATTAGATATATATTTTTTATTATAGAAGACCACAGTGGTATATTGCTGGTTATATCAATTTTTATCTTGATTACACTTTTTAATAAAATAATTGGGATTTTTATATTGTTCCATCTTTATTTCACTCCTTGCACCTTTTTTTATATAGAAAACGCTGGTAGCATTATTTAAACACTAATTAGCAATTCTCATTGTCGTCAGTCACTCCAACCCCCTGTCATTTACTCCCTACCCGAAGTCTAAAAATGTGCTTTCGCCTTGTTTCCTAGCCTAACGCAATGTTTGTTTCGAGTTTTTTTACTTAAATTCCTTTGGGCATTTATTTATCTGCATATCAAATTTATGGTGCGTGTTATATGCGAGATTTAAAGAAAAATCATCATATTTCCTTCTAAAATAAGAGGCGCGCCGTATATACGAGTAAATACGGTATTTATAATGTATACTTTATTCAAATAGCAGTTTGATATTACTGTGCGTCTGAAAATCTGTTTTACATAGCATATTCGTTATTTACAAACATTCGAAAAATCTATGAGAAAAAAAATACGTACACTATCACAAGAAAGAAAAAAATTAAAAGGTATTTAACTTTTCCTTGGAAACTAGAATTCCCAGAACTTTTATGTAACGGTTGCAAAAATTCATATGTAACCAATTCTGTTACTTGAATTTTTGCTGTTACCGACTTTACATGTAAAATTTCCAGTTTCCTAGAAAAAGCTTAATAACTTCAGAGATTTTTTACAGTGTATTTCTTTTTCTATTTTTTTAAGCATCATTATACAACTATTGCAGAAAAATATGAGTTCTGTTTTACAGTAATTCTGAAAAAATATTTCAAACTAAAAGAGGACGATGACAAAATATATCCCGCGGTTTCTTTATGTTACAACCGTACGTAACAGTGGCCGTACAGACACTTTAGCATCAGATAATTATTTCTTTTTATATTCCATCAATAACAATTCAATTCTCTTTCAAACTGGATTATAGAAATTTGTAAGAGAATTTAGTAAACTTCGATCGTTTTCTTGCTTCTCAAAAAGCATCGGGTAATGTTTTTTTTTTTTTCATGTTTTCTTTTTCTTTAATGTGTTAATAAATAAATTTATTGTTTGAGCCCATTTATTTATTTAGAAATTATCTTGACAATAGGTTAGCATTATACCTTCCTTAAAAAATGATACATTCTAAATTATTTTATTTTACTTATATACATTAGTATTTCTACACCTATTTATCTTGAATATCTTCCTATTTAACTTATTTCTATTTTTATCAAGTAACAAGAAAACCCTCAAGAACTCGATTTATAAAATCGAAAATATTAAATAAATGTTAAAGGAAAATACATTAAATACGTTGGCAGAATACACTTTTACTTTTACTTTTTAAATATCGTTCAATCAAATTTCAAACTCAAATGAATGTCATTAGATTTTTTTCTCTTGACAATTTTGCTGTCAGCTTTTTGTTAAGTTCGTTTCTTTCGGGAGTATTTAATGTAATCCTTAAATGAAAACATTTGTTATTCTATATTTTCTTTAAAATCAGTTGACACGCGTTTATTTAAAATGTTGAGAAAGAAAATCTTGTCCTTATTTGTAAGAATATTGTTTACAGTTTTTTAATTTTAAATTTGGCAACAATAGTAAAATCGAAAATATTAAATAAAAGTTAATGGAAAATACTCTAAATAAGTTAACAGAATACATTTTTATTTTTACTTTTTTAAAATCATTTAAACAAATTTCTAACAAACTCAAATGAATGTCATTAGTTTTTTTTTTTTTTTTTCTTCACAATTTTTCTGTCAGCTTTTTGTTAAAATCGTTTCTTTCGGGAATAGTCAATGTAATTCTTAAGTGAAAACATTTGTTATTCTATAATTTTGTTAAATCAGTTGACACCCGTTTATTTAAAATGCTGAGAAAGAAAATCTTGTTATTATTTCTAAGTATATTGTTTACAGTTTTTAATTTTAAATTTGGCAGTTTTTAATTTTAAATTTGGCAACTATAGTAAAATCAAAAATACTAAATAAAAGTTAAAGGAAAATACCCTAAATACGTTAACAGAAAACTTTTATTTTTGCTTTTTAAAAAGCGTTCAATCAAATTTATAACAAAGGCAAATGAATGTCATCAGCTTTTTTCCTCTTGACAATTTTGCTGTCAGCTTTTTGTTCAGATCGTTTCTTTCGGGATTAGTTAATGTAATCCTTAAGTGAAATTAGTTGTTTTTCTATAATTTTGTTATATCAGTTGACACCAGTTTATTTAAAATATTGAGAAAGAAAATCTTGTTATTACTTCTAAGTATATTGTTTACAGTTTTTAATTTTAAATTTGGCAACTATAGTAAAATCGAAAATATTAAATAAAAGTTAAAGGAAAATACCCTAAATACGTTAACAGAAACCTTTTATTTTTGCTTTTTAAAAATCATTCAATCAAATTTATAACAAAGGCAAATGAATGTCATCAGCTTTTTTCCTCTTGACAATTTTGCTGTCAGCTTTTTTTTAAGATCGTTTCTTTCGGAAACAGTTCATGTAATCCTTAAGTGAAAACATGTGTTATTCTATAATTCTGTTAAATCCGTTGACGCCCGTTTATTTAATATGTTGAAAAAAGAAATCTTGTTATTATTTCTAAGAATGTTGTTTACAGTTTTTTATTTTAATAATAATTTTAATAATATAGCAATATAGTAAAATCAAAAATATTAAATAAAAGTTAAAGGAAAATACTAAATATCTTAACAGAGTACATTTTTATTTTTACTTCTTAAATATTATTCAATCAAATTTCAAATTCAAATTAAAGTCATCAGCTTTTTTCCTCTTGACAATTTTACTGTCAGCTTTTTGTTAAGATTGTTTCTTTCGGGAGCAGTTATTGTTATTCCTTAACCCGTTGGGAACGAGCGACGCGTATACGTGCTGCAAAAAGGCTTAAGAAGCCTTGTTTATCCCCACCAGTAAAAGTTTACTGTAAAATTTGCCTTATTTTATTGCGCATTTTCACGATGTAATAAAGCAGAAATTTCTGTTTTTAAAAACCGGTGACAAAACATTACAAATTTTGTAAAATGCTCCCGTCACGAAGGGGTTAAGTGATAATATTTGTTATTCTATAATTTTTATAAAATCAGTTAACACTTAGTTTATTTAAAATGTTGAGAAAAAAAGCCTTATCATTATTTCTTAAAACATTTTTTTCAGTTTTTAATTTGAAGTTTGCCAACAGAAAAGAAAGCAATTTTTCGACTGAAAATAAAGAAACATTATAAAAGTTAATGTTTTTAAGCGATAATTAGAATAATATATGGTATTATTTTTCAGTGTATGCCACATTCACGCTTTACCGCAATTTTTTTTTTATGACAAACAATATTTGAAATCTATATGCTGGTCGTTTAATAGAAAAAAAAAAGCCAAATAAATTTTAAATTTTCGTGTAAAATTTTATATTTTATGATGATGTACAGAATTACGGATTAAAAATATTGTACTGTTATATTTTGCATTTCAATGTGCTTAAGTCAATTATTTTTATCTGCTTATTATTCCACATTTTTTTATTAATATTTTTTAAGTATTCAGTAAAAAATGATAGAAAGCAAAACTTGCCTTAATAGCTTAATCAAAATTTCTTTTGTTTCCAAAGAACAAATTCTAATTTTTTGCCAATTGTAGGCATGTAACATGGACAAATAAGTATTATTCTATTATTTAGATTGTTTGTGATCAGGGACAGTGATCATATTGTTTAAACTTATGGTCCATAATGAACATAATAATGTTTTTAGTCAATATTGATTTAAGGGGGAGGGGGCATCTCCCTGAATTTTATAGTTTTTGCATTAATTTATGTTAATAATTATTTTGTTTTTAAAACATTTATTCAGTTAAAACAAGTAGTTTTTAAGTACATATCATTTATGTAAAATATAAAAATCCTAATAGAACATGAAAAGGGAATAGTATATAGGCTGTTGACTAAGTACTTCACGAATTATTCAAAATTTTTAATAAATTGAAACAATTCATTAGATTTTTTTCCATTTGACAATCTTCCTATCAGCTTTTTTGTTAAAACTTTCAGGGGCAAAGCACATTTAATGCTTTCATGTAACCGATTCTGTTAAGTGAATTTTTGCTATTACTGTTACATAAGAAGTTCTAGGAATCCTAGTATCCTAGAAAACGTTTAGTAACTAGATTTTTCTTTACAGTGAGAAACTCATGTTTATAGATTATAAATATAAACACTCATATTTTAGAATTTATAATCATTTTTGTCTCTCGATATTGGAACATGATCCTGAGGATGGCCACGAGGTGGTTGAAAGTTGTCAAGCTTTAAAACGTTTATGTATAATATACGTCCCTATTATATGCTAATACTCAATTAATTTTAAAACTAGTCGTTGGGGGACCACCGTAATACTTACCCATCATGGATACGCATAATATAAAATATGAAAATAAAACGCATGTAAGCTATTTATAAAATGCTTCGGAATTCCAAAATAAAGTTTAAATGCATATTTAAATAGTGTTAATATACATAGTAATGCTCTATCAATGAATTGCTGATGAGCCGATTTCGACAAATTATACGTATAAAATTCCAAAATACGCAAGTAGTACCGGATTGCGTAAAAGATACATCCTTATAACTCCAAAAATAATAATCATATTAACTAACAATTTACTGCGTCGGATTAAGCGTCTCATTTCCAATTGAAATATATCTTTGAATTGAAATTTGAATGAAATACAGGGTCATGAAAAATCGAAGAATGTGGAAAACAGGGTTACACATATCTCAGCAACTAATAATCCGATCGACTTCGTTCTTTATGCAAAATTTGTATTATTTTATTGCCTTTTACGTAATGTACTTAAAATAAAACATTTCGAAAATTTTTGTATACCTTTCATCAGGACGAACTTTTCGAGAGTCCGAAAAAAATAGTTCCGGATAATCGAGGTTATTGATATTAAGTAGGCTTCGTCCGATTCTTATATATTAAGCACATACAAAGTTTCAAGTCTCTATCTCAATTTGTTCGGGAGATAGAGCGGTTACAGACAGACAAACACACAGACAGACGGACTGCAATTTTTTTTCTTCTAAAAATATGTTTTTCGGAATCTCCAGTATCTGAAACGTGTAAATCCGTCATAAAAAATTTTTCGATTTTCAAAACGATAGCAATACTTACCCTATACTGCGTATGATGGGTAAGTAAAATACTTACAAAATAATATTTATGTATGATACAACGTAATAAAACAAAACAAAAAAAAATAGTAATTTAACAAATTACAACGATTATTTCGAAAATATTTCAAAAGACTCAAATTTGAAAGACTTATAAATAAGTTCTATATTTAAATTAATAAGAATAATAAACATATTTTTTATGATGATCATAACGAGTCATATACATTACATGGCCATTGATGAGCGTCCACTTGTGATTTTTGACATTGTGTTAAATACTATCTAGAAAAATACATGAGGAATTATCCCGAAACTCTTAGAGTATAAATACAATGAATGGTACAAGTCATAAATTTCCGTGAAGATTTTTTCCCGAAACTCCATAGGGAACCGTCAACAAATTAAAAAAATGAATGTCTTTAGGATACCCCCTGTCTAAACTAACTTAGCAAAAGCGCTCAAACTGCAGATTATGATTAAGTGGCTTATTGTTATAAACTGTGTTCATTTTTATGTCAATAGCATGTATACTCGTAGAGAAATTAAGGTTTTTATAAAAATGGTCCCAAATTTTGCCAAGTTTTTTGCTTATAATTTGCAGAGTTCTTAATATAAAGTAACATTCTTTTTTGAAAATATGACAAATAATATTGCACACAAAACCTTGTAATTAGAATTACAAAATAATAATAATTGTATGAAAAATGAGTAGGTTTACTAAATAATTTTTCACTTCAATTGCGTCAAAGACATCAAAATTTCATTTGCATATTATGTTAGCTAAATGTATAAAACAACTTTTGTGAAAGTCACAAAATCATAGCTTGAAAATTCTGAAAATAATCGTCAATAAAATAAGTTGAAAATCCGTTATTCCCAAAATGAAGCAAAAATAAGAGGGGTTGTATCCATGAATTCCTTGATTAGTGACGGTATACAATACACAATATTGGACGTACTACTACATTTGTACAAAATCACTCTTGTTTATGCTTCATTTTGGGAATGACGGACTTTCAACTTACTCTATAGACGATTATTTTCAGAATTTTCAAGCTATGATTTAGCGACCTTCACAAATTTGCTCTATACATTTAGTTAACATATAATGCAAATGAAATTTTGATATCGTTGACGCATGCGCATTGAAAAATTATTTAGTAAGCCTACTCATTTTTCGTACAATTTTTATTATTTTTTAATTTTAATTCCAGGGCATTGTGTGGAATATTATTTGTAATATTTTCAGAAAAGAATGTTACTTTATATTAAGAACTCTGCAAATTATAAGCAAAAAACTTGCAAAATTTGGGACCATTTTTATAAAAACCTTAATTTCTCTACGAGTATACATGCTATTCGCATAAAAATAAACACAGTTTATTACAATAAGCCACTTAATCATAATCTAGAGTTTTAACGCTTTTTCTACATTAGTTTTGACAGGGTTTTCCAAAAGATATTCATTCAAGATATTCATTCTTTTTTAATTCGTTGACGGTCCCCTATGGTGTTTCGGGAAATAATCTTCACAGTAATGTATGACTTGTACCATTGTATTTATACTCTAAGATTTTCGGGATAATTACTCATGTATTTTTCTAGATGTTTAACAAAATGTCTAAAATCGCAAGTGGACGCTCATCAATGGCCATGTAGTTTAGAATGTACGCCGTGCGTTAAACATAAATATTCCTAGACCAATGATAAAAAAACACTAGATTAAAGTTAAACAACTTTAACTGTTTAAAATGTGCATTTTTGTTTGATGGAGTTAATCAGACTGATTCCTGAACACCTCATATTAGGTACGACATGAAATAAACATTAATATTCCTAGACCATCACAAATAAATTTTAAATGAAATTTCCGTTTTATAATTTTCGGAACTGCAAATTTTTAAACTTCCAAATATCGACTATTTTAAATTTTTACACCGTTGCGTAGAGAAAAAAAAAATGCAGTTTTTAATGAAATTTATTTGAAATGTCTATCACAATTTGTTTTTAAATTATTATTTTTTTAAAGCTTTTATTACTCTTTTTGTCATTGTGGCAATAGAAGTATTCCATTTTTGGACATTAAACTTGGACCAATCAGAAAACGAATTAAATAAAAAATAGAAATATTCCATTTTTGAACATTAAACTTGGACCAATCAGAAAACGAGTAAAATTAAATAAATTGCGGAATTCAAAGAATAAAAAGATTCAAGATTCAAAGAATTAAAAGATTCAAGAATTGGGAAATCTAAAGTATATCTTCTTTACCGAGAACAACAACTATTTTTTCCAAATAGTTAAAAAAAGGTCAGAAAGGAGAGTATTAAAAAAGAAGTACCGAAGACGTTTATCTAACAGTTTATTGACAAATTATTCAAAATATCGAACAAACTTAATGAATGTTATTAACGTTTTTTCCTCGTAGCAGTCTTGCTATTAGTTTTTTCTTAAACCCATTTATTTCGGTTAATGTTATTCTTAAATGAATATATTTCTTTTTCAATACTGTAATTAAATCAACTGCCACCTATTTATTGAAAATGAATGAAAAGCTCTCTAATTAATTGCTGCACATGTTTGTTACAGTTATTTGACTTCAAGTTTGACAAAAGTAAAAAATGAATAAATAAATAAATAAATAAATAAAAATAATAATAATAAATTGCGGCATTCAAAGAATAAAAAGATTCAAGATTCAAAGAATAAAAAGATTCAAGATTCAAAGAATAAAAAGATTCAAGAATTGGGAAATCTAAAGTATATCTACTTTAGATTTCCCAATTCTCTACCGAGAACAACAACTATTTTTTCCAAATAGTTAAAAAAAAGTCAGAAAGGAGAGTATTAAAAAAGACGTACCGAAGACGTTTATCTAACAGTTTATTGACAAATTATTCAAAATATCGAACAAACTTAATGAATGTTATTAACGTTTTTTCCTCGTAGCAGTCTTGCTATTAGTTTTTTCTTAAACCCATTTATTTCGGTTAATGTTATTCTTAAATGAAAATATTTCTTTTTCAATACTGTAATTAAATCAACTGCCACCTATTTATTGAAAATGAATGAAAAGCTCTCTAATTTATTGCTGAACATGTTTGTTACAGTTATTTAACTTCAAGTTTGACAAAAGTAAAAAATAAATAAATAAATAAAATCAATAAAAATAATAATTATTATTATAAAAAAAATAAAGAATGAAAGAATGGAAAATAAAATAAAAAAAATCATTTTATTCTGTATGAAGAAAAGAATGGTTAATATTTTTATCTGAAACATCAACGAAATAAAATATGCTAATATTTTATTTTTTGTTTTCTGTGCATTTAATATTTTGTGTTAACAAATACTGATTACTTTGTCAAAACTTTTTGTAAAAATATTGGAATAAAGGGTACTTTTTTAATTAAGGAGAATGAAATTCATTAAATGTCAAGACTGTTAATCATAACTTTTCCCTCATAATTAAAAAAAATTCTTTGATGGGATATTTTATTCTTTTAGATTTAAATATCGGTATTTTCAAACCAGAAACATTTATAAATAGCAACAAACTATTTATTTTATTTCTTTATTATTCTACTATATATTGTTATTATGCATACTTTACTGATATATTTTATTTAAATTTTTATGTAAGATAATACAGTGATATTTTTTTCTTATAAATTTAAATATCAGTATTTTCAAATCATAGACATTTGTAAATAATAACAAATTATTTATTGCTTTATTACTAAACTATACATTATTATTCTGCATACATTGTTGAAATATTTTCTATTTAAATTTTTACGTAAGATATTACGTTGCTTTTATCAAGTAGCAATTGTTTTAAAATTATCCTTGTTACATAGTTTAATCTGATGGAGATTTAGGTAGTTCAAAAACTGTTTTACCGATTAAAATGCATTCTTTTGAAAACCACTCTTTGCTTACGAAAAACATTAAAGTGTTAATAAAAGTTAAAAAATAAACGAGCTCAAATTATATTCAAATTAAAATAATTTCAAGGTAGAAAAAAAAATGAACAATAATTATCCAATCCCTTGTAGGTTTTACTAAAAGATTTTACAGTACCAATCGATAATTTATAAGTTTAAAATCGGGAGGAAGAACCAATTAAAAAAAAAAAAGCACATAACACATTTTTTTTAAATATATTTCCAATAACATTTAAATATATTTCTAGGTAAATTGATTAAGTATGAGTGGTAAATAATCTAAATATGATTTAATAAATTAGTTTATTTATAAATTATTGAGCAAACTTAATGAATAACATTAGGTTTTTTTCTTCGGTTTGACCATCTTGCTATTAGCAAACTATTAAAAATTGGCTGTTAAGGTAATCCTTCAAAGGCAAATAATAACGAAAAAATCGTGCGAATATTGCTATAAATTTGTATTACAATTACTCAAGTTTGGATTGAACAGTAAAATAGAAAAAAGAAATCATTTATATATAAAAGGAACATAAAAACATTAAAAGATGCTTCAGGGCCGTCCAGAAATAATGTCACGCTTGATGGGGAGGAGGGAGGCTCATAAAATTGTGACAATTCGTGAGAAGCGGGTTGGAGGAGGTTAGAGGAAGTGTGGCATTACACATTTTGGTTAAAATCGAATCATTAAAAATAGCACATCAGCAGATTAATCTTTGAAATTATTTCAAAATAAAGTATTTTGTGTTGCTAAAGTAAAGATAAGATTTAAAGCCAAATATATATTAAATTATGTTTCAAATTCGAAAATACTACTGTTTTCAACTGCTCATTCACATTAATATTTTATTACTACTGTATATGTTACATAGTGTATTGTATATGTAATATTATTCACAACGAAGTGCTCTGTTTCGGAATCACAAGTACACTGTAAAAGAAAAAGGGTCGATCTACTAAAAAAAATTTAGTGATCCTTGTAATTACTAAAAAATTTTTTGTAATCTTACTCGGTTACAAGGAATCTGTAAGTATTGCTAGAAAAAAGCTAGCAGCGAATTGAGTTAATAGTTTTAAATTTTTAATAGCTGTTACTAAAACTCACTTGGTGTGGCCGTGATAGCCTAGCGGTCATAGCACCGAACTCCAGGCTGAAAGTACCCGGGTTCGATGCTGGACGCTACCAAATATGCACCGAATATATGCAATGTAAGTACTCGTTAAATAAAGGGATTATGAAAATCCTGTAGTAGCAGTTACCATGGGTAATGATCTCTGGACTTTCCCTCCCTTTTAGAAACATGTCAAAATAGAGCAGGTAGCAATGTTTGGTGCCGGGCTTTGTCGAAAATCTTCCGCTTCAGAAGTCTAAATATAATTTTTAATTAACTAAAAATAATTTTGGAGTCATTACTAAAATTTGCTTGGTGGCTCATGTTAAAAAGTTTTAAGTTAGTTATAGAAAAAATTCTATTGTTCAGTTTACAAAAGAAATGTTTGTTTCACTTGCAAAAAAAAAAATGCTTGTAATGGTTACTAAAAAATTCTGTGGAATACGAATTTACTAAAAATTTTTTAGTAACCTCTTGAATTTTTTTTACAGTGTAATGTTTCTGCATTATAACGTGGCATATGACAAGGAAGAACCATCTCATTTCATAGTTTAGTTTGCATGGTGTTAATACTCACATACGTGGTTATAGTAATGCTAAAAAGTGTTGGTAAGAGATATCTTGTACACACAGTTGCTGTATCAAATACTATATTTGTTTGGGGAAAAAAATCTAACAAGGTTAGGGCCAACCTTGATAATCACAGATTTTGATTATTTTAATAATATATGTTGTAGGGAAGAGATCCCTTAGTCTTAGATTAAATGGATTTTATACAACGTTCCTTAATTCTTGAGGAAAAAGGGGGGGGGGAGTCCAACATTATGACATAACTGAAATACTTACTTTTGATAAAAGCGAATGAATTGTCATAGCTCATTTGGTATATTAGTCATAAATAGAAGTTTTCTTATACGTCCATTAAAAACATTTCAAAAATATATATTAAAATATTTAATTGCCAAAAAGGACGTCAAATGATAATAAAATACATTAAAAGATCTTAATAATTTGACATGTTTCGATTGAATTTACTCAATCATCATCAGAAAAACAAAATATACAAATAAACACAAAGATGGAAAATGAGAATAAACTGTTACAAATAAAATTTAAAAATAAATAAAAATCCCGCGCGTTGTATTTTAATTATGTTTCGCGTCGCTGAATTTTAATTTTCAAATTATCTAACAATTCAATCCAAATATTTGGTATTTGAAATGACAAGGAGTCATTGCAGACCATTGAGCTTCTGACATTCAATTCAATCGAAACATGTCAAATTATTAAGATCTTTTAATGTATTTTATTAGCATTTGACGTCCTTTTTAGCAATTAAATATTCTAATATATATTTTTGAAATCATTTGGTATAGCTTTCGCACATCGTCCAACAGGCCCGGGTGCAATACCGAGACTTTCTGCGTTTTTTTTTTTTTTTTTTCTTCATAAGTACATATGTAATTATATTTTAATAATATCAATTAAAAATCTTAATATTGTACCTTAACTACGATGTTAGTATCAATTTAACATTTTTTATTTTTAAACCATTCATTCTCATCACCTAAGGAGGCTTTTATTTTTATTTTATTTTATTTTATTTTTTAAAGTTCCATCTGTTATTGAATAATAAAAATTCTAAACTTATCACAAAATCTAAAGCTATTTGTTTGTAGTAAAATAAAACATATTCAAGTAAAATAAAAAGAAAAGCAGAAATAAAATAAACATTAAGCAAAATAATAATAAAAAAACAGCAAAATTTAAGCAAAATAATTAAAAGAGCAAACAAACGTTTTACAAAATCTTTAATAGACCAAGAAAGGTTCTAATTTAATTCTTATGCTTATTTTTACTATAACTATATTTATCACTTTAAAAACAGAGTATATTTATCTTCGTATTGACGTCCCTTCTTAAAGCAATAACACATTGTGTTTATTTCAAATCGCGAATTCATACAATTGTTCAATATCATTTCATCGATAAAGAATGTATGAAATATTTTTTTTTACAAAATTTCTTTTTAAAATAACAGTTTTGTATATATTTATAATGCTTTATAGAACTATTCAGTTTTAAAAAAAGTAAATAAGTTAAAATTATAATTGATACATTATATTATAATTTTTAATTGGCAATGAGATTATTAAATTATAATTACAAATATATTTATGAAACAAAAAATGAGAAAAACAAATGCAGCGTGTCCTGGTATCAAACTCAAGTCCGCTGGACAACGAGTTAACGCTATATTGATTGAGCTACGATAAAACATTCACTTCCTTTTCAAAGTAAGTATTTAAATTGTGTCGTAATATTAACCCCCCCCCCCTCCCCTATTTCTCAAGAACTAAGGAACGTTGTACAAAATCTATTGAACTTGGCGTTAAGGGATCTCTGTCCTACAACATATATTGAAATAATCAAAGTCTGTGATTATCAAGTTGGCTCTCTCCTTGTAAATCTAAACTGTGAAAATTGGCAGAATCTTAACATGGCATTATTACTCCAGCACACCTTAATAATTGAACCAAATTAAGTAACTTCTATTTTTTTGTGATAAAATGCGCCGTATTTCTTACACGCTTTGAAACAGTAACAATGGCAAATAGTTTTCCTCACGAATTTTCAAGCTTGATTTAGAGGATAGCACGAAATCGGGGGGGGAAATAACATACGAAGAGTTTTGAAATAATAAAGGAAATAATTACGTAAAACATACTATCCATTTAAAAAATACGATAATAACACTTTTAACTCTTATTTAAGCAGTTAATCTTAGAGAGTATTTTTCATGATATAAATTCACCACGCAGTTCTATGTGATATACGAAAGAAGTAAAGTAAGTAAAAATTTAAAATAATAAGAAAATAACAATTTTAATTCTAATTTAGGTAAGAGAAATTCATCATGTAATTCTATCTGATATATGGATGAATGTCACGTAATGAGTAATTTAGAATGGAAAGAAAATTACGTTATTGAATCTTATTTAGTAAGTAGTTAAACGAAGAGTATATATTTCTTCATATAAATTTATCATGCAGTTATATGTGTTATACTAAAAAATGTCACGTGCTTAATAATTTACAATTTTAAGAAAATAACAATTATAATTGTTATTTTGGTAGATAAATTCATCATATAATTCTGTCTGATATATGGATAAATGCTACGTAATGAGTAATTTAAAATAGTAAGAAAATTTCATTACTGATTTTTATTAAGTACATAATCGTAGAGTGTATATTTCATGATATAAATTTATCATGCAGTTATAAGTGTTACACGAAAGAATGTCACGTAATTAGCAATTTAAAACAAAAAAATAACAATTTTAATTATAATTTAAATGAATAAATTCATCATATAATTCTATCTAATTTATGGATGAATGTCACATAATGAATAATTTAAAAAAGTAATAAAATTTCATTATTTATTTTTATTTAGTAAGTAGTTAATCATAGAGTGTATATTTCGTGATATAAATTTACCATGCAGTTATATGTGTTATATGAAAAAATGTCAAGTAATTAGTAATTTAAAATATTAAGACAATAATAATTTTTCTTTTTATTTAGGTAGATAAATTCATCATATAACTCTGTCTGATATATGGATGAATGGCACGTAATGAGCAATTTAAAATAGTAAGAAATTTTCATTGCTGATTTTTATTTAGTAATTAGTTAATCGTAAAGTGTATATTTCATGATATAAATGATTCATGTATTTATATGTGTTATACGAAAAGTTGTCATTTAATTGTAAATTAAAATAATAAAAAAATAATAATTTTAATTCTTATTTAGGTAACATAAATTTATCATGTGATTCTACCTGATGTATGGATGAATGTCCATGTAATGAATAATTTAAAATAATAAGAAAATTTCAATATTGATTTTTTATTTAATAAATAATTAATCGTAGAGTGTATATTTCATGATATAAATTTATCATGTTGTCCTACGTGTTATACGAAACAATGTCAAGTAATTAGAAATTTAAAACAATAACAAAATAGCAATTTTGATTCTTACTTAGGTAAGAAAAATTCGGCATGTAATTCTATTTGATATATAGATGAATGTCGTATATTGAGTAATTTAAAATAGTAAGAAAATTTCATTATTTATTTTTATTTAAAAAGAAGTAGAGCGCATAGTTCATGATATAAATTTAACATGCATTCACATGTATTATATGAAAAAAATGTCAAGTAATTAATAATTTAAAATGATAAGAAAATAAAAATTTTAATTCTTACTTAGGTAAGACAAATTCATTATGTAATTCTATCTTATATATGAATAAATGTCACTTACTGAGTAACTTAAAATAGTAAAAAAAAAAAAAAAAAAAAAAAATACGTTATGGAATCTTATTTTGTAAGTAGTTAATCGTAGCATGTATATTTCATAATATAAATTTATCATGCAGTTCTATCTGATATATGAATGAATTACATCCAATGATTAATTTAAAATCATAATAAAATTACATTTTAACTCTTATTTAGATAATTAATCGTAGAGTAAATGAGAACGTACATTCGTTACTTTTGTGACTAGTAGGGTATTTTTTCATAAATAATTTATTGCATAATATAACTAATATGATATTTGATATAATCATCTAAGTACTATTATGTTCAACACTGTAACATATATATAATTTGTAACAAAAAGCATTTTACTTTTCTATATACTAAATCAATTTTTTTTCTCTTATTACATTCTGATCATCAAAGTAACAAAATTTTGATTTATTATGTAGACAAGCATAATTCTCTTTGTTACAAATTAGATTTGTGTTACATGAGTGAAGCACAATAGTATTTAGCTGGTTTCATCAATTTTTATCTAAATACATTTTGTTTATTTATGAAAATTTACTCTGATGGTCTCAAGAGTAGGGGAAACTCGGATAAAACCGGGACCCTAATGCTTTTCTTTTTATTATTGCGCGCTATGTGAACAAAACAGTCAAAATTTATATTAAAACGATAAATTGAATCCTTGCGAATAAAAAAAGTATTCATTCAGTCGCGAACAATAGCGATTGAGGTCATAACAGCACTTTTTCTAGAAGTGTGCAATTTTGTCGGTTTTGTCCGACCTAGTCGGCCAAAACCGGGAACTGGAAAAAATAATTAAAAGTGCATTGTAACTTTGCTATAATACTATGTATTGAAGGAAAATTGGCATTTTATATTTATAGAATGTGAATCTATATCAAATCTATCAGAAATAAAAGTTCGATCGTGTTCATTTGCATTGCTGTATGCTTCATATGCCCACCACTGCAGTTAAGGCACTGTATCCAACTCTCCTTAGGTTTAGATTGTTCATATAATTGTTGTTGCAAAAGATGCATGCTTCACTTTCATCTTCCTCCTCGTTTGATGTCAAGGGATTTTTTTTTCTTCCGACTCTTCTTTTTCACATCAGTTTTCCACTTTTCTTTTCTGTCATCATAGAAAGTTTTCGCTTCAGGATTAAGTTTTTTTTGTCTTGTTTTTCCATTTTTTCATTTTTTTCTTGTTCGAGTTCTAATTTGTAGAGGATTGAAATAAGGATAGCTGTTTTCAGTCGTCGCTTGTCAGATTTCCTGATTGCCTTAGGATCCGTTTGCACTGGAATTGGCTTTATATCGTGTGGTGAGACTGCAGAAGGACGCTTGATATCTCTGCCCAGACCTTGAGAAGACGCAGAACAACCGGAAACTTCCCGTTTATGTCGACCATCTGCATCCCGGTTTTGTCCGACCGCGCCCTTTTGAGGAAATATTACTCTAGCATTGTTCAGATAACTCGTAGAGATCAATACAAAACGTTAAACTAGCAAGTAAATAATAGACTATCATACGTTATACTTATCTAAACCGAATCTCTGGGTATTTAGGATAAGGTAACGTAATATTGCAGACGTCGAATTTTTAACTTTGTCACGTGAAATTTTTAAAAAATCTCTACTGCGAAATGAGTTCGTTTACACGACTTCTGCTTACTGGGAGCTGGCATGCCGCTCGCCTAGAACTAATTCTAGAAATTTCTGCAAGATACCATCAAAAATAAAGTCATAAAGCCTGATTCCCGGTTTTATCCACCTACCCGTATAAAGAAGAGTTTCTTGAGGGATTTTGGTAGTTGCATATATATGTTAGAAGGTTTAGAAGAGGTATGATCGGTATAGAATCAGTCCAGGTTCGGATGCTCGAAAAAAAAAACCCACGATGATTGCAAAGTTACACTTTATTTTAACATCTATTACGAAGGGGGGGCACACTTATAGCTCTCGGAGAAAATCTCCGAACGAAGAATAGCAGGTTAACAAGACGAGCGCAGAGAGTCAAGTGCCTCGTACATAGCAACAAATTGCCACTTTTGGCATGATAGAAAATCGCCAACATACAAAAGTTCGCCCATGCACAATGGATAGTATACGCCAAATACAGTTAAAATGCAGCCGGCAAGATAAGAATTCAATTTAGTTTCCCAGCTGGGATGGGAAAGGAAAAGGTTGCCAAACAATAAAATGTTACACGTGTTGTTTTGTCTAATAAAGAAGCACACCGAAGGGACATGAGATTTTACTGCGCAGATGTTAAATTCTTTATAGGGTTTTGTCGAGAAAGGAAAAGAAGCGTAAGCATAAATTTTAACTGCGAAACAGAGATGATGTCCATATAAGGTAATGCAGAATTGCTTCGATCGGAAATAGCAGACATCTGGAAATGTTTTAAACGGTTGAATAATATGTAAATGTATTTCTCACAGACAAAGTTAAGCAGCTGCCGATTTTTCAGTTAGAGAACAACTATGCGAGGGAAAAAAATGGAAAGTGAATGAAGGACACTTAAAACTGATTTTGAATTGAAAAGAGACAGAGGGGAAGGAATAATTTAAGAAAATAACCAATATATAACGAAATAATCGTTATAACCCGGTTTTATCCAACTTTCCCCTAACAGTGGACGTTTCCATATGATTCATGATATAAATTCATCATGTAATATTCTATCTTCAATATGAAAGAATATCACGTAATGAGTAATTTAAAATAACAAATTAATAAAAGAACTGACTGGTATTTAAATAGTTAATCGTATTATTTATGTTTTAGGATATAAATTCATTATCTGTGTGATTTACGAATAAAGACTACATAACCTCCTGACTGCCGCTGGCTGATTTTTTCGCACACTAACCTGCAGGTTTTACTGCAGCATAAGCAATATTTAAACAAATATAATTCTACAAATAAAACCCAGTTTTGAAAAATTAAGTTAGGATTAATACTCTCAAAGATTATACACCTATACATAATAACATCTCAAAGATTATACACCTATACATAATAACATATTTTGTATCAGGTCGGAAAAAAAAATCTTTTTTTAATATTTTAACCAATATATAACGAAATAATCGTTATATATATCACCCGGTGCACCACAAAAAAAAAAAAACTTTTGCTGTCCAATGTGCATAGGCTAGCATAAAATATTATAACATAAAAACATACATAAATGCAAAAGTTTTTTTTTCTTTTATATGTATATGTAGAAATTTAACGTCATGATAATGGAGACTTTTGTATTCAAAAACAGTCAGCAGTTCTAAAGTCTCTATATTTTTTTATATTTGTATTTCATGGATCCAAGGTAGTACTGTATTTATATGCATAGGTTGAGTCGACTCAGACAGTACAAAAATCTTACTGCAGCTTTGATTGTTATCATGACATAAATAAAATTTTGAAACATATACACAAAACATGAAACTAATACTAAATGAATATAAAATGGCAATACACAAAATAACATAATAGCACTATATTTTTCAAAAATTAAAAAAGTAATATGATGTATATTAAAAAAATAAAAATGTTTTTGTAAAAATTGTTTCATGCCGAAGCATAGGATGACAAAAAAAAGAGGTGCTCCAAGCACGCCCATAAAAATATGCGTCACCCTGAATCTTGTGTACAACACAAGTATTATGGCATCGGCTTAGGGCCTAGCCTTAGATGAGGAGGGAATTGTGATGCTCCCCCGAAGGCACTAGCGGTCTTCTGAAGGAGCCCACGTCGAATTACATGAAAAAAAATTTGAATTGTTGTGAATTGGAATCACAATTCAAAAATTTGAATCGAAACTCCAATTCCAAAATTTTGTCTCTCAACACAATGAAGCTTGAACCCTTAGGGCATTAATTTTGAACGGGAACAAGACTTCAAAGGGAAGAATTCAAAAAGAAAAAAAACACAAAAATGTATATCATATAATAACTAATATGGGCAGACAATCCTAGAGTGAAGAGAGACGAAAAATGTGTCACAATCGAGTGGGGTGATGAACAAGTCATATATAAAAACTGTGTTTAGTTTAATTACATGAATCTTTTGTTTACATTTCCAAACTACAGTACCTGTTTATCTAACTATAATATGTTTGACTTACTGTACAAGAAATGTTAAGTGGAAGGTTAGTTAGTGGAAAAATACTGAATTAATGAGTATTGTCAAAGAAATTTTAAGTGTACTGCAAAAAGAAAACAAAATAAAAGTAAATAAAATTTAAGTGAGTATGAAGGGCTATCTAAGTGTTAAAGGATAACAATGATACCTAATATTGTTCTTAAGAGAACTTCAGAGCAACAGTGATGGACCAGCCATGATATTGTTAAAGATCAGTCAAAAACAACATACACACAACCATGAGCTCTTTGGTTGGATATGTGGTATCATAAAACAAGACATAAAAATAATAAATAGTGATTTACATTAGCTTCTGTTTCTTAGATTGTATGTGTGAGGTTGATAAAACGTATTAAAGTTAGTGTTGTTTATATGACTTGATGCATCAAATAAATGTCCATACCGAGGAGGTGCTAATAAAAGTCTATCAATATGTACCCGAAATGCTGTGTTATCAGGAGCATACAACCTTTTAATTGAGAATGACACAGGGGAATGTTTACAAGTGACAATATATGGACCAGTATACTTTGTTTTAAACTTGTCATTTGATTTTAGATATACAATATCTTTTAAGAAAATGGATCTTAATTTAGCTTTCTGACCGTAATATTTATATCTTTTATCTTGAGCAGATTTAATGTTGTTATAAGCTTTGTGATATATCTTACTCAAATCATCAAGTAATTTGTGTACTTCAATATGTTTATCAAGAAAGGGTTGGTTGCACGACTGATCAAAAGTGTCAAAAATTAGAGAAAGTTCACGTCCAAAATGAAGAAAATTAGGAGAATATAATGTAGTTGCATGTTTCGAACCATTATAAAGTGATTTGTGTATAAATACTGCATTTTCGAATGAATGACCTTCTTGTAAAAGAATATTAACTGAATATTTGATTGACTTATTGATTCGCTCTGCAATCGCATTTGATTGTGGTCTCGAGGCCGAACTGTGTAATACCTTAATGCCCATTGTATCATTAAAAATGTTATATACCTGAGAAGTGTACTGGGGTCCTAAGTCTGATAAGACAACCGAAGGTCTCCCAAAGGTGGTTATGTAAGAGAATAAGCATTTAACAACCTTACTCGCAGATATGTCATTAAGTGGAAAGAGTTCAATATGTCTCGAAAAATGATCAGTGATAGTTAAAACATATTTTCCATTAGCAAACGGTCCAAGGAGATCTGTACTAATAGTGTGACCAGGGTACCTGGGAGTGTATGTGGGCTGCAAAGGTGCGGGTGGAGTTTGGTGATGTTTAGTTTGAAGACATTTGATACAGGATGCAACAAAGTTTAAAGTGTCTACATACATACCCTTCCAAAAATATCTACCTGACAAGAATTCATAAGTTTTATTAAAGCCAAAATGGGATAAATGTGAAATTGTTAAGACTTTGCTTTTAAGTGAATTTGGAACAATAATGTGATACGAAAAAGTGTTATTAAAAATATTTTCCTTCTTTAACATTAATACTTTCGAATCAGGATGAATGAAGTAGTTAGGAAATTTTTGAGAAGATCCTTTCTTTAAGATTTCTTTATAAACAACAGACAAAGTAGGGTCATTTTGTTGTTCAGTAGCAAATGTTTCATTCGAAATTTCTAATAAAGGGTCAGGATTTGTTTGTGTACCAGAAATAAGGCAGTTAACATGCATATTAGAATCACTCGAGCTGGAGTGTGGAGTATCACATTCTACAATAGGTAAGGGTTGAGTGTCATGAATAAGTTCAGGGTTTGTAGCTAAAGTCTGTTGATTATTTTCAAAGTTACAGCGAGATAAATAGTCAGCGAGTACATTCTTTTTACCTGGAATATGTTGAAATTTGTATGTGTATTCTGAGAGATCCATGAGCCAACGAGAGATAATATCAGCCGGGTTTGTAGTTTTGTTGTACTTTTCTAATGGTTTACTATCTGAAAGGATTACAAATTCTCTGTTGTATAAATAATATTTGAAAGCAGTGACTGATTTATGAATTGCCATGAGTTCTAATTTAAGTGCAGGATATTTTTTTTCGGATGCTTTTAAAGATTTTGAAAAGTATGCAACAGGTAATAGTTGTTTATCATGTTCTTGTAGTAAGACGCCAGAAATGGCAATATTTGACGCATCAGTATTTAAATAGAACTTTTTGTTCCAGTCAGGTAATCTAACCATGGGTGGATTAAAGAATATCTTCTGTATGGTGTCCATAATTTTTTGATGTTTGCTTGTCCACTTAAATTTGGCTTTTGGAGTAGTTAAGTTTATGAGAGGTTGTACAAGTTCAGAAAAGGATGGAACAAGAGATTTGTAAAATGTAATGACGCCTATGAGTGCTTTTAATTGACGTTTAGTTGTAGGTGTTGGAAAAGATGTTATTTTTACAATGTTCGACTGAACAGGAGAAATAGTTTGATTTTCTATGTGAAATCCAAGATAATCTAAACTGGTTTTGTGAAAAGTGCATTTGTTAGGGGACAGCGTTAAATTATATTTTACTAGTATTGCAAGAATTTTATCCAACTTATCACACATTTCTTGATATGAATTGGCACCAACAATGAGATCATCTTGGTAGGTATAGACACCTTCTAACTGTAATTCATCAAGTAACGAGTCCATTAAAGCTTGATAAATTGAGGCGCTTGTTTTTAAGCCGAATACTAATCTCTTATACCGAAAAGAACCGAACATTGTAGTGAATGTGAGCTGATTTTGAAATTTTGCAGGCAAATCAATCTGATGATATGCCTGATGAAAGTCAAGAGAAGAAAAAAAACGATATTGTGAAAGATTTGAAATAATGGTTTGAATTTTTGGAAGTGGATAGGACGAACCTTGAATTATAGTATTAACCATTCTGAGATCTAATGCGAGTCTATATTTCTGTATACCTGTACCGTCTGGTTTCTTTTTAACAAGAAGCATGGGGCAGGCCCATTCGGAACAATGACGTTCAATGATTTTGGCATCAAGCAACTGTTTGATTTGGTTTAAAACATCCTTTTGCACAGCTTGGGGAAGAGGGAAAGGGAGTGTCTTTATGGGGTAGTCATTAATGAATTTTAAATCCGGTACAATTTTATCAGTATGACCAAGTGTGTCTAATGATTTGGAAAAGGCAGGATAATAATTAAGTAGCAATTTAGTTAGGTTCTTTGCTTCGTCAGACTTTAAGTGAGAAAGTTTAAAATCATTAGCCGATAACTCCTGCTTTCTTTTTTGTAAGATTTCATTAGACGCCTGAATAAAATTTACAAAGTGCTGTTCTGAGTTATTTTGCTTGTCAGACATTTCAGAAGTATGGTCGCGAATTTCCTCAATCTCAGATAATTGACCTATTTTTGTGTGTTTAGGGAGATGAATGGTTTTTTTAGAAGTGTTTTTAAGTGTTATTGAAAAGAAATGATGTATTTGTGAAGTTTTCTTTCTTTTATTGGATAATTTATTCATTTGAATAATGGCATCATTTCCTATTAATTCTTTTGTTTGTGCCAAATATTCAAATAGATAATTTCTGTTATTGTTGATGTTATTGGAAGTGTAAACAGAGCACCATATTTGTTGTTGGGGTTCTAATATAATTTTTCGAGTTAAGAACACCGCTTGATTCATTACAACATCACTCAAAGAATTGCATGATTTTGATTGTTTCTCTCCAGAAGATTCTTTACTGGTTTTTAAAGGAACAGAGAAATTATTGTTGACATGGAGACACTTGTTAAAAGTATCAATGACAACATTGTATCTAGTTATGAAATCAAAACCTAAAATGCCTTCAAAACTGGAAGACTCAGGTATGTCAACAATATAAAAGTGGTGTGAAAACGCTTTTTGTTTTAGCTTAATGGATGTTCTGATGCAGGCGGAAAATGAAACATCAGAATTGACAGTTTTAATATTGACGTCAGTGGACAGTCTTTTATATTTTAAGACAGGTTTAAGTTGATTAAATAATTTTTGTGAAAGTAAAGATATACTACTACCAGAATCAGCCAACAAAGTAATATCATGGTTTGCTATAGTGGCTTCAACAAGAGGGAGGGATGGTGACATAGTGTTTACACTACAAATTATTTGAACATTATCACTTTCTGTTTGTGTACTGATGTTATTTGCTATTTTAATGGAGTCAAAAGTTTGGGAACCTACTGAATTAACTAGTCTCGAACTTGAAATTTTAGGTAAAACAGGGTCAAAAGCAAAAGTTGCTGATGTAGAAGTATTAGACTGAGACACAACACCATCAGCATAAAAATTGTATCTCTGTTTCAGTTTTCCTGAAATTGTGACGTGGAGTTTGTGTAATTGTTTTTTCTTTGAGTATTTGCTCTTTTCCATTTAAAACAAGAGAGAGCATCATGATTGTTTCGTCCACATAACTGACAAACAACTGGTTTTTTTTGTGAAAACTTGTGTGGGGAATAACGCCTAGTGTAGTTTCGATTTTTGTAATTTTTTTTGAAGCGTGAAACACCTGCGAAATGTTTTGGTCTAGTCTGGAGATTTTTTTGCTCAGTTTCGGTTTTAGTATCAGGAGGGGCAAAGGATAATGCATTTATTTTCTCGGAAATTTCTTTCAGTTGCGATTCGATGAGATTTTCTGGTCTGTGTACCGAAGGTAAGGAATGTAAGATTTTCTCATTCCTTAAAATTTCATGAAGGGTTTGTGCTCTTTCGACTGCTGTTTTATAATCATTAATGCCTTCTTCCTGTAATTTTATTCTAATATTTGAAGGAAGGGCTTCTAGAAATTTCATAAGTTTAATAGTGTTGCGTGCACTTTCGTCGTTGATATCTGCATAAACAGTCGCCGCAAGAACATTTAGTCTATGAGCTAAGTTTTTTATCGTCTCAGAAGGCATAAGTGCTAAACTGGACAGCTCAACAGAGGCAACACATTTACTAGGGGGGGCGAAGAATGACGCAAATTCTTTTTCCAGCAAATCAAGGTCAGTTATCTTTTGCAGGTCGGGATTTTGGGCTAGAAATTTTTGTGCAGGCCCAACTAACTTTCCCTTTAAGATTGCAATTGTTGTTTGTGGATTATATTTATTAATTTCTGCACAGACGCGAATTTGATCAAAGAAAAATTTAAGTAAATCTGGATCTCCATCAAATTGAATGATATTTATCGGAATTTGTTTTGCCGCCATGATTAGTTTTTTTTTGTTTGTTTACGCTCACAAGTTTTAGAGAAATTGTTACACAGACCGAACTTATACCCTAAAGCACATTGAAAACAAGAAAATTTCCTAGCAAGTAAACTACGTAAACTAGCAAAATAAATAGATCTTAAAAAAATATACACCTCACTTTAAAGATATCTTATTTGAACCTTTTATGACAGTAAAGCAAGGAAGCACACCACAAAACACCACTGGTATAGAAGCACACCACAAAACACCACTGGTATAGAAGCACACAATGCGCACATGCAGCCCTCGATATCTGGCGGCGATGAACACGTCAATCACACAGAGAATGCACGGAGATGAAAACGGGGGGCGCCCAACGCTGAGGTGACAATCGGGCGCAGGTTTCGTTTTGAAGATGTAATTTCAAGGGGAGACGCTCCGCAGCACTTGGGATGGAGATCACAGGGGAGAGAAAAGGGGGTGTCCAGGCAAGGAATCACATTTCGACGTCGACCGCCGGTGAAGCTGGGGAATTCCACCTCTGTTGAGACATACCAGTCAAGACTCCAAGCCGTTGCTTTTTTTTTTTTTACCGGGGATGCAGAGAAGAAAGAAGAACCAAAATTATCACATTCGCCGTAAAGTCGCAGTTGATTGTGCCCCCCTCCATATTTTTTTTTTTTTTTTTTTTTATGTGGGGAAAAACGAAACCGTCAGGCACCAGTTATTTATATAAAGAAGAGTTTCTTGAGGGATTTTGGTAGTTGCATATATATGTTAGAAGGTTTAGAAGAGGTATGATCGGTATAGAATCAGTCCAGGTTCGGATGCTCGAAAAAAAAAACCCCACGATGATTGCAAAGTTACACTTTATTTTAACATCTATTACGAAGGGGGGGCACACTTATAGCTCTCGGAGAAAATCTCCGAACGAAGAATAGCAGGTTAACAAGACGAGCGCAGAGAGTCAAGTGCCTCGTACATAGCAACAAATTGCCACTTTTGGCATGATAGAAAATCGCCAACATACAAAAGTTCGCCCATGCACAATGGATAGTATACGCCAAATACAGTTAAAATGCAGCCGGCAAGATAAGAATTCAATTTAGTTTCCCAGCTGGGATGGGAAAGGAAAAGGTTGCCAAACAATAAAATGTTACACGTGTTGTTTTGTCTAATAAAGAAGCACACCGAAGGGACATGAGATTTTACTGCGCAGATGTTAAATTCTTTATAGGGTTTTGTCGAGAAAGGAAAAGAAGCGTAAGCATAAATTTTAACTGCGAAACAGAGATGATGTCCATATAAGGTAATGCAGAATTGCTTCGATCGGAAATAGCAGACATCTGGAAATGTTTTAAACGGTTGAATAATATGTAAATGTATTTCTCACAGACAAAGTTAAGCAGCTGCCGATTTTTCAGTTAGAGAACAACTATGCGAGGGAAAAAAATGGAAAGTGAATGAAGGACACTTAAAACTGATTTTGAATTGAAAAGAGACAGAGGGGAAGGAATAATTTAAGAAAATAACCAATATATAACGAAATAATCGTTATAACCCGGTTTTATCCAACTTTCCCCTAACAGTGGACGTTTCCATATGATTCATGATATAAATTCATCATGTAATATTCTATCTTCAATATGAAAGAATATCACGTAATGAGTAATTTAAAATAACAAATTAATAAAAGAACTGACTGGTATTTAAATAGTTAATCGTATTATTTATGTTTTAGGATATAAATTCATTATCTGTGTGATTTACGAATAAAGACTACATAACCTCCTGACTGCCGCTGGCTGATTTTTTCGCACACTAACCTGCAGGTTTTACTGCAGCATAAGCAATATTTAAACAAATATAATTCTACAAATAAAACCCAGTTTTGAAAAATTAAGTTAGGATTAATACTCTCAAAGATTATACACCTATACATAATAACATCTCAAAGATTATACACCTATACATAATAACATATTTTGTATCAGGTCGGAAAAAAAAATCTTTTTTTAATATTTTTAATAAATTGCAGAAAAAACAACATTACAATTTTACCCTTTTGTCTGGCAGTCAGGGGGATAATGATTAATTATGAATAATCAGAAAATAACATTTTTAACTTTTATTTAAATAGTTAATCCTAGAATGCATGTTTCATGATAAAAATGCATTATATAGTTCCATCTGATTTACGAATGGAATTAGATAATGAATAATTTATAATAATCAGAAAGTAACAATTTTAACTCTTATTTAGATATCATAGAATACATGTTTCATGATATAAATACATTATATAGTTCCATCTGATTTACGAATGGATTTACATAATGAATAATTTACAATAATCTGAAAATGACATTTTTTACTTCGGTTGTTAATTGTACCGCATATAGGGTACCACTTCATCATGTAGTTCTTTCTGATATGCGAATAAAAGTTACGCAATGAGTAATTTAAATTAATAAGAAAATAACATTTTTGACTCTTATTCAGATCGAAAATTGTAACGTATTTTTATAACATGAATTCATCATGTAGTTCTACACTGGTGTCCAAAAGTTAAGCATAATTGGTAATTAAGTAAGTAATGAAAGAAATATAAATCGAAATGTGGTGAAACTCCAGGTGTGTAAGCAAAATAGTACGCGTCATATATTTTCACGAGGAGTTTTCTCCGAAATCGAACAGAGGACCGTCAACAAATTGAAAAAGAACGAAGATCTTTTGGATAACCCTGTCAAAACTAATGTAGCAAAAGCGTTCAAACTGCACATTATGATTAATTGGCTTATTGTAATGTACTGTGTTTATTTTTTATAAGGATAGCATGTATACTCGGAGACAAATTAAGGTTTTTATAAAAACAATCCTAAGTTTTTTGCTTATAATTTGCAGAGTTCTTAATATAAAATAGTGTTCTTTTCTGAAAATATGACAAACATCATTGTACACAATACCCTGTCATCAGAATTTAAAAATAATAAAAATTATATGAAAAATGAGTAGGTTTAGTAAATAATTTTTCATTGCGCATGCGTCAACGATATCAAAATTTCATTTGCATATTGTGTTAGCTAAATGTATAGAGGAACTTCTGTAAAAGTTTCAAAAACATAGCTTGAAAATTCTGAAAATGATCGTCTATAGAATCAACTCAAAATCTGTTATTCCTAAAAAGAAGCAAAAAGATCAGGGGTTTTACCTAAATATAGTTGTACGTGCAATATTGTGTAGGCACTAAACAAAGGAATATGGATACAGCCCCTCATCTTTTTGCTTCATTTAGGGAATAAAGGATTTTGATCTCATTCTATCAACGATGATTTTCAGAATTTTTAAACTATGTTTTTGAGACTTTCACAAAAGTTGCTCTATACATTTATCTAACATAATATGCAAATGAAATTTTAATAGCGTTCACGCATGCGCAGTAAAAAATTATTTAGTAAACCTGCTCATTTGTCATACAATTTTTATTATTTTTTAATTCTGATGACAGGGTATTGTGTACAATGATGTTTGTCATATTTTCAGAAAAGAACATTATTTTATATTAAGAACTCTGCAAATTATAAGCAAAAAAACTTAGGACTGTTTTTATAAAAACCTTAATTTCTCTACGAGTATACATGATATTCTTGTAAAAATAAACACAGTACATTACAATAAGCCAATTAATCATAATGTGCAGTTTGAACGCTTTTGCTACATTTTTTTTGACAGAGTTATCCAAAAGATCTTCGTTCTTTTTCAATTTGTTGACGGTCCCCTGTTCGATTTCGGGGAAAACTCTTCGCGAAAATATATGACGCGTACTGTTTTGCTTACACACCTGGAGTTTCACCACATTTCGATTCATATTTCTTTCATTACTTATTTAATTACCAATTATGCTTAACTTTTGGACACCAATGTATATATATATATATATATATATATATATATATATATATATATATATATGTATATTTTTTAGAGTTACTAGTAAATAATAGTAAACTAAATTAATAATTAATATTTCTTGTTCAAATTGAAACAAAACAGTGGCGATTAAAGTATTTCAAAATAATACATGATAAACAGAGTAACTGAAAATTATTATATTGCTAATATAACTATTTTAAAAATATCAATTATTAACACATAAAATGTTACTATATATGTTAAAAGATTTTAATTGTAAGGATTAGGAGGATATTTTCTTTAAGACATTCTGAAAAATACAAAAGAATTAGAGCTACAACTAAACGCATCAAATTGTATTTTATGTGCTGAAACGCACAATAAATCTTTCATATTTCGATATTGTGACAAAAATAAACAGTTTACCTCACGATTTTTCAGACATGTTTTAGCAAATGCCAGAAAATCACGTAAAAAAAAAAAAAAAAAAAAAAAAAAAAAAAAAAAAACACTACAAAACAGCAATTTAAACAATTATATTTCATACAATAATACAGAAAGAAAAATACTATATATAATACAAAACAGTAACCTGAACAATTATATTAAATACAATAGGACATAACGAAAAATCATGCGTTTGGCATAAGTTATAAAACCTTTTCCAACACAACAAATCCTTTCAGTTTAATAAGATAAAAAAAAATACACAAGAAAATATTTTGGAAAGACATAACATATTTCAAAACCAGAATTCAACAATACTGTACATATCCGAAAAAGTACTCCAATTCTACTGCTTAAGTCTGTATATGATCTACAAATATGTATATTTTGTACACAATATGTTAAAATTTATAATAGTTTAATTGGAAAATGCATAACATAACTGAAAATTATTATATTATTTATGAAACTTTTTTAAAAAACATTTATTAACACATAAAATGTTACTATAAATGCTACAAGCTTTTAATAATAAGGATTAGAAGGACATTTTCTTTCAGACATTCTGAAAAATAAAAAAAAATTAAAGCTACAAATGAAACACACCAAATTCTATTTTATGTGATAAAACGCATAATAAATCTTACACATTTTGAGATTGTGACAAAAATAAATTGTTTCTCTCATGAATTGCCAGACATGTTTTAGAAAATGGCAGAAAATCACGTGAAAAAAAAACTATAAAACAGAAATTTAAACAATTATATTAAATACAATAATACAGAAAGAAAAATACTACAAAACAACAACCAATTATATTAAATACAATAGAACATAACGAAAAATCATGCTTCAGGCATAAATTATAAAACACTTTTCAATACTATAACAAAACTTTTCAGTTTAATAAGATAAAAAAATACCCAAGAAAACATTTTGGAAAAGACGTAACACATTTGAAAACCAGAATTCAACAAGTACTGTGCATATCAGAAAAAGTACTCCAATTATACTGCGCAAGTCTGCATATGATCTACAGATATGTGTATTTTCTACACAGTATGTTAAAATTTATAATAGTTTAATTAGAAAATGCAAACCTAACTGAAAATTATTATATTAATAATGTAACTATTTTAAAAATATTAATTATTAAAATGTTACTATAAATGTTACAAGTTTTTAATAGTAAATATTATAAGGATAATATCTTTCAGACATTCTGAAAAATACAAAAGAATTAAAGCTACAACGAAACACATCAAATTCTATTTTATGTGCTGAAACGCATAATAAATCTTACACATTTTGAGATTGTGACAAAAATAAATAGTTTCTCTCACGAATTTCCAGACATGTTTCAGCAGATGGCACGGAATCACGATAAAAATAAAACAAAAATAAGAAAAATACTATAAAACAGGAACCTAAGCAATTATATTAAATATAATAAAACAGAAAGAAAAATCATGCGTTAGGCATAGATTATGAAACACTTTCTAGCACTTTAACAAAACTTTTTCATAAGATAAAAACATACCTAAGAAAACATTTTAGAAAAATAGCATAACGCATTTGAAAACAGAATTCAACAATTTCTGCACATATCTAGGAAATTACTCCAATTCTATTGTGCAACTCTGTATATGATCTATACATATATGTATGCTGTACACATGCTAAAAACTTAGTTTAGTTAGGACACTAGTAACACAATTAAAAACTAGTAACACAATTTTAGCCTTTTCTGTCTTTACAATTAAATATAATTGAATACTTTTGTACAGCCATTTATATTATTTTAAGACTTTTATACACGTCACCATTTAACCCGAAATTTAATTCAGGCGAAAATACGTTTAAAATGCTAAAATAGCACTTCCATAACTTAAATTAGTCATTTAAAAAAAAACGTCAGTTTTTAATTATTTTTAACCTAATTGCGAATTCTTTTGTTTAGTTCAGTATGTGATTAATAAAATTTATATAGACCACGTAGTGTGCAAAAAGATAATTGAACATTAAGTGCATATCATAACAAAAGACATATTTTCAGCAATAATCTCTAATAGGCAATAGTTCAAAAATAATATTACATCCGAAATCTTTGATGTGTCTCAATACATAAATCTTATGAGCATCATACTCTGCTATAAACATATTGTAGCGAACCTCAATAATGAGTATCAATTTCATCAAGGTTGAAATAGTGTAACATAATTAAAATAAGCTGTGAATGTTCATCTTCCCTTTATAGATTATTGTGTTACTGAATCTTTTCTGTCACCTTATAAAAGAATGATAAAAGCTTTGCGTTCCATTTTATACAAAAATGAATACTTATAACAAATTAAATAAACAATGATATTAAATATGCCACTGATAAAAAAACCCACCTTTTAATTTATTTAAGGTATGGAATTAAATTTTCACTTTAACTTTGAATTATTTGCTACAAAAATTTACTCAAAAATATACTCATAAGATATAGCAGTGCGAATAGACTATAATAGTAGAATCATGTATATAAAGCTTGAGTATCTAGTTTGCAACATTCGACCACAAAAGGTTAAAAGGATGATGGATAAACGAAAAATCTGAAAACTAATTAGTTTTTTAATATTAATTAATTACATATTAATTACATTAATCAATTACATTAATTACATATTACAATCATTAATTACATTAATTACAATTAATTACATTAATTAATTACATATAAGTCATTTTATGTAAATATTACAATGACAATCTTCTAAACGCAACTGTAAAAGGGATATTTCATAACGCAAATAAGAAAAAATACAAAAGAATTAATAACTCCAAATGCAGTATCTTGTGTATTTCTTTCGGATAAAAAATTCAATAACCCTTTGAAGGGTGGTGAATTATATTACATATCTCCTAATTTTAATTAAGTTTACACCGAAAACTTGTAATAGAAATTTTATTTTCATAACGTTGGAGCATAGCTAAAGAGGGAAACTGTAAAATTGCTTTCTCTTATTCATTCTTATTCTTCTTATTCATTCTTCTTATTCTTATTCTTATTCTTATTCTTATTCTTTCTCTTATTCTTAATAAATTTTCGAAAATTCCTGTGTGTATTCAATATTACGGATATACAATTGCTTGCGATTGAAATGGGTAATTGTTTCATGCTTTGAAATTACAGCGAGAGAAAATAGTTTCTCCTGCGAATTTTGTTACTTCATTTTGAGGATGATATAGCACCACGAAAAAATGTGAAACGTCAATAGTAATAAGAAACAGTAGTGGGGAAAATATTAGAAATAACACAAAAAAAGAGCATACAAATAAAATATTTTGTTTTTATCAAGTCTAGTTCAAAGTATATATTTTATGATATGGAATAATAATGAAATAGTTTTTGAAATGAGATCCAACGATTACAAAATAAATTATTCATACTAAGTTTATTTTAAAATAATGGGATATAGAAAGAGTAACTATAAATTCTTAAGGATGTTCTTAAATCAAAAATGGGCAATTTTATGACATAAGTTTTAATTTATTTTTGTTTGGAAATACATGAAACTAGTAGGTGTTGTTGTTCAGAAAATATCTAATAACACTCATTTTTCCGTTTATTTTTTATTATTTTTAATATTATTATTATCATTACTTTTCAAACGGAATAGATCCTTTAGAAAACAGTGTCAATTTGAGCATTTTGTAACAAATTTCTGAGACGAAAAAAAGAATAACCACTCAGAAAGAGGTGAAAAACGTGTTTGTCACGTGCTCAAAATCACTTTATTCCTACTATTCATATTATATATTACTCCATAGGTAAGTTATTGATATAAAAATCAAAAACACAGCTCGATTCTAAATCGCCTCCATAATCAGGTCTTCAAAATTTCCGTTAAAATATGGATTTGTAAATGTGTCAAAACTTTTTGCGCTTGTTGAGCGCAGCAATTGAAAACATTCTTAATCTGTTAATGCAAAATTATTATTTCATAAAAACTATAATTAGTTTAGTATAACTTTTACAACCTACAAGCTTCTAACAGTAACTATGAAAAAGATATTTTGCTTCAAACAAGCATAAAAACTGAGCAGAATTTATAACCGATGTTTCAACTAAAAGTCGTATGGTTATGTATATTTTTTTTTCTGATAAGACATATAACATTTTTTTCATGCTTTGAAATTATAACAAAAGTAAATACTTTTTCTCACGAAGTCTGAGTTTGAATATATAGGATAACACGGAATCACGAAAAAATAAAATAGAAAGTGTCTACATTTTCTGAAATTAGAAAAGTAATATCTAGAATAATCCGTCAGAAAAAAATAAATAACCAGAAAGAAAAAATATTGTGTCAAGCACATATTATGCAGCATTTTCTAACACATTCAGAATAATGTAATAAAACTGCACCTTTTAAAAAATTAAAATATTATGTCTCATTTCATCTCATGTCACATTATATGAAAATGGATAACGCATTTCAAAATCGTATTTAAGATGTTTTCACTTAAAATTGGAAAATTATCCGAATTAACAAACTGCATTACAAAATTTAGTTCAGGTAACAGATAAATATATTTCAGTTGAAAATTCTCCTTCAACAATTTTCTCTAATAAGGAGAATGGTATGCGAATACTTTTGTGCAGCCCTGTTTATGAAGTATAGAATTTATATATAAAGAATAATATGAAAAAAAAAAATTAAAAGTGCATACCGAAATTAAAAACGGACTTTCCAGTAATTACTACTCAAACACGGTACTGTAACCGATTTCTTTTGTTTGTCAATGTAAAATAATAAAAAAAATGCTATGAATGGTCTCTTTTAATGTTATCGTAGTGGAATTCAGTGATTTATATCAGTTTCAATGCAATTGAACTAGCGTAATGTGATTAAAATACTCTCCAAGCGATTTTCCCCCTATACCATAATGTAAACGAATTTTTTTGAGTGTTCCTGTAAATGAACCATTAATCGTACATACTTCCTATGCAATACCAAACATGCTTTGGTGACTATAAATAAACTTTATCAATCGCATGAAAATCCGAGTATATTTACGAGGATTAGAGCGTGGATAGATGGACACACAAACGGAATGCATAAGCACTTTTCAACTTTGTTCGAAAGTTACCAAAAAAAAAAAAAAAAAAAATATGACTGTGTTATTATAAGCTAGTTCTTAAGACAATCTATATTTTATGTTATTCATAATCCTTCTTTTTTCTATGAGAGTAAAAAAGTAACGGAAGAAATAATGAATTCATTCAGTGATAAATAACTGACAGGTATCTAAAAAAAAATTATGACGGCTCAAAATCTTGACAAATAAACAAATAGCTAAAAATTATTAAATTTATAATGCAGAATTAGCTTCTAATATCAGCTGCAACTAATCAAATGTCACTATTATTACTACCAACCGAAAATTCGGTTTTCTTTTCAGTTAGGACGAAAAAATCAGGGTTTCGCTGAAAATCGCTTCGACGAAAATGCTCACAAAAATTTAGGCGGACCGAAACTAAAGTCATTGCGTCAGTGGAAGTACAGTAAAACCCCGATCCATCGTTTTTCAAGGGGGTGCGGGAAAAAAACGATGAATGCGGGTTAGCTTTAAAATATGAAAAAAAAACATAATATTTATACCTTACTACTGCATGCAATTTAAACAGTGTACTAATAAATACTAATATGTTGCTTACTAAACTGTAAAAGAAATAAATCGAAGTTATAGAAAAATTAATATTTATTTTAAAAAAGCAATTTTTTTAAATATTTTTTGTTCATTTTATTTTAAATAAAAAAATAAAATTTCAAGATATACCACATTTTTCTGGTCATTTTCTGTAATTTCATATGCGTATATGAAAGTTTATTCAGTTTGAAAAGCCGTAATTCCATCAGACAGAGTTAAGAACTATGATGGTTTAGCTTCATCGGCATGAGTGTTACCTTCTGCTTTTTCAGCATTATTTTAATTTTTTGCATGATCACACATCTCTCCTATGTTTAGGACACCACATATCACAACATAATGATCAGTAGAATCATACTCACATCCTTTACTATATACAACCACTCTTCATCTGTATTATTGTCGCCATTATCAATACAAACAATTCAAATGACTTATTTTTGGATAAAAAAGCAATTCCAATTTATGTGTCTTATGAATTTGCATACCTTTCAATTTCATTTTGGAGATGAGAAAAAAACTACAACGATGAATGCGGGAAAACGACTTTTTGAAGAACGATGTAAGCGGGTTTCATTAACATTATTTAAGTATAATTTGTGCAGGGACCGTAGAAATAAAACGATCAATGCGGGAAAACGATGGAGGCGGGAACGATAGATTGGGGTTTTACTGTATATCTATCCTGGAGCTCCAACACGGTAATGGAAATGCAGAATAGGGGCCGTCCATTAATCATGTGATGTTTTTTTGGCATTTTTAACCCCCCCCCCTCCCCCTTGGTGATACATGGTGAGGTTCAAGACTAGCCCCCCCCCCCCCCCCAACCCTACATCATTATGTACTACATATGTATTTTTTAGTACCTACAAAGAATCTTAATTTTTTTAGAATATTTATTATAAAATACAGGTTCAAGTATCATCAAATTTTTTTATAGAAAATAAAAAAAAAACTACAATAATAACCTTAAGAGGTAGACAGAAAGGTTGCAAGTTGTTTTGGACTGACATAAAAATAATGAAAGAAATGCGAAAAACTTTTTTGTAGTAATACACAAACATAATTTAATTTACAATGTCCTCAGACCATGGATTAGCAAGACTTTCTTCAACACCAATAATTGAAGAATCATCTTGCAAGTTAGTTGTAGGTACAATGCTTTGTTGAAGATTAACATCGGTTTCATCAAGCCACTCGGCGTCATCATTTTCGCGCACTACGCAGAGAATCTCTCTCGCGGGAACTTCCCTTCGTTCAAAGATAGAAAACCAACGATTATAAATATTCAAATAAAGTATGAGAAGGTAGCAAAGCATTTATAATCATTGGTTTTCTATCTTTAAACATTTGTGCACAAAGGCTTTATTTGCTATTTTAATTTACTTCATTCGTTGCCTGACGGCCCCATAGCTCTTCTATGCTCCACCTGCGTTTCTAAATTATTAAATTTTGTATCATGCATATTTAATCGCTTATTTATGTTTTCTTACTTTCGATGGAGGTTTAACCCATTAATGCCCAACTTATTTTCTTCATTAAAATTTAAATTTTGGGTTTCCCACCACTTTTAAAAGACGAATAACTTTTATCTTAATTTATTGAGGAATTTGTCTCATGAAAAATAGTGCTTATTTATATTTCTATTTATTGTTGTGAAATTATTTATTGCCTTTTTTATAATCGTCCCTAAAAAGGGATTTAGCATTAATGGGTTAAAAGAGGTTGCGACACACTGTAAGTACTCCTTAACCTATTGGAGACGAGTGACCATATACGTGCCGCAAAAAGGCTTAAGAGTACTTGTTCATCCCCACCAGTAAAATTTCACTGTAAAATTTGCCTTATTTAATCAGGCCATTTTCTAGGTTTAATAAGGCACAAATATCTGTTTTTAAAACCGGTGACAAAACATTAAAAATTTCGTAAAAGGACCCCGTCGCGGAGGGATTAAGCACCAGCATTGACTTGGCTATCTGTAGTTCAAAAATATTACTTCTTTTTTTCGAAAATGTTAAACGTTACTCATTAATCTGAGCTGTAGCGGCTCAAATAAGATTCTCTTTATTTATTATTATGGCTGTTAAAATTATTGTTAATAATTATCGGTCATGAGGAACTGAAGACGTTATTGCAAATTATAGAGCAAGTATTGCCTATAGGAATAAATTTTGAAGGTGATTTTCACGTGCTCATTAACCCTTTCCGGCGCGATGGCTCTAAAAGAGAACGCCTAATTTTAATTTTGCTGGCACCAAGAATATTTAATTAATATTCTCCTTTTGTGACATACCTGAAAATAAGGAAGTTCTTGTTTTCTAATAAATTAGCTTATACATTCTAGTGGAAGTTAATTATTTCAAACAGATTTACTCCGCGCCTGGAAATGTTAAAAGCTTCAGATATAACAGTAACAGAAAATTCTTAGTTTGAAACTACAGAAGTGTTTCAAATTGTATTTGAGAAAAGTCTAGTACAACAGATGATCAAGTACAAAAATCAGTAAAAAAGATAAATCGAAGAATGTATACTCAAACCATTTTTTACTTACATGAAATTCGGATAATCAAAAAACTATTCTTCGTCTTTGATGAATTAATTACATTTTATTTTACATGAAAATAAAAAGCTTTGGTCAAAGGCACTTACACCACACCTCGGTTAATAATCATGCTTAATTAACTAAAAATGATGCATATTCAAAAAATACATATTATTAATTAATAATTATGCATTTTTATATATTATTAAGTAATTTTAAAACTTTTGTTGAAAATTTTTGTTTTCTGCCAAAAATAGGAAGATCACCGAAATTCGGTTTCGGTTTTGGTCTTTATAAACATTTTCGGACGGTCCTTAATTACTATCAGTAATCTCTATAGTTATTACTAAACATTATCAGCAATTTCAGGAAAATATTATTTAAAAGAATGATTAACTAATACTGGAACAGAATTCAGTATTTTTTATATTTGTTATAAAATGCGAAATAATTCTGTTATGCATTAAAGTTATGGCGAAAACAAATACATTTTCTCACGAATTTCTACACTTGATTTAGAGGATAGCAGGGAATCGCGAAAATATAAAATAAAATGTGAAAAGTACTATAAAAAAAAGTAGCGGAAACAATTATTTTAAATAACAGTAGTAGGAAAAGGACAGTACGGGCTCAGCCGGCGGCGGCACTGCGGCACCGTGCCGCCGCCGCACCACGCAGCAACCGTCCCTCCTGCACCCACCGTGCCGCCGCCGCCCTCCTGCGCCCACCGTGCATCCCTCCTGGCCCCTCCTGCTCCCACCATCTCACCGCCGCCCTCCTGCGCCCCCTAGTGGAAAAAAGGAACATTCTATTCTAACAGGATAGGTGAACAACCTTCCCTAATTAAAAATATTACCAATCACATCTCAACTCGGAATCATACTATATGATGAAGATTAAATTTATATTTGAATTTTGAACAACCATAATTTTAATGAGTATTATTAATTAAGCGAAACACTGGAAAAATCTCAGTTTTTAACCATTTTATTTAGATTTCTTCAACTACAAGATGAGATTATCAATTTAACTCAAGAAAGTTAAACATATATTTGAATTTTGCTTCATAGACATCTTAATGAGTAGTATTAATTAAGTAAAAACAATAGAAAATATCCAGTTTTATAGAAAAAGACTGATTTCTTACGATTTTTATCAACTATATGATCATTGTAACGACTTAAAAGTTGAAAGTTAAACATGTATCCTAGTTTTTCAACAACTATAGCCTTAATGAGTATCGTTAATTAAGTAAAAAAACAATGGAAAATATCAAGTTTTATGGAAAAAGACTGATCTCTTACGATTTTTATCAACTTAAGAGAGAAAACTTAAACATACATTTCAGTTTTTCAACAGCTATAACCTTAATGAGCATTCATAATTAAGTAAAAAACAATGGAAAATATCGATTTTTATAGAAAAAGGCTGATTTCTTACGATTTTTATCAACTGCAACATCAGTGTATCGACTTACAAGTTGAAAGTTAAACATGCATTCTAGTTTTTCAACAGCTATAATCTTAATGAGTATCGTTAATTAAGTAAAAAACAATGGAAAATATCAAGTTTTATAGAAAAAGACTGATTTCTTACGATTTTTTCAACTCAAACTTCAGACTATCAATTTGGTAGAAAGAAATTTAAGCATGCATTCGAGTTTTGGACAACCATTTCCTTCATGAACATTATTAATTAAGCAAAACAACAGAAAATATTAAATTTTTAACTGATTTCTTCATATTTATTTATTTTTTTTTATATATATATAAAATCAGAATACACAACTTAAAATAGAAATTTAAACATATTTTTTAATTTTTGAACAGTCGTTACCTCAAAGAATTTCAATAATTAAACAATTAACAAAGGAAACTAATGATTTTTTAACGAAAAAAGACGAATTAAACGAATTTGGTTAACTTTTACTCTAAATGGAAATTTCATCATACTTTTATATACTAACTAAGTAGAATTTTAATGCATAAACGAACACATTTCAGTAAATATTCAACGCACACGCAAATATGAAAACAACACCTGCTTCTTGTGACGTCATATTGAAACCAAAAGTTATTCCTCCAAAGTCCCTCACCATACCTTTTCACCCCCATCTCCCCCAATTTTTTACCTTAGGTAGGGAAATGGACAATGCAATGACCTCTCATTCTTGTATATTTAGAAGTCTGGGAGAAAAAAAGAGAAATTTTATACACTCCAATTTCATAACAGTTACCGCAATATCCCAAAATTTGAATTTTGGAAGACATAATCAGTATAATTAATTAAACAAAATAATAAAAATATTATTTTTTAAGATGAAAAGGTGAATTTAAGCGAATTTGATTAGTTTTACAATAGTCTTTTGAACAACAACTTGGAAATATAGATTTCTAACAGAAGAATTAAACGTATATTTTAATTTTAACAACAAAAACTTAACAAGTATCATTAATTCAACAAAAATAAATATCAATTTTAAAGAAAAGACGAATTTGAATAATTTTACACTAGTATTTTCAAAAGCAACATAGAAATATCAATACTTATTCACATATTTCACTTATTCACTGTATTCAGTACTATATTTAATAAATATGGATACAATTTAAGAATTTTCTAATCTATAATTAAATATTAGCTGTATATTTAATGTTACCCATGTTTTCAACATTAGTTCATAATCGTGAATTTTGTATTTTAAATACCATGTATTCAGGTTCAGATTATTTTCACTTGAAATCATACAGAATTTTTTAACAGAGTTTGTTTTTGAAATCATTGAAGCAACTGTATTTAATATTTTTAACACCAATTTTCTAAGATTTTCTAGCATTTTCCGATTATACATTCTTCAGAAGTACATTTCTAAATGTTACAATCACTTTACATATCGAAAAGATATCATTGAAGCAACTGTATTTAATATTTTTAATACCAATTTTCTAAGATTTTTTAACATTTTCCGGTTATACATTCCTCAAAAGTTATTATTACGTATTCTAAACAATAGAAAATATTAATTTTAAGAATAAAAAGACGAATTTAAACAAATTTTATTAGTTTTACACTATTTTTTCTCACCTCCAACACGGATATATCAATTTTAACAGAAGAATTAAACGTATATTTTAGTTTTTAACAACAAAAATGTAATAAGTATCATTAATTAAACAAAAATAAATATCAATTTTCAAGAAAAGACAATTTTTTACACAAATTTTCAACTTTGAAATACATTTGCTTACATATATTGTTACAGTATATTACTAAACTTAAACTTTTTAAAAAGTTTGAATGTCTTTACAAAGGTTCATACTTATATTTTTCACGTCTTGACTGCATTCGAAATCTTACAATAAAAGTATACTTTTATTATTATTATTATTATTATTCTAGAAAACCTAAAAAATCGTTTCTTGCTGCTTTAGACACTTGACATATTAAAACTACTCTACCCATATAATTAATCAAATTAGGACATGATTCATCTTACACTTCAAAATTTCTGAATTTTTACAATACTTATTTTCATCAAACTTTATTCTTGATCCTATATATTTTAATAGCACAGAATTTTAACATCTGTTTTTATCTACTTATCAAAAAATTATTAAAACACCCAACAACATTTTCCAAATATGAATATTATCTTTACAATTTAATAATGCAAAACATACACGAATACAAAGTTTAATTTTTACAAACATTTCATATTTCAAATCAAACTATTCGAAATTTTCACAACATAAGAGCAAACATTAGACGAACTTTTTAACATTAATATTGCTTACATCTTTTCAACATAACTTTTAACTATGATAATTATCCATTTTTAGGTTGATTGTCGAAAAACTGTAACTGAAATTACATAAACTTAATGTAAAAAACCATGTTCTCACACAATTTCTTGAAATTCAACAAAGAATTGACTATTACTCCAATACTTATCTACTTCAATCTCGACTCTCGATAGTATATAGATATTGCATCATTACATACTTACAACTCTTTTCAAACGTTTATCAGAAAATCAAGTCAATCAAAGTCTAGTAGTTATTACATACCTGTTCCTCAGAAATATTACTATCATATGAAACAGTAAAGAAAATTAATAGATATTTAATATTTAATAACTTCATACGTGAAATTACTGCTGAATAAGAATACTAATAATCAAAAAAATCAACTGTTGGACAAAAAATAGTACAGATTACCGAAAATTCAAATCATTTTTTCTACAAAAATTACAAAAATTAACAAATGAATGACAAGTTAGAGAAATAACTAAAAAAAAAAAAAAAAAATAATGAACATATTTACAAATTTATTAAAATCACACCTTTTTCTGGATTACAAACCACAATTTCTTGAAAAATTTAACACCGAATTTGTAAGATTTTAATCCTAGTATTACATACACTCAATAAATATTCAAAATTAACAAAAAATAATTTTTTAGTCTCATTAATAAGCAGAAATTCTATATTAAAAGAATATTTTCATAGTAGTACTTATAAAAATGAGAGTTTACAAACTGATTTTCATAATTTTATCACATTTAAACTTAATATTTTACATAAAACATTATTTAATCAAATTTTATGCTTTCTAATTCAGTAAAATTCAATACTTTTTAGTTTTTAAACCAATACCACAATATTTATTTACATCAAACTTGATTCTTCACCTTTTATATTTCCACATTACACACGTGAGATAAATACTAACTTGGATCAGGAGTTGAAGTCAATTGATTCCATTCGATTTTCATCATGTACGCATTGCTCCTACACGAAATTTCTTACTGCTATAATCATCTAATGTATTAAAACTAATCTACTCATATTTTTAATCAATTCATCAGATGTTTCATCTCGCACTTCTGAATTATCGTGCATCAAGTTGCTTAAAATATAAATACTATCTTTATAGTTTTAATGATATATAGTATACATGGTTTATCTTGAGTTAGCACTTCCATAGTATTAATCAAATTATATGTTTCATCTTGCACTTGATCTTAATGTTTTCATCTTGCATCTGAATTATCGTCCATCGAGTTTTTTAAATAATAATATATTTATAGTTTTTGATTATACATAGCATGTACAAATACAATCTTTAATTTTAACATTTCATATTTCAAATAACCTATTTCCGAAACCAAGCTATGTGAATTTTACCACAATGCTTATTATCATAGAATAATTTGTGTTTCACACTTTTCTAAAAATTATCAGATATGTACCCCTCAGAGAAATTACTATCATATGAATAAATGAAGAAAATTTAATTTATATTAAATGTACACGAAATTGATTGCAATATACATGTATTTAATAAAAATAAATAGGCGATTATTTATACATTAAACCTTTACTAAATATATATTTCTTTCATTATACAGATGTTTCAACAAGATGAATCAAAACAGCAGCAAACTTCAGAAATTAATGACCCGAATGATTCATCCCTAACACAAGTAGCGTTAACGAATAACACATATGTGAGTACTTATATGAGAAATACTAGAATTCGTATATGAAACGTAATTAGAGTAAATACAAAATGATTTGTCTTACTACCTACACTTTAACAAGTGCTTTTTACCTATATTATTGAAGAGAATCCTAACTGTGTCCATTTATTTCTACTACAGATGTGCTCTATTTGCTACAAACACTTCTTAAGTAAATGGAATTTAACAGAACATACAAAAATCTATACAGATGAAAAACCTTACACTTGGAAAGATTACCATAAATGCTGTTTTCAAGGAGACGTGAATCAAAAATACACACATCATCATATAAAGCATCATCAGATATATGTAAACTTAGCGAAGATATTCAAAAATTAGTCAGACTTTTGAAGAATTTAGAAATAAAGGAAGATATTTAGGCTATTTATCCATCATATTTTCACAACATTTACCACAATATCTCAAACTTAAAATTTGGAAGACATACACACTGCTGAAAAGTAATTTTGTGATTCTTCTAACCAGTATGAATGTATAGATGTTATTTTGCAGTGTATTCTTTAAATGCTCACATTAAATATTCTTTTATATGCATATATCGTTGTGTTTATTTTTCTAATACCCATTATATTAATGAAATACATAACATTTTAAGTGAAATAACACTCTCACAACTTAAAAAATGCATAAGAACATACAAAAATAAACAGATGTATGAAAAAATATGCAAGTTTACAAAATATTTTCATTGTTTTCTAGAAATATTAACAAAAAATATTTACAATATGAAAAAATTGTAAAAGTGAAAAGAAAAAACATAAATGTAAAAACAAAAACCACAAAGTGAAAAACTCATAACAAAGTTTTTGAAAAAAAATATTTACAACAAAATTTTTTTTACAAAAACCAAAACTTCCAAAAATATTTTTTTCAAAAAATTTTTTTTTCAAAAACATTTTTTACAAAAAAATTTTTTTTCAAAATAAGTTTTTACAAAAGTAAAAAAAAGAAAATCACAACGTTAAAAAAATGAAAAATTTTTGTTAAAAAAAGTGTAAAAAAATTGCAAAAAAATGTTGCAAAAATTTCAAAAAAAGTTATGAAAAAAGTCTCAAAAATTTTGTTGTTTTTAATAGCAAATGCAATGGTTTCGCCATTGCATACTGCATTAAAACCAACGAAATTTTTGAGACTTTTTTCATAACTTTTTTTGAAATTTTTGCAACATTTTTTTGCAATTTTTTTACACTTTTTTTAACAAAAATTTTTCATTTTTTTAACGTTGTGATTTTCTTTTTTTTACTTTTGTAAAAACTTATTTTGAAAAAAAATTTTTTTGTAAAAAATGTTTTTGAAAAAAAAATTTTTTGAAAAAAATATTTTTGGAAGTTTTGGTTTTTGTAAAAAAAATTTTGTTGTAAATATTTTTTTTCAAAAACTTTGTTATGAGTTTTTCACTTTGTGGTTTTTGTTTTTACATTTATGTTTTTTCTTTTCACTTTTACAATTTTTTCATATTGTAAATATTTTTTGTTAATATTTCTAGAAAACAATGAAAATATTTTGTAAACTTGCATATTTTTTCATACATCTGTTTATTTTTGTATGTTCTTATGCATTTTTTAAGTTGTGAGAGTGTTATTTCACTTAAAATGTTATGTATTTCATTAATATAATGGGTATTAGAAAAATAAACACAACGATATATGCATATAAAAGAATATTTAATGTGAGCATTTAAAGAATACACTGCAAAATAACATCTATACATTCATACTGGTTAGAAGAATCACAAAATTACTTTTCAGCAGTGTGTATGTCTTCCAAATTTTAAGTTTGAGATATTGTGGTAAATGTTGTGAAAATATGATGGATAAATAGCCTAAATATCTTCCTTTATTTCTAAATTCTTCAAAAGTCTGACTAATTTTTGAATATCTTCGCTAAGTTTACATATATCTGATGATGCTTTATATGATGATGTGTGTATTTTTGATTCACGTCTCCTTGAAAACAGCATTTATGGTAATCTTTCCAAGTGTAAGGTTTTTCATCTGTATAGATTTTTGTATGTTCTGTTAAATTCCATTTACTTAAGAAGTGTTTGTAGCAAATAGAGCACATCTGTAGTAGAAATAAATGGACACAGTTAGGATTCTCTTCAATAATATAGGTAAAAAGCACTTGTTAAAGTGTAGGTAGTAAGACAAATCATTTTGTATTTACTCTAATTACGTTTCATATACGAATTCTAGTATTTCTCATATAAGTACTCACATATGTGTTATTCGTTAACGCTACTTGTGTTAGGGATGAATCATTCGGGTCATTAATTTCTGAAGTTTGCTGCTGTTTTGATTCATCTTGTTGAAACATCTGTATAATGAAAGAAATATATATTTAGTAAAGGTTTAATGTATAAATAATCGCCTATTTATTTTTATTAAATACATGTATATTGCAATCAATTTCGTGTACATTTAATATAAATTAAATTTTCTTCATTTATTCATATGATAGTAATTTCTCTGAGGGGTACATATCTGATAATTTTTAGAAAAGTGTGAAACACAAATTATTCTATGATAATAAGCATTGTGGTAAAATTCACATAGCTTGGTTTCGGAAATAGGTTATTTGAAATATGAAATGTTAAAATTAAAGATTGTATTTGTACATGCTATGTATAATCAAAAACTATAAATATATTATTATTTAAAAAACTCGATGGACGATAATTCAGATGCAAGATGAAAACATTAAGATCAAGTGCAAGATGAAACATATAATTTGATTAATACTATGGAAGTGCTAACTCAAGATAAACCATGTATACTATATATCATTAAAACTATAAAGATAGTATTTATATTTTAAGCAACTTGATGCACGATAATTCAGAAGTGCGAGATGAAACATCTGATGAATTGATTAAAAATATGAGTAGATTAGTTTTAATACATTAGATGATTATAGCAGTAAGAAATTTCGTGTAGGAGCAATGCGTACATGATGAAAATCGAATGGAATCAATTGACTTCAACTCCTGATCCAAGTTAGTATTTATCTCACGTGTGTAATGTGGAAATATAAAAGGTGAAGAATCAAGTTTGATGTAAATAAATATTGTGGTATTGGTTTAAAAACTAAAAAGTATTGAATTTTACTGAATTAGAAAGCATAAAATTTGATTAAATAATGTTTTATGTAAAATATTAAGTTTAAATGTGATAAAATTATGAAAATCAGTTTGTAAACTCTCATTTTTATAAGTACTACTATGAAAATATTCTTTTAATATAGAATTTCTGCTTATTAATGAGACTAAAAAATTATTTTTTGTTAATTTTGAATATTTATTGAGTGTATGTAATACTAGGATTAAAATCTTACAAATTCGGTGTTAAATTTTTCAAGAAATTGTGGTTTGTAATCCAGAAAAAGGTGTGATTTTAATAAATTTGTAAATATGTTCATTATTTTTTTTTTTTTTTTTTAGTTATTTCTCTAACTTGTCATTCATTTGTTAATTTTTGTAATTTTTGTAGAAAAAATGATTTGAATTTTCGGTAATCTGTACTATTTTTTGTCCAACAGTTGATTTTTTTGATTATTAGTATTCTTATTCAGCAGTAATTTCACGTATGAAGTTATTAAATATTAAATATCTATTAATTTTCTTTACTGTTTCATATGATAGTAATATTTCTGAGGAACAGGTATGTAATAACTACTAGACTTTGATTGACTTGATTTTCTGATAAACGTTTGAAAAGAGTTGTAAGTATGTAATGATGCAATATCTATATACTATCGAGAGTCGAGATTGAAGTAGATAAGTATTGGAGTAATAGTCAATTCTTTGTTGAATTTCAAGAAATTGTGTGAGAACATGGTTTTTTACATTAAGTTTATGTAATTTCAGTTACAGTTTTTCGACAATCAACCTAAAAATGGATAATTATCATAGTTAAAAGTTATGTTGAAAAGATGTAAGCAATATTAATGTTAAAAAGTTCGTCTAATGTTTGCTCTTATGTTGTGAAAATTTCGAATAGTTTGATTTGAAATATGAAATGTTTGTAAAAATTAAACTTTGTATTCGTGTATGTTTTGCATTATTAAATTGTAAAGATAATATTCATATTTGGAAAATGTTGTTGGGTGTTTTAATAATTTTTTGATAAGTAGATAAAAACAGATGTTAAAATTCTGTGCTATTAAAATATATAGGATCAAGAATAAAGTTTGATGAAAATAAGTATTGTAAAAATTCAGAAATTTTGAAGTGTAAGATGAATCATGTCCTAATTTGATTAATTATATGGGTAGAGTAGTTTTAATATGTCAAGTGTCTAAAGCAGCAAGAAACGATTTTTTAGGTTTTCTAGAATAATAATAATAATAATAATAAAAGTATACTTTTATTGTAAGATTTCGAATGCAGTCAAGACGTGAAAAATATAAGTATGAACCTTTGTAAAGACATTCAAACTTTTTAAAAAGTTTAAGTTTAGTAATATACTGTAACAATATATGTAAGCAAATGTATTTCAAAGTTGAAAATTTGTGTAAAAAATTGTCTTTTCTTGAAAATTGATATTTATTTTTGTTTAATTAATGATACTTATTACATTTTTGTTGTTAAAAACTAAAATATACGTTTAATTCTTCTGTTAAAATTGATATATCCGTGTTGGAGGTGAGAAAAAATAGTGTAAAACTAATAAAATTTGTTTAAATTCGTCTTTTTATTCTTAAAATTAATATTTTCTATTGTTTAGAATACGTAATAATAACTTTTGAGGAATGTATAACCGGAAAATGTTAAAAAATCTTAGAAAATTGGTATTAAAAATATTAAATACAGTTGCTTCAATGATATCTTTTCGATATGTAAAGTGATTGTAACATTTAGAAATGTACTTCTGAAGAATGTATAATCGGAAAATGCTAGAAAATCTTAGAAAATTGGTGTTAAAAATATTAAATACAGTTGCTTCAATGATTTCAAAAACAAACTCTGTTAAAAAATTCTGTATGATTTCAAGTGAAAATAATCTGAACCTGAATACATGGTATTTAAAATACAAAATTCACGATTATGAACTAATGTTGAAAACATGGGTAACATTAAATATACAGCTAATATTTAATTATAGATTAGAAAATTCTTAAATTGTATCCATATTTATTAAATATAGTACTGAATACAGTGAATAAGTGAAATATGTGAATAAGTATTGATATTTCTATGTTGCTTTTGAAAATACTAGTGTAAAATTATTCAAATTCGTCTTTTCTTTAAAATTGATATTTATTTTTGTTGAATTAATGATACTTGTTAAGTTTTTGTTGTTAAAATTAAAATATACGTTTAATTCTTCTGTTAGAAATCTATATTTCCAAGTTGTTGTTCAAAAGACTATTGTAAAACTAATCAAATTCGCTTAAATTCACCTTTTCATCTTAAAAAATAATATTTTTATTATTTTGTTTAATTAATTATACTGATTATGTCTTCCAAAATTCAAATTTTGGGATATTGCGGTAACTGTTATGAAATTGGAGTGTATAAAATTTCTCTTTTTTTCTCCCAGACTTCTAAATATACAAGAATGAGAGGTCATTGCATTGTCCATTTCCCTACCTAAGGTAAAAAATTGGGGGAGATGGGGGTGAAAAGGTATGGTGAGGGACTTTGGAGGAATAACTTTTGGTTTCAATATGACGTCACAAGAAGCAGGTGTTGTTTTCATATTTGCGTGTGCGTTGAATATTTACTGAAATGTGTTCGTTTATGCATTAAAATTCTACTTAGTTAGTATATAAAAGTATGATGAAATTTCCATTTAGAGTAAAAGTTAACCAAATTCGTTTAATTCGTCTTTTTTCGTTAAAAAATCATTAGTTTCCTTTGTTAATTGTTTAATTATTGAAATTCTTTGAGGTAACGACTGTTCAAAAATTAAAAAATATGTTTAAATTTCTATTTTAAGTTGTGTATTCTGATTTTATATATATATAAAAAAAAATAAATAAATATGAAGAAATCAGTTAAAAATTTAATATTTTCTGTTGTTTTGCTTAATTAATAATGTTCATGAAGGAAATGGTTGTCCAAAACTCGAATGCATGCTTAAATTTCTTTCTACCAAATTGATAGTCTGAAGTTTGAGTTGAAAAAATCGTAAGAAATCAGTCTTTTTCTATAAAACTTGATATTTTCCATTGTTTTTTACTTAATTAACGATACTCATTAAGATTATAGCTGTTGAAAAACTAGAATGCATGTTTAACTTTCAACTTGTAAGTCGATACACTGATGTTGCAGTTGATAAAAATCGTAAGAAATCAGCCTTTTTCTATAAAAATCGATATTTTCCATTGTTTTTTACTTAATTATGAATGCTCATTAAGGTTATAGCTGTTGAAAAACTGAAATGTATGTTTAAGTTTTCTCTCTTAAGTTGATAAAAATCGTAAGAGATCAGTCTTTTTCCATAAAACTTGATATTTTCCATTGTTTTTTTACTTAATTAACGATACTCATTAAGGCTATAGTTGTTGAAAAACTAGGATACATGTTTAACTTTCAACTTTTAAGTCGTTACAATGATCATATAGTTGATAAAAATCGTAAGAAATCAGTCTTTTTCTATAAAACTGGATATTTTCTATTGTTTTTACTTAATTAATACTACTCATTAAGATGTCTATGAAGCAAAATTCAAATATATGTTTAACTTTCTTGAGTTAAATTGATAATCTCATCTTGTAGTTGAAGAAATCTAAATAAAATGGTTAAAAACTGAGATTTTTCCAGTGTTTCGCTTAATTAATAATACTCATTAAAATTATGGTTGTTCAAAATTCAAATATAAATTTAATCTTCATCATATAGTATGATTCCGAGTTGAGATGTGATTGGTAATATTTTTAATTAGGGAAGGTTGTTCACCTATCCTGTTAGAATAGAATGTTCCTTTTTTCCACTAGGGGGCGCAGGAGGGCGGCGGTGAGATGGTGGGAGCAGGAGGGGCCAGGAGGGATGCACGGTGGGCGCAGGAGGGCGGCGGCGGCACGGTGGGTGCAGGAGGGACGGTTGCTGCGTGGTGCGGCGGCGGCACGGTGCCGCAGTGCCGCCGCCGGCTGAGCCCGTACTGTCCTTTTCCTACTACTAATAACTCATAAATAAAAGAACACGCAAGCACAATTTTTTACTTTTGTTAAACCTAGCTCAAAAAATATGTTACGGTATGGATTTAAAAAGAAACAGTTTTTGAAATGAGAATTAACGATAAAGAAACAAATGGTTCATAATAAGCTTATTTTAAAATAATAGTGCATAAGTAAAATAAATATAATTATTTAATATGCTAATGCAAAATTGTTAATTCGTGATAATATAATTGATCTAATGTATTTTTTTCATCTTACAAACTTCTAACCGTAATTTTGAAAAAGATTTATTTCTTCAAACAGCAGAAAAACAAACCAGAATTATAACAAATATTTGAACAAAAAGTGTCAAACGTTTATATGTACTTTTTTTCAAGACATACAACATTTTATTGAATTTCAACAAAAATAAATAATTTCTTTCACGAATTCTAATTTTTAATTTTTAGTATGACACGGAATTTAAAAAAAAAATAATAAAATACTGTGTGGATACTATTCTGAAATTGGAACGGCAACATGTAGAAATATCCGTTACAAAATGATAAATAAAAAACATGTATTACTGTTATTAAAGCTAGCTCATCGTACACTGGATATGTTAAAATCAGCTCATAACGTAATTCTTTTTAAAAGCGAATAGAAAGTAACGGAAAACTAATTAGTCGTTCATGCAGTCGGTAGTAAATAATTGAATAACAACGGTAACAAATAGAATAATCTATTCTACTTCAAACAATTAAAAACTAAGCAGAATTTATAACCAATATTTGAACTAAAAGTCATGCCTTTATGTGTATATTTTCTTTTCTTTCTTATACATATAAGACATACAAAATTTCTCGGAATTACAACAAAAATAAAGTTTCTCTCACGAATTCTAAGTTTGAATTTTTAGGATGACACGGAATTTAAAATAATAATAATAATAATAATAAAGTGTGAATACTATTCTCAAAAAGGTGCTGCAACATGTAGAATAATATGTTACAAAATGATAAATAAAAAGCATTTATCTCTGTTATTAAAGCTAGTTCATAGTACAATGGATATGATAACGTAAGAATAATATTAGTTGGTCATGCAGTCGGTGGAAAATAACTGAATTAAGAATGGTAAAATATAGAATAATCTGTTACCAATTCAAATCATGATATCAATCTATAATGTAATTATTTATAAAACCAAATAATATTTAAAACAACAAATAATTAATGCAGTAGGTAATAAATAACCGACAATGATCTAAAAGAAATCATGGTGGCTTTAAATCATGGTGAATAAACAAACGTCTAAAAATTATTTAATTGCTAATGTAGACCTACCTTCTAGTTCCAATTATAACTTATCTAATTGTCAGTATTACTATTACTAACTTCCAGTAGTAATAATTAAAACGATATCTGATTTCTGAATTTCTCGATTTTTATACGTTTTCAAAGTATAATAATTACAAAAGACTTAATTACAAATACTAGAATAGTATGCAGCATTTTCTATGAAACGTGAAATATATCTATCCTCTTCAGACCTGAGCATGAAACAGTTCTACAAATATATATTTATTGCTTTTACATAATCTAAATGACAACCTAGATGACAAAAAGAGTCATATTTATGAAATCAGTACTCCAGCGGACTAGTAATTTAGGTTTACAAATATGGATATAAAAGCACTAATTCCCTTAACACTCCGTCAGGCGCGCCTTAAAAGTTGCACCATCGGGCGCGTTGTATCTGACAGATACATTCTGTATTTCAGCATCATATATTGTTTAAAAATGAGATTTAAACGAGTTTCATCGTCACTTTCTTAAAAATGTTCAGAATCTTCATTGTCATCGCTAAATAAAATTTTATGGGCAATTTCTATGTCTTTAGGGTTATTCAAATCCAAAAACCGTTTAGTATTTATCATTTCGAAGCCGAAAGTTAAACAGGAGAGACTGAGGTATTCACGTATTCCAGCCTAGTATCAGTGAAAAACTAACTACAAACGGTATCGGGCGCATGTATCTAATAGATACAAATCCTTAACAAAGCGCGAAACCGGAAATTCTTATCGACAAAAATTTGAAACCACTGTATTCCAGGGACGAAAATGACCGGAAGAACAGATACTGTGAAGATCAAGGTCGTGAAACTCCCTTTTTTTTTCGAAAACGACGAATTTCTTACGCATGTATCTCTCACATACAGCGCGCCCGATGGAGTGTTAAAGCAACAGTTTAACTATCAGTAACTAATTTACGCAATAACAAAATTAAGGTCTTTAAACAAGTATGTGATCAGCAAATCCTCAAAATTTTTTATATTAAAGCATTTAAGTTAAACAATCATGAATATTTCTTACTTTCTTTGGCCTCAATGTTTTGAAGGTATTTTCAAAACTCGGATGAAAATAATATTTATTTTATGAGGTAATATTCATCAGTGCTGACATTTATTGGTTTTGTTTTAAAGCAAAAATCATTCATCTGTATAGAAGTTAAAGTAAATATGCAAAAAATTCTAACAGTTTAGTATTTATAAGGAAAGGAATGGAGATACACATTTCTATACCTCAGGTCTGAAGAGGCTATTGTGCTTCGCAGTTATGATGAATGTAAATTGTTTCTCTCACGAATTTCTATACTTGATTTAGAGGATGTCACAGGATCGCGAAAATGTAAAATAAAATGTGAAAAATGCTATAAAAAAGAAGCGGAAACAATTATTTCAGATAACTCCTAAATAAAAGAACATGCGAGTAAAAAATTTTACTTTTATTAATGCCAGCTCAAGAAATATGTTTTATGATATCGATTGATAACGAAATATCTTTTAAAATGAGAACAAAAGGTAACGAAATAAATGATTCATATTAAACTTATTTTGGAATAATGTAGCTATAAAGCTATAAATAAACAAAGTAATTGTGCATTTTTAATCTGTTAATGCAAAATAATTGTTTTGTGATATCTATAACTTGTTGTATATTATATATTTTACAACGTGCTAACTGCTAAAAGTATCTGTGAAAAAGATATTCTACTTCAAAGAGTATTAAATCCAAGGCTGTGGAGTCGGACCACTTTTTGGGCAAAAGAGTCGGAATCGGAGTCATTAAAAAACCAATTTCGTCTCCGACCTTTTTTTTTTTTTTTTGGACATTTTGAAGCGAAAGTAAACCAATTACATATAATACTACATGATATACAATTAGTGTTTTTTCAGGTAATTTTATTAGCACCGCTCCATTTTTCCTAAATATATTTGCAAATGGTTAATAATTCTATAAATATGTGAATCAATGGCCTTTATTACTTCAGACAATATGAACTTTTACAAATTCCATAATTTACGAGTCAAATGGGTGTGACATACAGAAATATTTACAATGATTCCGGATTTAATTTTTAAGTATGGAACCTTAAAAAGGGGAAATGTTTAGCAAAATATTACGAAATTTAACGCGGCTTAGGAAATAGTAATGACAACTTCTAAGAGACTCGAAATTCCAGAAACTTTCGGCAATCAGTCGGTACTGAGATTAAAATATGAATCTTTGAAACAACAGCAGTAAAAGCTAAATTTTTATAACGTAATTTTTAAAATATATTTTAAATTAAAAAACTATATTCAATGCAAAATTATTTTATTTAATAATTCTCACATATAATTCTTACATAGCAGCAAAATTTCCCGTTTTGTTTTCAAATTAAATAAACTTAGAAATTTTATTTAAATCAAAATTATTACTTAGTGACAACTTTTCTAGAAGAAACATTTTATTAAAGGATTTTTTTTTTTTTTTTTTTTTTTTTTTTTTTTTGATCAAATTACAATTACTTGGCTCGGGTCAGATTGGAAGGATGTCAGATGTCTTGTTACTGTAGCTGCATTTTTTAAAAAGTAAGTTGATTAAAAAATAAAACAATAAACCGAAATTATCTGATACATTAATATTAAAATGAAAAAACAATAATTTTTAAAAAATGTAATTTAACAAATTGCAACAACTATTTGGAAAATGATATTTACAAAGATTAAAATTTTAAAGACTTATAAATAAATTCTATATTTCAATTAATACTATTATTAAACATCATTTTTAGGATGATCATAACGAGTCATATACAGGGTGTTTATAAAGTCCCGGGCCTATTTTGATGTTTAATAACTCATAAAATGATAAAGATAGATTAAAATTAATAACATAAATGGTTAGATGGACTCAAAAAGTTTCATGACCTTTGTCAATAAACTTCCACGTATACCCCCTTCGTCGTACATGCTTATTTTACATGCTTCGTCGCACATGCCGACATGTTTGCCGCTACCTGGCGTGAAATTGATATCGACTTGATATTCTCCGTGCAACGAAGGGGGCACACGTGGAAGCTATTTGAGAAGGGTGATGGAAGTTTTTGAGTTTATCTAACCATTTATGTTATTAATCTTAATCTATCTTTATTATCTTATGAGTTATTAAGCATTAAAATGAGTCCGGGACTTTATAAACACCCTGTATTATGTACGCCATGCATTCAACATTAATATTCCTAGACCAATGATAAAAAACAGTTGTTTATAGCTAAACTACTTTAAATGTTTAAAATGTGCATTTTTTTAATGCAGTTAATCAGACTGACTTCTGAACGCCTCATATTACGTACGACATGGATTTAACATTAATATTCCTGGAGCCACCATAAACAAATTTTAAATGAAGTTCCAGTTTTACAATTTTCGGAACTGCAAATTTTTAAATTTCTAAACATCACACGTTTTAAATTTTTACACCGTTGTGTAGAGGAAAAATGCACTTTTAAATGAAAGTTGTTTGAAATCTTTATCACAATTTGCTTTCAAATTATTAACTTTTTTAAAGTTTGTAATTTTTTTTTTTTTTTTTTTGTGATTGTTGAGTATTGAAGCAGATTCGATGGGCGGGAAACAAAATTCATCCCCTGTTACAAGATAACCATACTACATTGAAACGTAAGCATTGCGACAATAAAACTACAATATAATTGTATAAAGTATATAAAATAAGAGTATAATTTTCAATTGTGTGAAGAAAAACAAAAATAGAAATAAATTGATACTTCCTGTGCTATTCATGTTTTTATTTGTAAGTATAATATTGTAAGCATATATCAAAGTGTTTTTCTATCAACAGCAATTATTTTACTCCCTTGATTTTGCTCACTTTCTTAATAAAATGACTTAAATTATGTTTTAATAAATGTGTGGTATTTAAAAAATAAATAAATTCTTTTCAAACAGTTTAGAGATACATATGGGAATTAGCCTATAAGTTATTCTCGTAATTTGAGAAGTTGCAGGTTTTGATGCATCGTAAAATAAACACCTGATTAAGCACGGTGTTAAACTTCAGTATCAAATCACGTTTATCAGTTGAAAGTGTTTGATTACGGAAGTACAACACTACACAAATTTTGTTTTCATTTTCAATGCTTGGTATTTGAATACTGTCAATCAAAATTTTAGGATTAGTCGTTAAATACCAATGTGGGTCGTGAGGGTTAAAAAATTTATGCAATTTCATCAAATGTCAACTCACTATTTTAGTTTAAATAACAAAAGTTTCGTTGCTGTAAAATTTATGGATTAGTTTTGACACTGGATATTTCTGAAGAATTTTTCAAAGTACAGTTGGTTAAGTAACCAATTTTTAATTTCAACACCCATTTCCTTTGGGTTTCTTTTATCTTCTATCAATTTATTTTTTTATAACTTGATTCTGTATTATATTAATTAATTTTACAATCTCTATCTCTCTCTATATATATAAAAATATACATGTATATATGGGTGATTCTCAAAATAGGGGACAATTTATGTCTTTCGGCATACAAAAAAAATTGAGAGGTTTTCTGTCATGTTTTTATAATCTTTATATATAAAAATCTTCTGTGCGTGTGTATGTAATTGAACTCCTCCTAAACGACTGGACCGATTTTGATGAAATTTTGTGTGTGCGTTCCAGTAGATTCGAGAATGGTTTAGATTCACATTTCGTCGAAATTGATTCAGTACTTTTTTAGTAATTAGGCAAAAACTAATAGTTAGTGATTTTTTGCTAATTAAAAGTGCTATATATATTAAAGAAAGTCAGGATTTCGTATTAATCATAGCACAAAAAAAATCTACCTATCCAAAAATCTTGAAAATTTGGGTAAAAATACTGCTTATAACATCGAGTGCCGCTAAAAATGGATTTTCGAAAATTCCACCCCTAATATGAGTAGAAAAAAGAACGAACTTTTAAAAAATTCCATAAAAATCGGCTTTTGTAGTTATTTTTCAGCTGATAACATATTTTAGTGCATTTTTTCATTCTGAATCGAATGGTACTAAGCAAATTCGTTTAAATCCAGTAGTTCGTGAGATAATTCACATTTTCCTAATTTGGCGATGTCTTCGGCGCAAAAACCTGAAATTTTCAATGCTCATCTTTATATATAAAAATCTTCTGTGCGTGTGTATGTAATTGAACTCCTCCTAAACGACTGGACCGATTTTGATGAAATTTTGTGTGTGCGTTCCAGTAGATTCGAAAATGGTTTAGATTCACATTTCATCGAATTTGATTCAGTACTTTTTTTGTAATTAGGCAAAAACTAATAGTTAGTGATTTTTCGCTAATTAAAAGTGTTGAATAAGTTCGATGAATGGAGTGCAGACGGAATGCCGGAGCGATGTAAGGCGCCAGATTCAAGCTCAGCTTCTTGAGGAAAGAGATCGCGTGTTAGAACCCCACTGCTGACAAACGTGTATGCTTTACAATAATATTTCCTGTATTATAATTTTGATTAACCAACTTCAGACAATCGTTAACTTTTAACTAAAAGAGAAAAATAAACTTTTCTATCAAAAATTGAACCGACTTCAAAAACTAATGAAGAGTAAAAAATAATTTCCTTACATAATTGTAATAAGAAATTAAATTAAGAGCGTAGTGTTTATTCTGCGTATTAAAATATTTACGTACATTTATTACATTTTCTGGAGTTGGTGCCAAGAAGGAAAACGTCTGTCGGTGACAGGACAACGTCTGTCGGGTGCGCTAGTTATATATGTTTTTCTTAATGTTATTCATTATTTGCACTCAAGAATTACTCACTTTTAGTTAAAAACACCTTAAAATAACAGAATAAAGATTCAAAATGTCATTAGCATGGATGTCCACAGCAGCTGTGTCTTGTGTATACTAGCATTTTTCAAGAGTTTATATCATGTTATAAAATAAACAAATGTTACTCTTTCTTTATATTAATCAAGGAGAGGATTTATCCAATAAATTTCTTTTTAAAAATAAAATTATAGTATATAAAAAAAGAATTAAAGTTTGTCCTCCATATTCGATTTTAAAAACAAGGTCATACTATAACAGCTGGAGAAACTTTATATTTTCAAACTATTGTCATATGTGAAAATGAAATTTTGATTAATAACCGAAATAATGATCGAAAATTCAGAAATCGGTAGTCAATAATGAACAGTAGTCAATGATTAATAATCGATTAACATAATTTATTTTTTATCATAAATAAAAATGAAAAATAAATCTATCTATCACTATGTTAATCGTCAGCGATAAAAGTTCTTTGTCACCGTAATTTATTTTTTAAAAAACTGACATTTGATTTTTTGAATTCAATTTCATCAAACATCAACGCACTATTTTAGTTTAAATTACGAAAGTTTCGTTTCAATACAACTTATGATAAATAGAGAATTAATCTTGACACTGGATACTTTTGAAGAATTATTTAAAGTACAGTTGGATAAGTAATCATTTTTTAATTTCAACGCCCATTTTCATTGGGTTTCTTTTATTCTTTATCAATTTATTTTCTTTTATTACTTAATTATGTATAATATTAATTAATTTTGCAAACTTTATCTCTCTCTCTTTCTATATATGCATATATATTGAAAAATTCAGTCATTTATCGCGTGCAGAAATATGGATAATCGTAGAGCAAAAAAGTGCGATCGAAAATTCAGAAATTGGTAATCTATAATGAACGGTAGTCAATGATTAATAATCGATAAACATAATTTATTTTTAACATATATATATATATATATATATATATATGTGTGTGTGATTTTTCAATTTAATTTAATCAATGTTAATTCAATTTTATTATTATTTTCTTTTTCCTGTTCTCAATGGAAATTATGGTTGCGATTAACAATTGTAAGTTATCTTTATCAATATTCAATCACAGTTTAATTATTTTTCTAGTATTTTTTCTTTGAAATAGTTTTTCTATTGCAATTATTATATTGATAATTCCATTATGGTCTTATTATTTTTCTAATATTTTTCTTTGAAATGAATTCTCATTTGCGATTAATCGGGCAATATGGAAATTTTTTTAGGTCTATCCTGATTTCCATTCAGAAATTAATCGCAATTAATGTGGCTATTTAGTATTGCTCTTGATAACGAGCTAAATACCACATTTCCAATTTTATTTCTAATTCTGACAACTCCTCTGTATGATATAATTTGGCATTAACAAATTTTTACAGTAATTCATGTTGATTTGTAGTATTATCTAATGGTTCTATATACATATATATTTATATATATATATATATATATATATATATATATATATATATATATATATATATATATATAAATCTATCTATCACTATGTAGATCATCAAAAATAAAAGTTCTCTGGCACCGTAATTTATTCTTTAACCCTTTCGGGTCCAAATTTTTTTTTCATTTTTAGAAAAAAAAAATATTTTTTGTTAATAATATTAACACTAAATAACTAAATAAATTAATAAGTGTTTAACGAATATTTTATTGTCTGAAAGATAAAGATTGTTGTTGTTTTGCATACTATTCAGGTAATATTCATATGAAAATAGGCTAAGAAAGAATTTTGGGAGATGTTTAGAAAATATTGCATTACAACGAGATTTAATTTATATTACAAATTTTAGATACTTTTTACGTTTTATTACACATGTTTCTTTCAGAAAAGTAACTTTAATATAAAATTTAAAATTTGAAATATATATTTAAAATAAAAGAATCACAAATGGTGCAAAGAGAATGAGGCAAATAATAATAATTATTATTATTACTAAATGCCTAAATATAAATGAAGTCATATATAAAAGCCATAGGCATATAGCAACCTTGCTACGTTTAAATAGAAGCAAAAGTATTTCTTTACACAAAATAATGCTTCATTAAAAGACATGTACTATTAATAGTACATCAGACCCGAAAGGGTTAAAAGTGGCTTCATTATATTCAAAGCTTTTCTCTATTTCTATTAAATGTACTAAGTGGTATGATAGCTATAAAAGTAGACTCTTTTTTTTCTAATCTCTGACAAACCTAATGCCAGGTTAGCTACGCAATAAAATCCTCTTTCTGATTTCCATTTCTATAAAATTTGAATATTACTTATCCCCCTTAGGCCTGATGTATCCTATAGGATTATCATCTTTACAATATCTTTCAGGTATATAAATAGTGTTAAATAATTGCTAAATAGTTTTAAAAATTAAAACACACGCTTTTATATCAAGTCAATTTTTTTTTTCTTTTTTGCATAGTTATACGGTTTTTATATGATTTCAGTGATTTCCATGTGTCTAGGGCAGCGGTTCCCAAACTTTATTGGTGCGCGACCCACCCTCATGGTAAAAAAATTTTCGCGACCCACCTACTATAATAGTGTATAGTAGTATAGAGATTGTTGTATGAGTTGTATAAGCTATCAGCTATCCTATCGTACGAAAAAGGCAAATTTTCGTGACAAAAATACACTATCAACGAAAAAAACAATTCGTAATCCCAATGTTTGTAAGAGAGTATTAATTAACAAAATACACAAAGTACACAAAAAATTAAAAATACATTTATTTACTATCAAAACATAGCTTTATAATCATTCCGTTTTTTGGTACTGGTGTTTACCGATGAAAGTATCTATAACTGGGTTAAAACTTCTTAATTTAAACCCTAAATGACTTTTAACACAGTTTCTTCTGTACTTGTTCTTCAAATACAGCCATGTACAAAAAGCTTGTTAACACGAGTATGTTGTGTTGAACCTTCATCAAGGAACTCAAAGCTCATTTAGATGCAGTGTTGAATTCGGGGGGGGGGGGGGTGGTGGCCTGGAGGGACAATAAAATGTCCCTTCAGAAAATTTAAGTTTTTAAGTTTTCGATGGTCAAAAAGTGTAATTTCTCCCCCCGGGACTCCATAATGTCCCCCCCCCCGGGAGTCATAAAAGTCTTTCCCGGAAAAAAGTATCTGAATTCAAACATGTTTAGATGTTTTTGGATGTTCTGCTCATCCATTCTGTTGTTTTGGATATTTCTTCTTTTGGGAATTAAGGAATATAATTTGAAATATTATTTGTTGTTGAAATTGTTGTACTTTTTTTAACAAATTAAATATAAAATGGATTTTTGTGACAAACCTCTATTATTTTTTGCGACCCACTATAATAGCCGCCGCGACCCACCAGTGGGTCGCGACCCATAGATTGGGAACCGCTGGTCTAGGGCATTAGGTGACTGGTAATTTCTCAAATTGCTTTTGACCCGTTTATACGGCGTATTTGATCTTTTTAAGCGGAGACATTTTAAATTGTTGAATTGGCATCGATTTTTAATAAGTGTGCAAATCTGATGTTTTAAAATGAGTGAAAGTAACGTTCAAAGATTCCATTACATACATACATACATACAAGTGAAGCTAATAAAGACGTGTTAAGAAAGAGAAATTAATGTGAATGGACCCTGACAGATAACAGAACTAAACAAAATAGCAAATTTTTTCTTATAGCTCTATTTTAGCAAGCTGTCTTAATATAAAATAGGTGCCCAGCAGAAATGCAAAAAATGCACAAAAATGAAAACGTAAATAGTTTTACTGTGCGTTAGGATATCATTTGTAGAGTTCATTAGTAATGAAAAATTATTAAATATACATTTATTTTATGTTATCAATGTTTTTGCAATGTAAAAATGTAAAATAAAATTTAAAAAAATCCAGGAAATTGTCACAAAGTATGCTTTTTGAGTCATCATGTATCATCATACTTGATGTACAAAAAATAAATTTAAATGATGCCAAAAAAAATAAATGTTTTTTTGATGTTCAAACTTTCTTAGTTATACGTTTGTTAATATATTTGTATGAAATTAAAACTAGTCACAGTTGGCAATCCCAAAACTTTCTTTTACCTTATGCATGTTAATACTTCATGAACAAAGCAGCATTGCAGTGTCACCAGTTAGGTTGTTTAAACCAAAATCTAGTCAGCAACAACTTATGTTCTTGCTCTCTTTCTGCATACAGAAACATTTCATGTTTCTCCAAAGAATTTTAGAATATTTAGAATATTTTTTTCTTCTATTTGTCTAATAAATTATTGCTAAATAAAGCAAAAAGTTTCATTCTGGGCCCAGATCAAAATGTTCCAGAACAAAAATCTACAGAAAAATATCATCATTTTTCATTTTTAATGAAATCTCTTGCATTATTTTTTTTAGTCTTGTATTATCAGAGAAGAATAAATAGTTACAAACACGAAAAAGTGAAAGACGATTATTGGATATGAAACGCAGTCACGGATAAAGTAAAACGAGAATATTTCTATAGAGTCAACAGTCTTATATAAAGTAAAATTATTTATTTATCGATTTAAAAATCTTATATAACTTTAAAAAAGGTAATTTAAAACACTTTTTAAATTCAATGCTGTTGTACTTTAGTATCTATTCATCTCTTTTCCCCCTCCCTCTCTCTATCTGCATATAGAAACATCTCATGTTTGTTTAAAGAAATTTAAGATATTTTAAGTATTTCTTTTTTTTTTTTTTTTTTTTTTTTTGTAAATCTAATAAATTATTGATAAATGAAGCGAAAAGTTTCATTCTGGGGCCAGATTTAAACGTTCGATATCAAAAATCTACCGGATTCAACCAGAAAAAATATATTTTTTTTTTATTTTTAATGAAATCTCTCGAATTAATTTCTTGAATCTTTTATTATCAGAGAAAAATAAATAGTTACATACACGGTACACGGAAAAGTGAAAGACGATCATTGGAGATGAAACGCAGTCACGAATACAGTGAAATGAAAATATTTCTGTATACGTCCAACAGTCTTGTATAAAGTAAAATAATTTTCTTTTATGATTTCGGTATTGCAATTGAAAACATTTTGTTTTAAATTCAACACTGTTGTACTTTGATATATTTCCCTTTAAGCTCCCCCTCTCTAAGCAACTTTTTATGTTTCTCCAAAGAATTTTAGAATATCTTAATCTTTTTTTTATTATTTAATCTAATAAATTTATGATAAATGAAGCGAAAGTTTCATTCTGGACCCAGATCTAAAAGTTCCAGATTAAAAATCTACCGGATTGAGCCAGGAAAAATTTTTCATTTTTAATGAAATCTCTCGCATTATTTTTTTTTAGTCTTGTATTATCAGAGACGAACAAATAGTTACATACACGAAAAAGTGAAAGACGATATTCGGAGATGAATCGCAGTCACGAAGGCAGAGAAATGATAATATTTCTGTATATATCCAACAGTCTTGTATAAAGTAAAATATCTATATATATATTTTTAATTTCGGTAATTCAATTGAAAACATTTTTTTTTAAATTCAATACTGTTGTACTTTGATATACTTTCCTTTATCCCCCCCTTCTCTCTAGTTATAGCAACATTTTATGTGTCTCCAAAGAATTTTAGAATATTTAATTTTTTTATTATTATTTAATCTAATAAATTAATGATAAAGGAGCGAAAAGTTTTATTCTGGGCCCAGATCCAAATGTTTCAGATCAAAAATCTACCGAATTGAACCAAAAAAAAATATCATCATTTTTAATTTTTAATGAAATCTCTCGCATTAATTTTTTTAGTCTTGTATTATCAGAGAAGAATAAATAGTTACATACACGAAAAAGTGAAAGACGATCAGTGGAGATGAAACGCAGTCACGAATACAATTAAATGGAAATATTTCTATACAGCCAACAGTCTTAAAAAAAAAAAATTATTTTTTATCAATTTTTTTTTTTTTTTTTTTTTTTTTTTTTTTTTTTTTTTTTTTTGTAATTTGGATAGAGGTACATAAACATATTTGAAATTTAATACTGTTGATATAATTCTTTTAACGTTTCACGTGTCTTGAAAAAATTTTAGGATATATTAAATATTTTTTTCAAATTTAATCTTATAATATATTGATAAATCAAGCGGAAAAGTTTCAGTCTGGGCCCAGATCTAAATGTACCAGATCGAACATCAATGGATTTCGACCAAGAAAAATTTATCATCATTTTTCATTTTGAATGAAATTTCTCGCATTAATTTTTTGAGTCTTGTATTATCAGAGAAAAATAAATTGTTACAAAGAGAGAAAGACGATTATTGGAGATGAAACGCAGTCACGAATACAGTGAAATGAGAACATTTTTATACCGTCAACGGATGATAGAATCGATAATGTTAATATCTCAAAAAAACAAAGGAACAAATTACTATGCCGGAAGCGTTCCTGATTGCTCTTTGAATTTCGCTATGAAGTATCAGAAATTTTTCATCTTCATTTGCATTTTTATAAAGCTGCATACCTATTCTGTCTAGTGATACACTTTATTTTTATTTTTTCTTTCCCAGAAATATATATATATATATATATATATATATATTTAAAAAATGCATCTAATATTTTTACAATATACTCTTGTTCTTTGAATGGAAATTCTCCTTTCGGATATTTAATGATTTATTTTCAATTTTAAAAGAATTTTATATATTTACTTTTGATCATAACTTTTCTCAATGAATTTTTATGACATCATTGTATTTTTATTTGGATATATTCTTTGCAACAACCATCATTTTTAAAATTCTCCACTGCAGGAATGAAGAAAGAAACTGACTTAACAGATTTGAGAATTTGCCCTGGAAATTATTAAGTATGTAGCCATTTTTGATTACTTTTAATTTATTTTTATAGTTGAAGGGAAATAATCTGTTTTTTTTTTAATAAATATTTGATAAAGTATTTAAAAAAACATTTTGCATATTTATTTCGATTATGGAATAGTCTAAAGCATCATGAGTTGCCTACATTTTTATTTAGAGATAACCTTTTTAATAAATAATACTTTAAAACCATTGAGACGTGTGGTCCTTATTTTTGCGTTTCCAGAAAACAAAATATTTTTTTGACAGTAAACAAAAATACATTAGCATAATTACTATTCAAAAATTATCTAAAATGAAAGAAAACTAAATATCTTGAAATTCGAGATTAAAAAGATATATATATACGATAGGATTTACAAATAGTTTTATGGAAATACAAGAAATCCCTCAGACGTTCAAACGGTAAAAAATAAAAGACTAGCTGATTAGATTCAAAATATGCTTGAATACGCATTAAAGGTATTATTTCTTTTCCGTTGAATAGAAATATTTTGATGCTTTATTTCCGATTATAAAATTAAGTTCGTCCCAGTCAAAAGTTGGTGAAATCTTACAAGAGATATATTTTTTTTATAATATCCCTGCCAAGGATTGAAAAAAAAAACCCGGATACTAATGTGAAGTCTAAAGGAGCGTTCTTTTCAAATATCTCGGCCAAATTTTAATATTTTTACTTTTTTTTTTTTTTTCCATAGGATAGCTGAGGACAATCCACAACCGGCCTAGTTTTTACTTTTTCGATTTTGCTTATATATTTCTTATATTAGAATAGTTTTAATTTCAGAACCGGTTTAACCACTTAATGGTCGCATTCAATTACGGTTTAAAATTCAAATTCATTATTGCCACCACTTTTTTGAAAGAAAAAATATTCATCTATTTAATGACAAATAAATTGATACCAAAATAAAACCAATTACATTATTTCATAAAACTGGTGGAAATCAAATAATTTTGAATAAAAGCCGTGAATGTATCGGGCGCGACGATTAAATGATTAAACCGGTTTTGAAATTTAAAGTAATTTTTTAAAAAATAATCTGAAACGAAAATTGAAAAAATAAAAACTAGACCGGTTGTGGATGGTGCTCAGCTATAAGATTGAAAAAAAAAAAAAAAAAAAAAAAAAAAAAAAAAAAAAAAAAAAAAACGAGATATTTGAAAAGAACGCTCCCATAGACTTTACATTATCATCCGGGTCTTTTTCTGTGACTAGTGTTGTGCTTTAACCTCTTCAGTTACGAAGCCAAAATAATAATACAAATACTTATTCATTGTTTTTTTTTTTCAAACAAAATTACATTGTAAATGACAGAGAAAACAATTTTATTTCTGAAATTCATCCTTTAGGTGCTTAGTAAGTTAATTTTTTTTAATTAACTTACTAAGCACCTAAAGGATTTATGACTATATGGATTTAAAACTGAAAATTCACTTAAAACAACAATTTAATAACCATTAACCTAAATTAACGCAATCAGAAATTTAAGAGCTTTATACAAATTAAAAAATCTGCAAATCCTCAAAAGAAAAAAAAAAACTGATTGAAAAAGATTTAAGTTAAACGCTTCTGAGAATTTATTACTTTCTTGATCACACTGTTTTTCGGACATTTCTAGGCATTTTGCAAACTTAGATGAAAATAACATTTATTTTACGAGGAATTCGGATTAGATGCAAGTATTTATTTGTTTGATATCAACGCAAACAAGTTGGAAATTGCACGTGAAGCGTAGCGAATGAAGTGCGTTCGTACGATAACAAAGTTTTAAAAATATTCAGATCTTGCTGTTATAGTAGACAGTACTTTGGATACAGCATAGTGGTAGAAATGATATGATTAGGTATCACAAAAGTACTACAAAATTTTAATTTCGTAAATAAAAAATATTTTTAAATTTACCCCGAATCCACTTAAAATCAGTTAGTTATATGTTGATGGAAGCTTGAAATATCCCCTTAACGCGCAGTGTTGCCGGGTCGGCAACACCTAAAGTTCCCCCTGTTTAGAGACACAAAAACTCCGTGAATATTTCAAAAACTACTCTAATGGCTACTTTAAATCTTTCTTATGAGTTCTAGATGGCAGCACCACAGAGATCAAACTCTACTGTTTTTAAATAATAGGTAAAACGTTTTACTGTAATATGCGCTTCACAGCAATGCTCTTCTTACTGCGCTTATCAATGCTTTACTTATGGGAGGTTACCACTTCGGCAACAGCTGTATAATTAAAATGGTTAGTGCAATCTTTACAAAACAATACCCGTGTACTCCTCTAGGCCTAAATTGCCTAGATTTTTGCCTAGATTGCCTAATTTTTTTCTTTTAATTCTAACTTTAAAGAGTAGTGCGCCGGAAAGTGTTAAATATATTATGTTACCGTTAAAGCATGTAATCCGTTATTTCATAAAATCCCTAGTTATTTCATGAAACAACAAACCATGCCCGTTTAAGTGTGTAAAATTATTAGATTCTACGGTTTAACTAGTTACTTTATAGAATAACGGTTGTCTAACCGTTAAAGTATTAAAGATGGCACGCGAAACCCGTTTTAACCAACTATAGTTGCATTAGTCGTTGAGACAGAGCTCCCAAAATTTTTTTGTCACATACAGACTCGGAGTGACAAACAGACATTTTCTAAAAAATCATCACATCGTATTCAGGACCTTCTAAAAAAAATCTATCAAAAACCGCAAGTTGAGTTTTTTCACGAATCCAATGCTTTCTTCTTATTAAGGTAGAAGAAAGCAAAAATTTAAATATAAGTATTGCCATACTACATTCTGTTATTTTTACTTACTGTTTAACTGTTATAAAAATAGTAACATGTTATATATTCTGTTTTTATATATTATTTATCAATCATCTATTAATAATTGGAAATGTATTTTTGAATGATTTTAACGATCTAACCATCAGTTAATTTATAGAACAGCGATTTATTTTAATGTCACATTGTTTATTTTATACTTTAACGGTTAGGCAATCGTTATCCTATAAAATAACTAGTTAAATCATAGAATCCAATAATTTTACACTATTTAACAGACTCGGTTAATTATTTCATGAAATAGCTGAATTATACGCTTAAACAGTAACATATATATACTATATATATTTTAATGTCCTTGCCCAGTTCAAGCGTCAAACCTGAGGCTTAATATACAGACATTTTACGAACAATTCCAGACAACCGCTTCTGGGCAATAAAAAATAAATAAAACCACTTTTTACTTCTAGTTTCTAGAAATCATGGCTTATAATGATATTTCTCTTCTTTTAGTGATTTGATTTTTTTTAAACTCCTCAGATTTTTTTCATTTTCAAGTTTTAGTGCATTAATATTTTCTCTATACCCAAAAATGTTTTTTTTTTTCAAATGTATTAAAGCTAACGGTTGCAGCTACTATCTTCATAAATGTATTGGGGAAAAAAATTAAATATTATAGTAAATCTGGAGAAAACTATGTACATGTAACATAAAACTTACATCATAAGAGAAACAGATAAAATCATTGGAAAATCTGCTTGTAATCTGTAATACTTTTTGGCTGCAGATATGTAACTAAAAAAGTGTTTAAAGACATAATCGAGCATATTTTACATCAAATTTTCAGCACAAAATGCTACTATACATATTGATAGTATGTTGTATGTCACTTTTTTACAAGGAAATTAAAAAAAAAATAATGCCGAAAATACAGCCAGAAAACTTATTTAATGAAGTAAAAAACTTAACCCCCCATTTAGACAAGTAATGAGAATGATATTTTATATAAGGTACCCTGGGGTAATAACGCCACGTTAAGGTTCTACCAATTTTCACGGCTCAGTTTTAGATTGTATTTTTCAAACAAATACATGATTTGATGCAGCAACTCATTGACTATCTATATAAAAAAAATAATTTAACAGATATGTATTCATAAAATGTAATGGCGTTATTTCTTGACCAATGCTATTTGGCGTTATTACCCACCTATATGGGTAATAATGCCATGCAAACAAAACTATGAAATAAGATCGAATAATTGCATGTAGATTGCCCAATTCTAAAAATACAACTCTACAAACTGAGAAATTGACAAATTGCATTCTAAGCTATTGAAAATGTTCAATTTTTTGTGAAAGTCTAAGAAAAATAAAGGTGTGGTGTAGGGGGGAGGATGAGGCAAAAGACTATCAGACCGTGAGCTTCTTTTTGCTTAAAAAGGACCGCTTAAATAGAATTATTAGAAACATTGCACAGTTTTAACTATGTTTATTTGAATCAGTATTTAGGATGTAGCTCGGCCACTGTAGGGAATCAACCGGGCTATTAATGCCAAGGATTGACGTTATTACCCAGTTATAGTTATTGCGCTGTACATTTTAAATTACAAATTATCTCGAGAAGATATCCAAAATCTTCAACAACATTTTGAAAGTCCATGAATTGTACTACAAATTTATGTAATTAACAAAGTATTTCCGGATAAAAAAAATAGTCTTCACATCACAAAACGTATCTCGCAAATTTTAGATCAAGCGTTAATTTTAGTTGCTTGTAAAAACAATAAGACTTAAACACGAAACAAATTAACTTGAAGCTGTTTTTTGGGATTTATATGACTCAAAACCCTTCTGCGCAGAGCACATGGGTGTCATTTACCAGATTATTTCAAAATTATGCGTAATATTAGCACTTGGCGTTATTACCCCGCCTAGCGTTATTACACCAGACCACCTTACATAAATACAAAATTGCATATCGATTTCCAGATTTGTTTATAAAGTTTTCAAAAGTATAGAATTTCTTTTTCCATCAGAAATCTTAAATTTAAGTTTACTTCCACAGTTATAAGGAACCCACTGAAACAATTTAGATTGGACAAAAAATCCATCTCTTTAGTATACTTGGGAAAATTTTGAAGTTAAATAAATGTTTCATAAAATGCATATTTTTCCTTTTCAATGACATTTCTCTAATAAGCATTTTTCCATTATTTGTTATTATAGCATAAATAAAAGTTTTCTTTCACAAAGGCGTAAATTATTATTATTATTTAGAAGAGATGATATCTCATGAGCACGAAAATATTTTTATGCAAAATAACTACAAATAGGATCGGTATTGTAAATATTCTATAAAGCAGTAAACAAATAATTAAACCAGCAAATTGAAAGTCTGCTCTCATATTTCTCTGTCTGTATTTTAATTTTGTGAGAGGTTTGTTTTTATGAGAAACAAGTTTATTGATATTTTTTTAAGAAGAGTAACACATTTTTATTGAAAATCAAACGAAGTAATCGAAAAAAAATCAAACGAAAGAATGCTATATTTTGTTAGGATATTACACGTTATATCATTTTTCAAAGGAGGATACTTTTTTTATATCACTTAACTGAACAATGTTTTTTGAAAAACACTTTCAAAAAATGCCTATTTGTTTACTGTTTTTAACAGAACTTTTAGTCTTTTATTACCGGTTTTTCAAAACAGAAATTTTTGACTAAATTCTCAAAATAAATCGATCGAAGTTGATCGATGTACCACAGTGTGAACAATATCGAATTATGTCAAGAATTAACTTAATATGGATTTTGTACAAAATCCGTGCATAAGTTAATAAGATATTAGCTATTGCGTAAATCCAAAAAATGCAGCACGGCAGCACCACTGTTGAGCTATTTACATCAAATACAAATCAGCATCAATCTATATTAGGTGCTTCATGAATATAATTTTTTATTAAATTCCGTGTATTAATTTGTTCTTGCAATACAGCTATTGCAAAAATCGGGAAAAATATAGCACAGCAGAATCACTTGTTGAGCGACTTACACCAAAATGTAAACAGTATCAATTCATTTCAAGATTTAACTGAATTTGAAGTTTGCCGGAAATCCATGCATAAGTTATTAAGATAAGGCTGTTACGTAAATCGTAAAAAATGCAGTACAGCAGCGTCACTTCTTGAGGGATTTACACCAAAAACAAATCAACATCTATTCATATATAACAAATATTATTTGCAGCACAGATTGTGAACAATGTATTTTGTAGTATATACTTCATAGATGCATATCAATTATATTATGTTCGAAAGAGTGTAACATCATTAAAATTCACTTGAAACTATTTTCCCCATTGACGCAACGGAATATTTTTGAGTGTCCCTGTAATTAAACAATAAATCCGATTTTCATAAAACTTTAAAAGACTTGACAAAATTGTGCATCAATTATACATTTTAAATTTCAAACGATTCAATGGGGTAGTTTTTGCTTTCTTACATGTGGACAGACGGACAGACGGATGGCCTGAACGACGACTATAGGTGCGCTACATATTTATATAATTACGAACGCATATAAGAATGTTTAAAAAAAAGAATGAAAAATTACAAGAAATGAAAAGATATTTTAAAGAATATTGGAAGAGTTTTGTATTTTAAAGACATTTTTCATATATATATATATATATATATTTTATGGTCAAACGGTTTCTTTCAAGAAGACGTAAACTATTATTGGAGACTAAATTATACCTCACGAATACAAAATTTCGTCTTTACTCGGCATAGAGAATGCATAATGTAAATATTCAATACATTAAAAAAAAAAGAGATAATTACACAAACATATCCAGAAACTATATCTTGGATTTCGCTATTTTATATTTAAATTTTCTTTGTGATTTATTTGATTTGATTCTTTTTAAAGTAGAATTTCCAGTTTTTGCCGCTATCAGACAGAAAAAAGCGACAGAATAATGTATTTTTTATGTAATTTAATTTTTATTTTACACATAATATTTCTTTTCAAATAAAATTGTCTATTTTTTGTTAAATTTAAAGAATAAAAAAAGCATTTCGTAAAAAAACTGTGGAATTTTATATTTTTCTCTGAACCTGCATATTTTTAACTGTAGCTTGTTAAATCTTCTTGAATAGTTATGGAATAACACTTTTTACAGAAAACAAAAATTAAATAAAATCAAACACAATTAAAGTTAAAAATAAAAATAAAATTAATAAAATAAAATAAAGTAAAATAAAATAAAAAATTACTATGGTGTAAAAGTTTAGTTAAGAGAAATTTCACAAAAATTTCTCTTAATACAAAACTACTACAAACAGAAATAGTAATGTAAATATTCCACTGTAAAAAAAAATCTCAAATTGACAGGAAAAAAAACTGTCAATTTCAACGTTTGTTTAAAATTGTTTAATTTGCAAAAAATGTTTGTAATTTCCCATTAAAACAGTTTTTATATGTAAAAAAATATAGATTTTTTTCTGCAGAAATAGCAAAATCATTTTTTTTTCTTTTTCTTTCTTTTCTTTTTTTTTTTTTTTTTTTTTTTTTTAGAATAAAAAAAATGTTTTTCGTTAAAACAGTTTTTTCTGTAAAAAATACATTTTCTTAGTGTAAAAACTACAGGTTTTTTTTTTTTTTTTTTTTTTTTTTTTTTTTTTTACAGTGTATATACAAATAATGAGATAAATGATTAGACCGGCAGGTTACCAAAATTTCCTTTTAGATTGTGTAGTGTATACTTAATATTAATCTGGCATTTTTCTGTTTAGTTTTATCTTTCTGCGATGTAGAATAACCCAACTAGTTTTTAAGGCAATCGAATGAAGAAAAGTTTTGAAACGTACTATTGCACCGTTGCAGATGATAGTTCTTTTCGTTTAAACGAGCAGTTATTACTACAAACAGAAACAATAATGTACATATTTTTTATAAAAATAATGAAATAAATTATTTAGACTAACCGGTCACCTAAATTTCCATTAAGACTTTGTAGTGTATATTTAATATTAATCTGACATTTTTCTGTTTATTTTTACCTTTTTCCGATGTAGAATGACCAACGGTTTTTCGCAATTCAAAGAAAAAAAGTATTGAAAGGTTTTATTGCACTGTTGCAGATGACAGTTATTTCCGTTTAAAAGAACAATTATTACTATAAACAGAAACAGTAATGTAAATATTATATACAAATAATAAAAAAAAAAATGATTAGAACTACAGGTTACCTAAATTTTATTTTCGATTTCATAGTGTATATTTAATATTAATCTCACATTTTTCTGTTTAGTTTTATCTTTTTGCGATGTAGAATGACCTACGGTTTATCGCAATTGAACGAAAAAAAGTATTGAAAGGCTTTATTGCACTGTTACAGATGATAGTTATTTCTGTTTAAAAAAATAGTTATTACTAGGAACAGAAACAGTAATATCGATATTAAATACAAATAATGAAGCAAATAATTAGACCAACGGGTTACCTAAATTTCATTTTAGATTTCATAGTGTATATTTAATATTAATCTGGCATTTTTCTGTTTAGTTTTATCTTTTTGCGATGTAGAATAGAATAACTAATTTTAAAGTAATCGACTGAAGAAAAGTATTGAAATGTTTTATAGCACCGTTGCAGATGATAGTTGTTTTCGTTTAAAGGAACAGTTATTACTACAAAAAAAAGCAATAATATAAATTATATAAAAATAATGAAATAAATTATTAGATTAACAAGTTACCTAAATTTCCGTTAAGATTTTGTAGTGTATATTTAATATTCATCTGGCATTTTTTTGTTCAGTTTTATGTTTTTTGCGATGTAAAGTGGCCTAGGTTTTATTGCAATCGAATGCAGAAAACTATTGTAATGTTTTATTGCACCGTTGCGGATGATAGTTAATGGAAAAGAAATGGGAGAATTGTATTTTTTTATTATTATTATAACTTTACTTTTAGAGTATTTCTACTTTGCGAGATTCTTCAATTAAATTTCTCATTTAAAATGTTTTATGCTATTCAATATTTTTAAACAATTGTTGAAAATTTTTTGTTTATAAAAAAAAAGTTTAAAAAAATGATAACGCATAAATGCACTCAAATATTTTTCTACACATTTTATTTTAAACATAGGACAAATTAAATTCTAGTATACATCATTTTTTTGCATATATGTATATACGAGTATATACACGCATCAATAATTTGATATATTAACCTTTTCGGTTCTGATTTACTATTAATAGTACATGTCTTTTAATGGTGTATTATTTTGTTTCAAGAAATACTTTTGATGCTGCTTACATGTGGAAATATTAATATGTGTCTATGCATTTACTACATGACTTATGTTTAGACATTTAGTAATAATAATAATTATCATTATTTGCTTAATTCTCTTTGCTCCGTTTGAAGTTCTTTTATTTTAAACATATAACCCACTCTTTAAATTTAAAATAAGAGATACTTTCCCAAAATAATCATGTGTAGTAAATCGCACAAATTTAATAATATAAGTTAAACTTTATTGTAATAAAATATATTTACATATTACATATAAATACATACATATATTTGTAGAAAATTTCACCCGTCTTGAAAGTTTAACTTCAAAGAGAGAGAATTGCGCCCAGGTACGTTAGGGGCATAAGCATTGACCCGTATAATCAATAGCCCTGGTTCGGTTCCACGCCACCTTTTCACTGTGTTGCCTCTACACTTTTAAAGCAATTAAAACTAAAAAAATCACGTGAAACTCCTTCAAAAAGCACTTAATACCCAAGCGATTCTTTTAAAAATACAATTCAAATAATCGATAAAATATTTTTCTTATTTTTTATTTTTATAAAGAGTTAAGTAAGAAATTTAAAATAGCAATCTAAGTTTCCTACTAATATTTCCCATTATTATTTTTTTAACTACTGCGATCCAAGACTAGTCTGTAAAAAAAGTTAATTATTTTAATGTTGCTAAAAATATTAAATTACACTTAAAAATACTTTTTAAACCAGACATAAATTTGTTTGCTTAATTATTATAAAAACGTTAAAATGAAAAAAAAATAAAAGAGAATGTACGGCAAAAAAATATTTAGCTATGCAAAAAGAAAAATAGATATACATGCTTTTTAAGAAAGCATTTTGAAAAAGTTATTTATTTTACTGACTCCAGACATATTTTTATAACAAAAATTTAAAGAAATTTACATTTCCTTTAAATTTTCAAGTAACAAAAATTTCATATCTTGTTAAAACAATATAAAGAGTACTAAGTATACTGCAATTATACAGATATTTGTAAAGCAACCCCATGTGTACAAGGATATGAAGCAAGATAATTATATTAGCAGTTATAATTCTAAACTGAATAAGAAACGCACTTTACGGAGATTTATATCGAGACAATTTTGGAGATTTTTTTTTAAATATAAACAAAATGTATTAATGTAAATGTTTGTATTCTACAATTAGTAGTATCTCTAACCATTTCTTTCTAAGTACGTTCGTAATTATGTAAATACGTAGCACCTGCAGTCGTCGTTCAGTCTGTCCGCATATAACAGAGAAAAAAACTACACAACCGATTCATTAGAAATTTAAAATATATAATTTTCGTGTAATTTTGACGAGTCATTTTAAATTTTATGAAAATTGGATGCATAGTTTAATTACAGGGACAAGCAAAAATATTCGGCTACATTACGACCAATGGGAAAAAATAGTTTCAAGTGTATTTTAATGGTGTTGCACCCTTTCAAACATAATAAAATTGATATGCATCTATGAAGTATAAACTAAAATATATATTCTGTACAATCTGTGGTGCAAAGAATACTTGTTATTAATTTACAGGGTTACACAAAAGAATACCACTACATAACGGTATAGGAGGGAGCATTCCCTCATAGCATGCATGGTCACAGTGACGTCACAATGACGTCACTGTGAGTTACTTTGGTCACATCACATCTGTGACCAAAATGCCACCACTCAGTGACGTCACATTGTGACTGAGATGTGACTTTCTTAAAAATTTTTAGAAAATTGCAAATATTCTTCAAAACATGTTATTTACTTTAAAAAACATGTTTCCGGCAATTTAAATATCGTCGCTTTTGTCACAGTTTCGTCGCAATGTTAATGTCAAAGTAGTCACAAATGGCACACTTTTCAGAAATTTGTTACACCGTGACTTCAGAAAGTGGTCACAATGTGACGTCACAAAAGAGCTCTAAAACGGCCTTAACGACTTCACATTTTAGTAACTGTGACTTCACATCGACGTCACGTAATGTCACATCGACAATTCATGGTCACAAAGTCACAATGTGACTTCACAACGACGTCGCATTGACGTCACTATGCCTTACGGGTTGTTTGTGACGCGTTTTAATAATATCAAACTATTTCAATTTTCTCAAAACTGATATACGTTGCAAAGGTTTACTATAAGTTACTTCCTATATAATAGAAAGCAGATAGTATTTACAGGGATACACAAAGGATTTCGGATAGTCTACTGTATCCTTAGTACTGCATACCACTACACCAAAATATGGGTATTTTTAAAATTTCTATTTAGTCCGGGCGTACCTCATTTGCTACGTTTCATGTGCATTTTCCAACTTGTTAATTTTTTTAAAAACAAAATTCTTTTTTTAGAAAAAGGGCGGTGAAGTTGATTCTACAGTTTTAAAGTGACGCACTTTTAATGTTTCATGCTTTCCGGTAGATTTTTAAATGAGAAACAGAGTTTAAGAATCTTTTATAAGCTGTAGTCTTAAAGTTATAATTGAATTTACGAAAATAATAACTTTTTCCTTTCATTTTTTATGTTGTTGTCAAAATAACTCTTATCTAAGAACAAGGCAAAAGTAAAAATCTAGGAACGAGGTTAAAAAAAAAAAAAAAAGGAAAAGAAAAGAAAAAGAAAAAGAAAAAGATGTTGTTCTGATAAAAATGAGTTTATTTATTTACATATTTATTTATTACTACCAAAAATAGTGAACTTTTGAAAATTTTCATTGCTCATTGATTTTGGAGGTAAACAACGTAAAAAAAAAAAAAAAAAAAAAAAAAAAAAAAATTCCGTAAAATTTCTAGAACTTTTTTCGGAGACTGGGATTTTTAGAGCTTTTCATGTAACCAGAACAGCAAAAATTCATGTGACAAAATCTATTACGTGAATTTTTGCTTTAATTTTAGATTCAATTCTCCGAATATTTGTCACTTGTGTACGTGCCCAAAAAGTAAAAATAAATAAACAAATAAATAATAATAATAATAATAATAATAATAATCTCTATAAATAAAAGGAATTCTGAGGATAATTAAATAATTAATTAATTGAGGCACAGAAAAATCGTCTGCTAAGAAAATCTTTTTTCATTTTGAACTTCTATAAATAAAAGGACAGATAGGCTCTCAAACAGTGAATCGTCGAATATAATTGAAGAACAAATGGAAGAACAAATGGAAGAACAAATGGAAGAACAGATGGAAGAACAGAAAGAAGAACAGATGGAAGAACAAATGGAAGACCTCTTCATTAACAATAAAAAAAGATATGCAAACGAAACCCCAGACAAATGGAAGAACAAATGGAAGAACAAATGGAAGAACAAATGGAAGAACAGATGGAAGAACAGAAAGAAGAACAGATGGAAGAACAAATGGAAGACCTCTTCATTAACAATAAAAAAAGATATGCAAACGAAACCCCAGAACACCGAGAGAACTGGCATTCAGATAGTCTTCGGGCTACTGAGGGCGGGCAACCGTCTAGTAATAATAATAATAATTTTATAAATGGATAGGAGAAAACAAGCACTTTCCTGGATGACAAACTCAATGAGTTTAAAGCTTGCAATATTCATAAAACAAAAAGGAAGGATCTATCTATTATCAGAAAATTCGGTAAGAACAAGCCAAGAAAGGGTCTCAATTTGTTAAAGTTTTTAAGAAGAAAATATCCACATTCTTATATGATAGCTTTAAAATTTGTATTTTACACTTAGATTATTTATTTCGGACATAGTGACTGTCAATTCATAAATATAATTTTTATATTATTTACAAATACATTATTTGATATATATTGATTCATGAAATAATTATTTGTATCATTTTATAAGCTAATAAATTTTAATTAAAACTAGTCATTGGGGGCCACCTTAATACTTACCCATCATAGATATACATAATATATGAAAATAAAACATGTGTAAACTATTTATAAAATGCACTGCAATTCCAAAACAAAATTTAAACGATATTTAAATATTTTTAATATACATAATAATGCTCTATTAATGATTTGCTGATGAATCAATTTCGACAAATTTTATATAACGCCAAACTACTCAAGGAGTATTGAATTGAGCAAAACAAATATCCTTATAACTACAAAAATAATAATAATATTAACTAGGAGTTAACTGCGTCGGATGAAGCGTCACATTTCCAATTAAAGTATATCTTTGAATCGAAATTTGAATGAAATACAGGGTCTTGAAAAATCGAAGAATGTGAAAAACAGAATTAGAAATATCTCGACAACTAACAATCTGATTGACTTTGTTTTTTATGCAAAATGTGTGTTACTTTATTGACTTTTACGTCCATTCCTTAAAATAAAAAAATTCGAAAATTATTATTACCTTTCATCAGAACGAGTTTTTCGAGAGTCCGAAAAATATAGTTCCGGATAATCGAGGTTATTGATATTAAATAGGCTTTGTTCTATTCTTACATGCTAAGTACATACAAAATTTCAAGTCGCTATCTCAATTTATTCGGGAGATAGAGCGTTTACAGACAGACGGCAAAAAAAATTTCTCAAAATATGGCAAAATAATAATAATAATAATAATAATAATCGATTTTTAAAACGATTGCAATACTTACCCTATACTACGTATGATGGGTAAGTAAAATACAGTAGAAGCGGACAGATTCAAAAGCTGGACCACCCATGTTGAAACATTAGACGTTACCTTTACGCTACCCCCCTTTTTTTTATGTATTACAATACCACATGTTCCACAATACTTTTTGCACAGTATAATTGCCACTCATACATTGTCACATTTTTTTCGGGGATTTTTCTTATCGAATCGTGAATAGAAAAATGGCTTGATGCAAACGCGAATTAAGTAACAATTGTAAATAAATTTAATACCTAATTTGTCGGTCTATTTTTACGAGAAGCTATTTAACTGTTCGTACATGTCCTGGAATTTCAAGATCAGATAATTCTTAGATACCAGTTTTTTCGTATAGAAAATCTCTGATTAAATCAGGCGATAATTCAACTTATTTTCTTCATAAAAAATGCTGGTAATTTACCTGGAAGATATAATGGTAATCCATACGAACTATGTACACATTTTTGCGATAGTAATTTTTAGCATAGCATTTTAGCATTTTTTATAAAAAATACTGGTAATTCACCTGGAAAATAATGGAATCCATACGAACTATGTACACATTTTTGCGACAATAATTTTTAACGTACAACATAACACAATAATTTTTAGCAAACAGCAACTGTGACATACGATTTCATTTGGTAATACCGTTTTAACCTCAGAATAACCATATATTTACTCTGAGGTTTTAACTCTCACACACATATCATGATTACAATATTCTATTTACATTATCTATTTGGAAATAATAATAATAATAATAATAATAATAATAATAATAATAATCTCTATAAATAAAAGGAATTCTGAGGATAATTAAATAATTAATTAATTGAGGCACAGAAAAATCGTCTGCTAAGAAAATCTTTTTTCATTTTGAACTTCTATAAATAAAAGGACAGATAGGCTCTCAAACAGTGAATCGTCGAATATAATTGAAGAACAAATGGAAGAACAAATGGAAGAACAAATGGAAGAACAGATGGAAGAACAGAAAGAAGAACAGATGGAAGAACAAATGGAAGACCTCTTCATTAACAATAAAAAAAGATATGCAAACGAAACCCCAGACAAATGGAAGAACAAATGGAAGAACAAATGGAAGAACAAATGGAAGAACAGATGGAAGAACAGAAAGAAGAACAGATGGAAGAACAAATGGAAGACCTCTTCATTAACAATAAAAAAAGATATGCAAACGAAACCCCAGAACACCGAGAGAACTGGCATTCAGATAGTCTTCGGGCTACTGAGGGCGGGCAACCGTCTAGTAATAATAATAATAATTTTATAAATGGATAGGAGAAAACAAGCACTTTCCTGGATGACAAACTCAATGAGTTTAAAGCTTGCAATATTCATAAAACAAAAAGGAAGGATCTATCTATTATCAGAAAATTCGGTAAGAACAAGCCAAGAAAGGGTCTCAATTTGTTAAAGTTTTTAAGAAGAAAATATCCACATTCTTATATGATAGCTTTAAAATTTGTATTTTACACTTAGATTATTTATTTCGGACATAGTGACTGTCAATTCATAAATATAATTTTTATATTATTTACAAATACATTATTTGATATATATTGATTCATGAAATAATTATTTGTATCATTTTATAAGCTAATAAATTTTAATTAAAACTAGTCATTGGGGGCCACCTTAATACTTACCCATCATAGATATACATAATATATGAAAATAAAACATGTGTAAACTATTTATAAAATGCACTGCAATTCCAAAACAAAATTTAAACGATATTTAAATATTTTTAATATACATAATAATGCTCTATTAATGATTTGCTGATGAATCAATTTCGACAAATTTTATATAACGCCAAACTACTCAAGGAGTATTGAATTGAGCAAAACAAATATCCTTATAACTACAAAAATAATAATAATATTAACTAGGAGTTAACTGCGTCGGATGAAGCGTCACATTTCCAATTAAAGTATATCTTTGAATCGAAATTTGAATGAAATACAGGGTCTTGAAAAATCGAAGAATGTGAAAAACAGAATTAGAAATATCTCGACAACTAACAATCTGATTGACTTTGTTTTTTATGCAAAATGTGTGTTACTTTATTGACTTTTACGTCCATTCCTTAAAATAAAAAAATTCGAAAATTATTATTACCTTTCATCAGAACGAGTTTTTCGAGAGTCCGAAAAATATAGTTCCGGATAATCGAGGTTATTGATATTAAATAGGCTTTGTTCTATTCTTACATGCTAAGTACATACAAAATTTCAAGTCGCTATCTCAATTTATTCGGGAGATAGAGCGTTTACAGACAGACGGCAAAAAAAATTTCTCAAAATATGGCAAAATAATAATAATAATAATAATAATAATCGATTTTTAAAACGATTGCAATACTTACCCTATACTACGTATGATGGGTAAGTAAAATACAGTAGAAGCGGACAGATTCAAAAGCTGGACCACCCATGTTGAAACATTAGACGTTACCTTTACGCTACCCCCCTTTTTTTTATGTATTACAATACCACATGTTCCACAATACTTTTTGCACAGTATAATTGCCACTCATACATTGTCACATTTTTTTCGGGGATTTTTCTTATCGAATCGTGAATAGAAAAATGGCTTGATGCAAACGCGAATTAAGTAACAATTGTAAATAAATTTAATACCTAATTTGTCGGTCTATTTTTACGAGAAGCTATTTAACTGTTCGTACATGTCCTGGAATTTCAAGATCAGATAATTCTTAGATACCAGTTTTTTCGTATAGAAAATCTCTGATTAAATCAGGCGATAATTCAACTTATTTTCTTCATAAAAAATGCTGGTAATTTACCTGGAAGATATAATGGTAATCCATACGAACTATGTACACATTTTTGCGATAGTAATTTTTAGCATAGCATTTTAGCATTTTTTATAAAAAATACTGGTAATTCACCTGGAAAATAATGGAATCCATACGAACTATGTACACATTTTTGCGACAATAATTTTTAACGTACAACATAACACAATAATTTTTAGCAAACAGCAACTGTGACATACGATTTCATTTGGTAATACCGTTTTAACCTCAGAATAACCATATATTTACTCTGAGGTTTTAACTCTCACACACATATCATGATTACAATATTCTATTTACATTATCTATTTGGAAATAATAATAATAATAATAATAATAATAATAATAATAATAATAATAATAATAATAATAATCTGTTTTCTAGACTGTGGATCTAAGATCGTTCGGATGTGATAAATCTAACTCGCAGCTCCCCCCCCCCCCCAGGCATTCAGTTTAGAAGAAAGCTTGAAAGTTTCCAATTTCGCAGCATTAAAAGTTAAATAAACCCTCTAATACCGGAGAAAAATATAAATAAAAATAAATATATATTAATTTCAAAGACGAACACTGTATGAAACAAATATAATAAAAATATTAAGTGAAATAACACAAATAATTAAAATTAAAACTATTTCTCTAGCACTTTAATAAATGCGACGAAAATGCTTTTTAGCAAAAATCTTATTTCCTTGCTAGAACAAAACGACTTTTCATTCATTTTTGAATTTGTAAATGCAGTGTCGCAAAAGCTTTTCTGAGAAAACTGACATTAAAAATTATTTAAAATATACTTTACTTCTAGTTAATTTGTCTTTCCTTACATACTTATTTTGTGCTTTGTCATTAACTTACGTTTTCTTTTTTTTTATGTTAGAAAACAATGAAAAAGTCATTTAGAAGAATCTGAAATGGAAATTGGAAATGGAATTTAAAATTTATTCAAATTAAATTGAAATTCAATAGTAATGGGAAAAGATGATAAGTGAAATATGAAAGATATTGGAATGTAATGTTTTAAGTGAGAATATAATTATTTAGTTTTGAGTTTTTTTCGATCGCTAACTTAAATTATTCTTTTTCATTAATAATGTTTGGTTTAATAAATCTAGAAAAAATATATTTTTTTAATCTTTACATTCTATGTTTTATTGTTATCTGTTCTTACTTCTATAAGCTTAAAACATTAATCTTCTTATCTTCCATGTTTTATTTTTCTTAATTATCTGTTTATGCTATTGTTCATTTCTTCAAGCATTAATTCTTTTTGAACTAAAGTTCATATCGATATTAATTTACTCCAGTTTTAAATTCAAAATCTAAATTCACCGTAAATTAGCAAAAATAACCGTGACAAATTTACTATCTTATAAAAATTGTTTTGCTTAGATAAAATTATTTTTCATTGACTTTAAAATTTGTGTAAATAAGAAAGCAGAAGCATTTTAGAAAACCGACATTAAAAATTATTTAAAATACACTTTACATCTTGTTAATTTGTCTTTCCTCACATAGTTATTTTGTGCTTTGCCATTAACTTTAGATTTCTCTTTTGATGTTAGAAAAACAATGAAAAAGTCATTTAGAAGAATCACGGAAGATGAAATTGGAAATGGAATTTATAATTTATGAAAATTAAACAGAAATTCAATAGTAGTTTGAAGTGATGATAAGTGAAATATGAAAGATAGAATTTATAGTGCTGGAATTTAATGTTTTAAGTGAGAATATAAGTCCACAGCAATTCGTTTAGAAGAAAGCATGGTAGTTTTCTATTTCGAAGCATTAAAAGTTAAATAAACCTTCTAATACCGGTAACAATGTAAAGAAAAATTAATACATTTTAATTTGAACGTTAAAAACTAAATGAGACGATAATATAATTAAAACAATCAAATAATTGTACATCAGGCATATTCAAATTTAAAACTATTTCTCTAGCAGTTTAATAAATGCGACGAAAGTGCTCTCACAAAAAAATAAACTTATTGTTTTGCAGAAACAAAACGACTTTTGATTAATTTTTGAATTTGTAAATGCAGTGTCGCAAAAGCTTTCCTGACAAAACTGATACTAAAAATGATTTAAAACATACTTTACTTCTAGTTAATTTATCTTTCTTTACATACTTACTTTGTGCTTTAAAATTAAGTTACTTTTTTTTTTTTTTTTTTTTTTTTTTTTTTTTTTTTTTTTTTTTTTTGATGTTAGAAAAACAATGAAAAATTTATTTAGAAGAATCACAGAAGTTGAAATCAGAAATGGAATTTAAAATTTATGCAAATTAAACTGAAACTCAATAGTAATTGGAAAAGATGATAAGTGAAATATGGAAGGTATATTTATAGAGCTGGAGTTTAATGTTTTAAATGAGAATATAAACCCCCAGCAGTCAGTTTAGAATAAAACATAGTAGTTTTCTATTTCGAAACGTTAAAAATTAAATAAACCTTCTAATACCGTTAAAAATGTAAAGAAAAATTAATGCTTTTTAATTTGAACGATCGAAACTGTATGAGACAATAATATAATAATAACAATCAAATAATTGTACATTCAGAGATATTCAAAATTAAAACTATTTCTCTAGCGCTTTAATAAATGCGACAAAAGTGCTCTCATATAAAAACAAAATCTTTTTTTTTATATGAAAAAAAATCTTTTTTTTTTTTTTTTTTTTTTTTTTTTTTACATAAACAAAACGACTTTTCATTAATTTTTGAATTTGCAAATACAATCTCGCAAATGGGTCATTCCATGTCAATTCAACCAATTTTCCCCCCATTTGTAACCCGACCCGCAGGGATTTGGATGAAACTTTGTGTACACACTAATTCTATCATGAAATGATTCCATCAGAAATTTTTCTTTCCCAGACCTCATAGTTTGTGAGATATGGGGGGGTCCAATTCTTGGGTTTTTCTCAAATCGCACATTTCTGAGTCTGTATTTTGAGATTGCAGTTCCATCTTCAAAAAATTGTTTCTCTGGACCTAAATCATGAATCTTCCAAAAAATATCACTGTAAGAATATAAAAATATGCAGATTTTAATACAAAATATTTAAAAAAATTTCATGTAATATTTAGGATAAAAAAAGTCAGCCAAAGTTGAGAGTTGTGGTTATTTTTCCAAATTTTTGTGACTTCACGAAAAAGGCTGTACACAAAAAGGCAAATTAAATTTCCAATTTCTTTTTGTTTTAAATAAAAGTTTACACTTTGGGGTTTCTATCTATGAAATAAAAATGATGTGTTTCGCATGGCTTATGCAAAAATTTTGGGTACTTTCCAATTAGCCGGATGTATGTTTTATTTTTGCATATTACATATGCACACAAAAAGGCAAATGAAATTTCCAATTTCTTTTTGTTTTAAATAAAAGTTTACACTTTGGGCTTTCTAGCTATGAAATAAAAATGATGTGTTTCGCATGGCTTATGCAAAAATTTTGGGTATTTTCCAATTAGCCGGATGTATGTTTTAGTTTTACATATTACATATGCACACAAAAAGGCAAATGAAATTTCCAATTTCTTTTTCTTTTAAATAAAAGTTTACAATTTGGGCTTTCTATCTATGAAATAAAAATGATGTGTTTCGCATGGCTTATGCAAAAATTTTGGGTACTTTCCAAATAGCCGGATGCATGTTTTATTTTTATATATTACATATGCACACAAAAAGGCAAATGAAATTTCCAATTTCTTTTTGTTTTAAATAAAAGTTTACACTTTGGGCTTTCTATCTGCGAAATAAAAATGATGTCTTTCGCATGGCTTATGCAAAAATTTTGGGTACTTTCCAATTAGCCGGATGCGTGTTTTATTTTTACATATGTACATATGTGTAGATCTATATAAATACAGATGTATTATACATGTACATATGTATGTATATATACAGTATATTGATATATATATGAATAACACCGGTGCCCGTCTAACCGAGAAAGTACCAAATTTTGCCTTGTTTTGAAAATCTGCACCTTTTAAGGGGAAAAAAATCTGACTAAGTTTAGCTGTGGTACTTAAATAATTACTGGAGTTGGATGACTTGTTGAATTTAATGTTATTTGATACAAAAACAAATTGGAAATTTCATTTGCCTTTTTGTGTAGAGACTTTTTCATAAAGTCACAGAATTTCGGAAAAATAATCATAACATTAAACTTTGGTTTACTTTTTCGGCCGTATATAAATCTCTTAACTGCCCTAATTGCTTTTCTCACTTGCTTTTTATGCCGCTTAAATGGGTCTCTACATTTATATTGATAAAATTCATATTTCATTAAGAGCCAAATTCTGTGATGCTCACATATATTAATCAAACGGTTTTCACTTAATTTTTGTTTTATAAATGCAATAGTCCTAAGTAATAAAAGTTATTTTTCTGAATCACAGAGATTATCAATTTAGTTTATTTCTCTGTTATTTGTATAGCTAGTTTTGTGACATTCTAAACCAGTTAATATTACAATACTTCAAGCCTGACTAGTAGAAGGTTTAATATCAGGCTCCATATTAAAACAATAAAACAAAAAAAAAATATTTATACATATCACAAACTATAAAATATGTAAAAATCAGAATATATTTTTAGTAGCACAGTAAAAGTTAGATCATTCTTCTATGAAAGGAACAACAGAATGACAATAATTTTATTAAATTTATTTCAAAACATCTGTTTTCACAAACAAACATTACCCTGCCTTTATCAGATGGTGTTTATACAAGGCAGGTGCAATTAAATCTTTCAGACTATAGTAATAAATTTAAGTTCTGTAAAACATTTGTGTATTTAAACTTGCCAATATAAATATTTAAACTAATTAAAATTACCCAAGGAAAGGAAATACAAGGTTTTGAACATTTTTTAAACACAAATAATTAATATATAAGCATTCAATAGAAAGAATGGAAATGTGGGGAGAAAAAATTATTTATTTTATACTGTACAAAAAAAATCTGTTTTGAGTTTAATTATTGAAAATAAAAAGTAAGAGATTCTTTAAATTAGCAAAAAATGCCCATTATTAAATAACGAATTGAAATATATGGACCATTCCCTAAATTTAATGGGGAAACATATTACAGTCAGATTTTTTTAAATCAGTAAAAACAAAGCCTAAACTTTACTTTGCAAATAAAAAAAAACCTGTATCAAATAACATTAAATTCAATAACTCATAGAAATTCCAGTAATTATTTAAGTACCACAGCTAAACTTAGTTCCTCTTAATTGGCGCAGATTCTCAAAACAAGGCAAAATTTGGTACTTTTCAGTTAGACGGGCACCAGTGTTATACATATGTATATCAATATACTGTATATATACATACATATGTACATGTATAATACATCTGTATTTATATAGATCTATACATATGTACATATGTAAAAATAAAACACGCATCCGGCTAATTGGAACGTACCCAAAATTTTTGCATAAGCCATACGAAAGACATCATTTTTATTTCATAGATAGAAAGCGCAAAGCATAAACTTTTATTTAAAACAAAAAGAAATTGGAAATTTCATTTGCCTGTTTGTGTGCATATGTAATATGTAAAAATAAAACACTTATCCGGCTAATTGGAAAGTACCCAAAATTTTTGCATAAGCCATGCAAAACACATCATTTTTATTTCATAGATAGAAAGCCCAAAGTGTAAACTTTTATTTAAAACAAAAAGAAATTGAAAATTTAATTTGCCTTTTTGTGTACAGCCTTTTTGGTGAAGTCAGAAAAATTTGGAAAAATAACCATAGCTCTCAACTTTGGCTAATTTTTTTTATCCTAAATATTACAAGTAAATTTTTTAAATATTTTTTTATTTAAATCTGAATCTTTTTATATTCTTACAGTTATATTTTTAAGATGATTCATGCTTTAGATCCAGAGAAACAATTTTTTGAAGATGGAACTGCAATCTCAAAATACAGACTCAGAAATGAGCGATTTGAGAAAACCCCAAGAATTGGACCCCCCCATATCTCACAAACTATGAGGTCTAGGAAGGAAAATTTTCTGATGGAATCATTTCATGATAGAATTAGTGTGTACACAAAGTTTCATCAAAATCCCTGTGGGTCGGGTTACAAGGTCTGGTTGAATTGACATGGAATGGCCCAAATGCTATTCTGAGAAAACTGACATTAAAAATTATTTAAAATATACTTTACTTCTAGTTAATTTGTTTTTTCTTACATACTTATTATGTACTTAGTCATTGACTTACGTTTTCTTTTTTGATGTTAGAAAAACAGAAAAATTCATTAAGAAGAATCACAAAAGTTGAAATTGGGAATGGAAATTAAAATTTATGCTTATTAAACTGAGACTCAATAGTAATGGGAAAAGATGATAAGTGAAATATGGAAGGTAGAATTTATAATGCTGGAATTTAATGTTTTAAGGGAGAATATAAACCCCCAGCAGTTAGTTTAGAAGAAGGCATAATAGTTTTTAATTTCGAAACGTTAAAAGTTAAATAAACCTTCTTATACCGGAAACAATGCAATGAAAAATTAATGCACTTTAATTTGAACTATAGAAACAAAGACAATCTGTTCGCAAACTAATTGAGACGTTAATATAATAAAAACAATCAAGTAATAGTACATCAGAAATATTCAAAATTAAAAATACTTCTCTGGTACTTCAATAATTGTGACAAAAGTGCCTTCTTGTAAAAAAAAAAATAATAATAATAAAATAAAATAAAAATCTTTTTTCCAAAACGACTTTTCATAAATTTTTGAATTTGTAAATGCAATGTCGCAAAAGCTTTTCTGAGAAAACTGACATTAAAAGTTATTAGAAATATACTTTACTTGTAGTTAATTTGTCTTTCCTTAGATACGTATTTTGTGCTTTGTCGTTAACTTACGTTTTCTCTCTTTTCTTTTCTTTTCTTTTTTTTTTTTTTTTATGTTAGGAAAACAATGAAAAAGTCATTTAGAAGAATCACAGAAGTTGAAATTGGAAAAGGAATTTAAAATTTATGCAAATGAAACTGAAATTTAATAGTAATGGGAAAAGATGATAAGTGAAATATAAAAGGTAGAATTTATAATGCTAGAATTTAATGTTTTAAGTGAGAATATAAACCCCCATCAGTTAGTTTAGAAGAAAGCATTGTAGTTTTCAATTTCGAAACGTTAAAAGTTAAATAAACCTTCTAATACCGGAAAAAATGTAAAGAAACATTAATGCATTTTAATTTGAACGATATAAACTAAATGAGACAGTAATATAATAAAAACAATCAAATAATTGTACATCAGAAATGTAAATGTCGGAATAAAACTAATTCTCTAGCACTTTAATAGATGCAACAAAAGTGCTCTCATATATAAAAAAAATCTTATTTCCTTGCAAAAACAAAACGATTTTCATTAATTTTTGAGTTTGTAAATGCAGTGTCGCAAAAGCTTTTCTGAGAAAACTGACATTAAAGATTATTTAAAATATGCTTTATTCCTAGTTAATTTGTCTTTCCTTACATACTTATTTTGTGCTTAGTCATTAACTTACGTTTTCTTTTTTGATGTTAGAAAAACAATGAAAAAGTCATTTAGAAGAATCCCAGAAGTTGAAATTGGAAATGGAATTTAAAAATTATGTAAATTAAACTGAAACTCAATAGTAATGTGAAAAGATAAGGGAAATATGTAAGATAGAATTTATAATGCTGGAATTGAATGTTTTAAGCGAGAATATAACTATAGATCTTTATATTCTTTCGAATGTTAATTTGAATTATTCATTTTCATTAAGAATATGTGTGTTAGTAAATCTAGTTATTATATTTTTTTCTTTCTTACTTTACTATTAATTTGATCTGTTCTTAGTTTTATAAGCTTAAAGCATTAATTTGCTTATCGTCTATGTTTTTTCCCCTCATTGTCTATTTATGCTTTTACAAGTTTCTTTCTTTCGTTTTCTCTCTCTCTGTTTTATTAACATGAATTTTTTTAGGACAATAGTTCAGATCAACATTTTTTAATTGCACTTTTAAATTCAAAATCTAAATGCATCGTAAATTAGCTAATTTTTTTAATTTAAAAAACTGTTGAAACTTGATATTGCAGTTGAATTGAAGTGTTTAAATATTCTTAAGCAACACGAAAATAGATAAAACATTAAAACGCAATGTTTCAGTCTCATTAATTGTTTTATTCTAAAAAAAAATTATAGTTATGTACTTGCGTGTTTTTGCTTAAAAGAAAAATGCTTTACATCTAAATTTTAAAATAGAAAGCAAAAACAATGAGCTTACACACAATTCCATTGAACAGGTGTAGAACTATATTTATGATAGAAGAAAAAAAAATTAAACAATTTCATCCATTTATTTTAATATTTATGAATTACTTATATTTTAATTCTCAAACCTTTTACAATCTTACTAGACGTAGTACTTGAAATCATGAATAAATGAATTCTGAAATAAAGATATTTCTAGTAATTAATCATTTAGATATGAAATTCTATTACTTACCGAATAAAAAGTTAATCGAAAATAACTCTAACAACTTTGTTATCTTATAAAAATCGTTTACCTTTACTTAAATAAAATTATTTTTCACTGATTTTGGAATTTATATATATCATATTGCAGAAGCATTTTTGAAAACTGACATTAAAAATTTTTTTAAATATACTTTACTAGCTAATTTGTCTAGTTAATTTGTTTTTCTTACATACTTATTTTGTGCTTAGTCATTGACTTACATTTTCTCTTTTGATGTTAGAAAAACAATAAAAAAGTCATTTAGAAGAATCACAGAAGTTGAAATTGAAAATAGAATTTCAAATTTATGTAAATTAAACTGAAATTCAACAACAGTTTGAAATGATAATTAGTGAAATATGAAAGATAGAATTTATAATGCTGGAATTTAATGTTTTAAGTGAGAATATAAGTCCCCAGTAATTAGTTTAGAAGAAAGCATAGTAGTTTTCAATTTCGAAGCGTCAAAAATTAAAGCTTTCTAACACGGGGAAAAAATATAGCGAAAAATTAATGCACTTTAATTTCAACAATAGACATTATGTGAGACAAAAATATAATAAAATCAATTAAATAAGTATATCAAAAAAAATATTCAAAATTAAAATTATTTCTCTAACACTTTAATAAATGAGACGAAAGTGCTTTCTTGCAAAACAAAGAACGAAAAGACTTTTCACTAATTTTTGAATTTGGAAATGCAATGTCGCAAAAGCTTTTCTGAGAAAACTGACATTAAAAATAATTTAAAATTTGTCTTTCCTTACATATTTATTTTGTGCTATGTCATTAATTTACGTTTTCTTTTTTGATGTTAAAAAAACAATGAAAAAGTCATTTAGAAGAATTGCCGAAGTTGAAATTGGAAATGGAATTTAAAATTTATGCAAATTTAACTAAAATTCATTAGGAATGGGAAAATATGATAAGTGAAACATGAAAGTTAGATTTTATAATGCTGGAATTTAATGTTGTAAAATCTAAAGATGTTAAAAAATGTAAGGATCAATAATTATATTCTAAGATAATATAATTATTGAACCTTACATTTTTTTCATTGTTAACTTAAATTATTCATTTTCATTAAAAATTTGTGGTTTAGTAAATCTAGCAAATATTTTTTTAATCTTTACATTCTATGTTTTATTGTTATCTGTTTTTACTTTTATAAGCTTCAAGCATTAATTTCCTTAACTTCTATATTTTTTTCTTTAATTATCTAATCATGCTTTCGCAAGTTTTTTCTTTTTTTCTTTTTTTTTTCAAACAGTTATTATTATTTTTTTAACAATAGTTCAGATCGACATTAATTTGCTTCAGCTTGAAATTAAAAATCTAAATACATCATAAATTAGCAAACATTTGTAATTTGAAATATTGTTAGAAATTGGTATTGCGGTTCACTTGATATGTTTAAATTTTGTGATGCAACGCGAAAAAAGGTAAAATATTAAAACACAATGTTTCATTAATATTTTTTTTTATTCTAAAAAATATAGTTACGTATTTATTAAATGTTTATATAGTTGTGCTGTGTGTTTTTGCTTAAAAGAAAAACGTTATGCGTATAAATTTTTCATAAAAAATTGTTTTAAAAAGAAAAAGTAAAAATCGGATATTACTCAAAATTACCCGAAATATATAAACAATTTAAGAAAAATATGTAAAAGCCGTTAGTATAATAACACTTATTAGTCAAGAGATGAAAATTTTCTATTCAACGAACAAAAAATATTTGTTCTAAAAAATAAGTGCAACTAATTTGCTATCTATTAAAAATCTTTTGTTTAAAAAAGATAGCTGAGTTTTCATCTTACAAATGCATTGTTTAAAATGCATTAATAAACATAAAAATAACAAGTTGGAGAAGATATTTAAATTATTTTTTTTATTTCCAGTTGACTTATCCTAAATTATTATTTTGTTCCTTGTCGTTATCTTACAATGATTCTTAACATTAGAGTAAAAACAATGAAAATGTCACCCAGAACAATCAATGCAGCAAATATTGCAAATGAGAAAAAATAATATGCAAATTAGACTGATATTTTAAAAACAATAATGACAGTAGGATAAGAAGACAACTGAACGGAATTGCTTTTAGTTTAAAATGAAAACAGAATTCTTATAATCTTCTTTTTAGTCTGATGCATAAAATTTCATTTAAAGCGCATTATTCTTTGGGACAAAACGTCATGATGTATAACAAAAATCTTTTTTTTCTTTTTTAGATATGAATGCTTAATTATTAGTCGATAATTTTTTATACTTCGTAGAATTTCTTTTTTTCGATTTATAATCAACATTTTTATCGACAGCTAGTTAAATTAAAATATATTACAAATGCTCTGTTTTGCTGCGTTTTCAACACTTATTACAAAATATCAATTTTATTTTAACCGTAGAATTTATAGAGAAAATATCTTTGTAAAAATAATTGCCAACTAGTGACTACAATCATTAGTGATGGTAACTCGTGGGAAATTTCCCTTTTTGTGGGGAAAACAGAGGTCTGTGGGAAAAAGGGAAATTTTGTACTTTTATGGGAAATTCCAGAATTTTTGAGATTTTACTTCCACAGCTTTTGTATCAGCAATTTTTCCCCGTTATAAGCGGAATAACATTTTTGCTGATGAAATTACTGTGCACATTTAATTCTTCATAGTATGAAGGAATGGCTGTAGATGTTGGATAATCATTGCCACAGCAGAGGTAGGTGGGACGAGCAGAGTTAAAGGAATTTGGTGCACTCCCCCCTTTTCCGCCACTTTGCAGACCGTCATAGAAGTGGAAGAAATCTGAACTGGACAGATGCATTATGTAACTGAGTAATGTTAACTCTAGGAGAGTGTAATAGATTTATTGTATTCCCCTAAGTGTTAACTGCTGCTTCTCTAAAATCTGTTTTTAATGCTGAATGTGATCCTTTACAAAGGACGGAGGTAGAAAATCGAACATAAAAATATTTCTTTCTTTATTCTGCATTCACATTTCTGGGAAAACCATAGAATCGAACTAAAATTGACTAGGAAAAAAAAAGTATTGAATTACCTATGCCTAACACATATTGTAAAATTACTTTTTGCTGTTTACGAGTGAATCCTCGGAGAAAGAAATATCATTTTCAAAGAGATAATACAACTTATACGACATTTTAAAAATGTTATGTTAACAGATGTAACATACCTATTTTCTAGCAAATATATTAAAATTATTAAAAACCGAGTTTGAATGTATTACTGATCGTTAAAAGAATGTGCTTAGTTTGTATAAACCAAGTTACTTTAATTTTAGGATGTTGATTGTCAAGTGCATATTCTGCTGTTTAATAAAATAAGAAAAATCTTTGGAAAGTGTTCAGTTGTTTACTTTTGCAACATATTTCTTTAAAAAAACCTTTTTTAAATTTTCAAAAGTGCAAAAGAAGAGGGATAATATGGGAAATAATGTTGCTCGAAAGTTTTCGGACTGAAGGCAGCACCGGAAAGCTTAATTGTGAGGGGAAAATCAGGCCGATGTGGGAATTTTTTAGGGGAAATCTGGCTGATGAGGTTACCATCACTGACTACAATGCATAATAAAAATATTTATTTTAAAACTTTTTTTACACAGTTTTTGCAAATTCTTGCAGTATAATAATAATAATAATAAAAGTTTGAAAGAAGAAAAATTGGTTAATACTCAAAACTACACAAAACATATTAGTAATTTATCAAAATTTATATAAACGGTGTTTGTATAATATTTATTAGTCAAGAGATGAAAATTCATTCTTCAATGAGCAAAAAATATTTGTTCTTAAAAACAAATGCAACTAATTTTCTATCGATTAAAAATCATTTTTATCTTGTTATATGAACAAAAACATCATTGAGTTTTCATGCATTAATAAACATAAAAATAACAAGTTGCAAAAGATATTTAAATATTTTTTTTTCCAGTTGACTTGTCTTCTCCTAAATTATTATTTTGTTCCTTGTCGTTATCTTATGAAAATTCTTCACATTAGTAAAAACAATGAAAATGTCACCCAGAACAATCAATGCAACAAATATTGCGAATGAGAAAACAAATAATATGCAAATTAGACTGATATTTTAAAAACACTAATGACAATAGGAATAGAAGACAACTGAGCGGAATTGCTTTTAGTTTAAAATGGAAACAAAATTCGCAGAATTTCCTTTTTATTCTAATGCTGCATAAAAATTTTATCTAAGGCGCATTATTCTCTGGAACAATACGTCATTATGTATAACAAAACCTTTTTTTTTTTTTTTTTTTTTCACAGATGTGAATTCTTAATTACTGGTCGATAATTTTTCATACTTCGTAGAATTTCTTTTTGTTGATTTCTAAATTTATAATGTGCAATGTTGCAATGATATTATTAAAAAAAAAAAAAAAAAAATGATAATGAAGTTTATTTAAAATGCGTTTCTCTTCCGGTTAACTTGTCGTTTTTAACATTATTCAATTCTGTCTAATATTTGCCTACCGATTAATTGATACTTTTTACTTTCTTCCATTTTTACAGAAGAAACTATTGCATTTGTGAAAATTTTCGAATTCAGGTTTTCGATGGATTGATACGTTTTAAGAATCACAGAACCTCTAAAACATGTTTTTACAAAATGTCTGTCTATGAGTCTGTCACTGTCTGTCTAGATGTGACATAAATTTTGTGGGCGCTCTATCTCAAGAGCTAATGCACGGATTTTAATAAAAATTTATATTCAGGTAATCCCTGATATAAATTGATGCTGATTAATTTTTGGTGTAAATCGTTCGAGTGGCGCTGCTATACTGAATGTTTTGTAATTTTCACAATAGCTCTATATCAAGAAATATTGCACGCATTTTCATCAAAATTTAGATTCAGTTAGTCCTTGGCATGAATTGATGTTGTTTACATTTTGGTGTTAATCGCTCAATCGGTATCGCTACTAGGTGGCATTTTTTATGATTTTCACAATAGCTCCATCTCAAGAAATAATGCACGGATTTTGATCAAACTTTAGATTCAGTTAGTCCTTGCAATGAATTGGTGTTGTTTACATTTTGGTGTTAATCGCTCAACAGATGGCGCTACTATGCTGCATTTTTTTAAGATTTTTACAATAGTTCTATCTCAAGAAATAATGCACAGATTTTCCTCTAATTTTTTTTTATTTTAAATAAAATATTTTTAAATAAATTTAAATATATTTAAATATATTTAAATAATTTTTTCTTTTTTCTTTTTTTTAACAGCTATTATTATTTTTTTTAACAATAGTTCAGATCGACATTAATTTGCTTCAGTTTGAAATTCAAAATCTAAACATCATAAATTAGCAAATATTTGTAATTTGAAATATTGTTAAAAATTGGTACTGCGGTTCACTTGATATGTTTAAATTTTGTGATGCAACACGAAAAAAGGTAAAATATTAAAACACAATGTTTTATTAACATTGTTTTTTTTTATTCTAAAAAATATAGTTACATATTTATAAATGTTTATATAGTTGTGCTGTGTATTTTTGCTTAAAATAAAAATGTTATGTGTATAAATTTTTCATAAAAAATTGTTTTAAAAAGAAAAAGAAAAGATCGGATATTGCTCAAAACTACCCGAAATATATAAGCAATTTAAAAAAAAATATATGTAAAAGCCGTTAGTATAATAACACTTACTTGTCAAGAGATGCAAATCTACTGTTCAACAAACAAAAAATATTTGTTCTAAAAAACAAGTATAACTAATTTGCTATCAATTAAAAATCTTTTGTTTTTCTGTTATATGTATAAAAAAGATAGCTGAGTTTTCATTTTACAAATGCATTGTTTAAATAGCATTAATACACATAAAAATAACAAGTTGCAAAAGATATTAAAATAATTTTTCTTACTTTCAGTTGACTTGTCTTCGTCTAAGTTATTATTTTGTTCCTTGTCGTTATCTTACGAGAATTGCTCACATTATTAAAAACAATGAAAATGTCACCCAGAACAATCAATGCAGCAAATATTGCAAATGAGAAAAAAAATATGCAAATTAGACTGATATTTTAAAAACACTAATGACAGTAGGAAATGAAGACAACTGAACGGAATTGCTTTTAGTTTAAAATGAAAACAGAATACTTATAATCTTCTTTTTATTCTGATGCATAAAATTTTATTTAAAGCGCATTATTCTTTGGGACAAAACGTCATGATGTATAACATAAATCTTTTTTTTTTTTTTTGAGATATGAATTCTTAATTATTAGTCGATAATTTTTTATACTTCATAGAATTTCTTTTTTTCGATTTATATCAACATTTTTATCGACAGCTAGTTAAATTAAAATATATTATAAATGTTCTATTTTGCTGCGTTTTCAACACTCATTACAAAATATCAATTTTATTTTAACCGTAAAATTTATACAGAAAATATCTTTGTAATAATAATTGCCAACAAGTGACTGCACTGCATAATAAAAATATTTATTTTAAAACATTTTTTACACAGTTTTTGCAAATTCTTGCAGTATAATAATAATATTAAAATAAGTTTGAAAGAAGAAAAATTGGTTAATGCTCAAAACTACTCAAAACATATAAGTAATTTATCAAAATTTATATAAAGGGTGTTTGTATAATATTTATTAGTCAAGAGATGAAAATTCATTTTTCAATGAACAAAAAATATTTGTTCTTAAAAACAAATGCAACTAATTTTCTATCGATTAAAAATCTTTTTTATCTTGTTATATGAACAAAAACATCACTGAGTTTTCATGCATTAATAAACATAAAAATAACAAGTTGCAAAAGATATTTAAATTATTTTTTTTATTTCCAGTTGACTTGTCTTCTCCTAAATTATTATTTTGTTCCTTGTCGTTATCTTATGAAAATTCTTCACATTAGTAAAAACAATGAAAATGTCACCCAGAACAATCAATGCAGCAAATATTGCGAATGAGAAAACAAATAATATGCAAATTAGACTGATATTTTAAAAACACTAATGACAATAGGAAAAAAAGACAACTGAGCGGAATTGCTTTTAGTTTAAAATGAAAACAAAATTCGCAGAATTTCCTTTTTATTCTAATGCTGCATAACATTTTATTTAAAGCGCATTATCCTCTGGAACAATACGTCATTATGTATAACAAAACCTTTTTTTTTTTCACAGATGTGAATTCTTAATTACTGGTCGATAATTTTTCATACTTCCTAGAATTTCTTTTTATTGATTTCTAAATTTATAATGTGCAATGATATTATTTTTTTAAAAATGACAATGAAGTTTATTTAAAATGCGTTTCTCTTCCGGTTAACTTGTCGTTTTTAACATTATTCAATTGTGTCTAATATTTGCCTACCGATTAACTTATACTTTTTACTTTCTTCCATTTTTACAAAAAGAAACTATTGCATTCGTGAAAATTTTCGAATTCTGGTTTTCGACGGATTGATATGTTTTAAGAATCACAAAACCTCTAAAACATGTTTTTACAAAATGTCTGTCTATGAGTCTGTCACTGTCTGTCTAGATGTGACATAAATTTTGTGGGCGCTCTATCTCAAGAGTTAATACACGGATTTTAATAAAAATTTATATTCAGGTAGTCCCTGATATAAATTGATGCTGATTAATTTTTGGTGTAAATCGTTCGAGTGGCGCTGCTATGCTGTATTTTTTGTAATATTCACAATAGCTCTATATCAAGAAATAATGCACACATTTTCATCAAACTTTAAATTCAGTTAGTCCTTGGCATGAATTGATGTTGTTTAGATTTTGGTGTTAATCGCTCAATCGGTATCGCTACTAGGTTGCATTTTTTATGATTTTCACAATAGCTCTATCTCAAGAAATAATGCACGGATTTTGATCAAACTTTAGATACAGTTAGTCCTTGCAATGAATTGATGTTGTTTACATTTTGATGTTAATCGCTCAATAGATGGCGCTACTATGCTGCATTTTTTTATGATTTTTACAATAGTTCTATCTCAAGAAATAATGCACAGATTTTCATCTAATTTTAGATTACGTTAATCCTTGATATAAACTGGTTCTGTTTACGTTTTGCTGACAATCGTTTAACAGGTGACGCTGCTATGCTGAAATTTTCCCAATTGTCGCGATAGCTCGTTCTTAGAGCACTTTTTTAAAATTAAATGTTAGTATAATAGGCTGTTCTAAAAGATTTTTTTAAATTAAATTTTTAGTGCTAAATATTGCTCCCCCAAAATATTACAGTAATGTTCAAAGGTATTCTTCCCCTTAATAAATAAGTTGTAAGGATTTTTAAAAAAGTTTTTTTAAATTAAATTTTAGTTAAATAGGCTATTTTACATGATAATAATAATAATAATAATAATTATTATTATTATTATTATTATTATTTTTATTAATATTTTACTTAATTTTTACAATTAAGTATTGTGACACCACACATATTAAAAAATTATTCAAAATTGGAGAGATGGTTCAAAGTTAGTCTGTCCCCTTAACCCCTTGGGGACGAGCGACACGCATACAGGCTTAAGAGTCCTTGTTTATCGCCACCAGTAAAAATTTTCTGTAAAATTTGCCTTATTTAACCTGAGCATTTTCTCGATTTTATAATGCACAAATTTCTGTTTTTAAAAACCGGTGACAAAACATTAAAAATTTCGTAAAAGACTCCCATCGCGAAGGGATTAAAGGCAAATGAACATCGACTTGTAGTATAGTGTAGTATAGTAGTCAAGTAACTTTTTTTGATTCAAAAAAGTGTCTTACAAAAAAAGTGTCTTGGAGATACAAATTTGTTATTATTATTATTATTATCTTAATTTAGTCAATTCGTTCAGAGTGACTAGATTTGAATTTCAACTGGGCAGAGTAGCCTATAGACTACTTCAAAAAAAAAAAAAAAAAAAAAAAGAGAAGAAAAAGAAAAAAAAAAGATTATTTCAATTGACACAACATTTTTGTAACGGAAAAATTAACTTCAATAATAAAATATTAATTCAGGTGAATACAAAGGAAATTTTGCTATTTCAAAAACGGAATGAAGAAATCAGGATTTAAGGGGGCCCGTTTAAAATAACTTTTATATAGTGAGTTAAAATTTTGAAATTTTTTGTGATGGTTAATCACATTATTTTTAAACAAAATCACATCATAAAACTTCTCAGATTTTTTTAATTAAAATTTAAAGTTTTTTTTTTTTTTTTTTTTTTTTTTTTTTTTTTTTTTTTTTTTTTTAAGTGGGGTAATTTAAAATCGTTATAACTCAAAATATTATTTGTAGAATTTAAATATTGTTTCATTTAAATAAACAGAAACAAATAAGTTTTAATTTTGATTTCGCTTTTTAAAATATATTGATTTAAACGAAAATTAAAAATATTTAACTCTTTTACTGGTTTGCCCGAAAGGCGTTCTGGCAAGACAAATTGGCTTATTGCATCATTTAAAGCTCTTTGACACCACTAAGAAAATTTTCATACTATTGAAAGGACGGAAATGTTTAGACTAAATTTTACGAATATTTTATTTAAATAATAGTGGTATGAATCCGCTATTTTAAATTTATTGAACGGAAAAGAAATAATCAGTAAAGTTATATAAAAAAAATTTTAATGATATTTTCAAAACTAAATATATATTTTCAAATTTGCTGAAAAAAAATTAAAGTATAAAAATTCAAATAGATATGTTACAAGTTTGAACCATTTATATTTGAACTTTCTTGAATTAAAACAATTTAAATGTAAGCAATGCTAAAACAAATCCATGATGAAGAAAAACGCCTTTTCACATGAAGTTATTTCCATGACAACCATTGCTTGAAAGCTAGATTTTGAAAAATAATCAAAACGATAAAAAAAATAATTTTTCCTGTTCCAATTAATATAGATGGATGATTTAAACGTCATTTTAAAGAGAAAAAAAGAGAAATTTTCAATGCAATATATTTTCATTTGTTTAATTTTAGGATTTTTCTATTCCGGATTGCCTTAAAAAATAGCCCACTGGCAGCATTGCAACTGTATATCTCATAAAAACATTAACCTGTTAACCACAACTTTATTTTTAAAATACCACTTCAGATTCAAAACATGATTTTTTGCTATGCACGGATAAAAGAAACTGTAAAGATGATATATACAGGAGCTGTAATGTTCAAAATCATATTATCTATCGAATTTATCAAATTTGTATAGAATAAAGTTATTTCTAGCGTTTAGCCTATTAGATATAATATCCCTTCATTCAGTTAAAAAATACTCTTTCCCCTCCGTCCAAAATTAGTTGCTACTTTAGGTCGAAAATTTAGTCCGAAATTTGTTGCTACGTTTCAAGTAGTTAGTCATAAATAACTTTTGATTAATAATAGTCATAAATAACTTTTGATTAATAATAGTCATAAATAACTTTTGATTAATAATAGTCATAAATAACTTTTGATTAATAATAGTCATAAATAACTTTTGATTAATAATAGTCATAAATAACTTTTTCTGTTTAGTAAATAGATACCAGTAAAATTATTCTAAAATACATTAAAGATACACGTTTAAAAGATGGACTTAATTTGCGATTACAAAGTTCTAAGAAACGTTATAAATACAAAACAAAATGAGGAGTGGCTTAATAGCATACGAACTCCGGATTTTTAAAAAATTAATACAGTATTGATTTACGATCGAACGGAGGAAATTCTTGGTAAGTAAATGCTGTCGATTGAAGCATAGCGCACCGAAATATCTGAAAAATGTTTAGAAAAAATTATAAAATCATCATTATCAATAATCAATATAAAAATATTCAAATTTAGCAACTAATTTGGGACAGGGGGAGTAATTACTATTGGCTAGTCAAATTGTCATAAATAGATGCAAAAATTCTGCTAGAAGATTTTATGTTTTTAAACTGTTTATGGGGATGCTAGTAACAAGAATTAATGGGTTTTCCAACAAAATATCTCGAGGCTAAATTTTGTGTAGCCAAAAAACCACAAAATTTTCGGACTTTTTTCGGTTTTTTGCCTATAACTCAAAAAATATAGATTTTTTGCGTACTATACTCAATTACAAAAAGAAAGAACATTAAATTCTCTATAACTTTCATATTAAAACTGTTTTTCTAAAGCCAATATTAAGCACGCTACAGCTTTCTGAAAGTGACTCTTTTTCTCTAACTTTGTGGAAAAATTGCAAAAACGAAAATTTGACACAATTTTTCATTATTTTATCCTCTTTAATGTAACTTTTTTAAATTACAGATATTTGCATGATAACAATCATGATGAATTACAACAGTAACATTGTAAAAAATTTAAGAACATTATAATTTTTTTGGTATTTAGAGCTTTAGTGAAGAACATTAATATTAGATATTTAAAATTTAACTGAATGTAAATACCTAATAAATAATACTTACGGTGACAATTTTACATCCCCTTCTTCTGGATAAATAATGTCGTTGACATTTTCGTAGTTGATCCCATTACATTTTTTACAAATTGCCGAGCATTTGAGTCTTAATTTAGGAAAAGAACATGCTTTGCTGCACCGTTTTCTACAGCTACATGACATAACATGGAGCAAGGATGCAAGTGCCGGGTCTTGGCACATTTGAACTGGCTGAAAGAGATCCTGTGAGCCCACCCACATCCTTCAGGAGGGATGTTGTTTCCTAGCCTAGCTTCTACCTGATAATAACATCGGAGAAAATTATACTGCGCAACCTCTTGTGTTGGTGGTAGTGTTGTAAAATGAACTTTGCTTTTTTTATGCAGATTTAGCAAATAACTGGAACCTCAAGGTGTTCAATTTTTGTGTGGTATCTCTGCATCTACTGTATCGTGCAATAATGAACTTTTCAGAAGCCTTAATGATTTCTCGACGGGTAGAATCTGGTTTATTGAACATGCAGGCTATTTTCCCAAGCTGATCATGTTTTTTCAATGTGTTACAAAACTTTGACTTTCTTTGCCCAAAAAGAGCGGATGTTGTATCGCATGCGCAGATTGCATGAGTGAAAAGAACATTGTTGTAATTTTATTTGAACGATATGGTTGAAAACCACTTGGTTTCGATGTTATCTCTTTCTGGATTTTAGAAAAACACATTTTTGTGCTGATAGCCTACGCTCGTCATAATCACGAGAAGGTCAATGTCTCCCCGACAATTACGACGCTTTCAAAAGATTCGGCTTTTGAAATGGCTGAGATAACTATCCTGACATCTGCTTCTTCTTTTGCCTGCTCAACTTGAATTCTGTTACTTTGAAATTATTGTTTTGAAATTTTTAATTTGTTTTAAGCAATGAAATAACGCGGCTCTTGTTTTTGTCATTGGCTTCGTCAACGAATGATGCGGGTGCTCTCTTTTCTCTTCACTTGTTACAGATTGATCTAGTTTTACGCGACAAAAACTATGATACCATGCATCTGCAAGTCAGGTTCGTGCTGAATATGCTCAATTACTTTCTAGGACCCTTCATCCCCACGTTTTTCAGCAGCTTTCAAAAATATAATTTTCGCTTCTAATTTTATTTCTTTGTGAATCAAATTTCTTTTTGCCTAGGGCTTTTTTTATTGTTTTTCGTTGAAGTCACCGGGATTACTTAGTCACATAAGAAGCAATTATCTTGAATCTTGAAAGAAATGCTTGATCTGAGAGACAAACAATAGCCTGTGTGAATCTTCACCCCGACGAACATATGCTGCTTTCATTCTCTCATTCGCATATGTTTTTCAGCAATCATCCTGTATTCTAAATTCCTTGGTACTTTTCAAAAAATTTATGAATATTACTTTTGATGAATATCACTTTGACGCTAAACGCAATGTTCAAAGAGCTTGGCAAGTCCTTTCGGACGCACAACGCGAGTATCACTATTTGAAGCCAGTTGGAAAATGAAGCACAATTTTGGGTAGAGCTCACTCATTTTTCATTACTGCACGAGAAGAGATGCAATAAACTTAATAGCAGCATATTAGAAGAGTGTGTATTTAAAAAAGAACACTTGCATCTGAACGAAAGAGGCTCTAGAACGTCACTGACCACAATCTTCTATCTACATTCTCTTTTTTTTATCCCCGGCTCTCCCTTTGTAATTGTTTTCTTATAGGGTTTCTAGAATTTGTGCATCTTTCTGCCTGCCTTTCTTAAAACTTTCATTTTTCATCAATCAATAGGTCTATTTAATTGTCATTGTTAGTGATGAAAAGTTTTTTTGAGATGGGAGGCGAAGAAAGGTCACTTTCTGTAAATTTAAAGAAAAGTGACATTTTCAAAAAACCATAGCGCACTTAGTAATGGGTTTAGAAAAACGTTTTTATAACAAAATTGTAGAGAATTTAATGTTCTTTCTTTTTGTAACTAAGTATGTTACGCAAAAAGTTTATAATTATCGAGTTACAGACAAAATACTGAAAATTTTTTTACTTACATTCAGTTAAATAGCTAATATTAATGTTCTTTACTAAAGTTCTAAATACAAAAATATTATAATGTTCTTATTTTTTTACAATGTTACCGTTGTAATTAATCATGATTGTTATCATGCAAATACCTGTAATTTAAATAAGTTACATTAAAGAGTATAAAATAATGAAAAATTGTGTCAAATTTTCGTTTTTGTAATTTTTTCACAAAGTTAGAAAAAAAGAGTCACTTTCAGAAAGGTGTAGCGCGCTTAATATTGGCTTTAGAAAAACAGTTTTAATATGAAATTTGTAGAGAATTTAATGCTCTTTCTTTTTGTAAATGAGTATAATACGCAAAAATTTTATAGTTTTTGAATTTTAGGCAAAAAACTGAAAAAAGTCCGAAAATTTTGTGTTTTTTTGGCTCCACAAAATTTAGCCTCGAGATATTTTGTTGGAAAACCATTAATTCTTGTTATTAGCATCCCCATAAACATTTTAAAAACATAAAATCTTCTAGCAGAATTTTTGCATCTATCGGCCCTTTTTTCTGACAATTTGACTGGCCTACAAACAACTTCAGCAAACAATCTTTTTAAAAAAATTACATCTTTTTTAAGACTTGTAATTGTAAAACTGGCAATATTGAAAAAAAATAAAAGAATGGAAAAAAAAGAAAAAAAACTTTCATTCCATTCGATTTTGAAAAAATTCTTCTTCAGTCAATGCTTTTATTCTATTATTTTATATCTTGTAATTTCCTTATGTTTAACTTATAATCGCTTCATATTAAAAATAAAATAAAATTAAATAAAATAACTACAAAATCATTAAGAATAATCAGTGAAGGAAATTGAAATATTAGAATTTAAAAATTATTTAATCCAGCTGAAAATTTTGAAACACTAATGACATTAAAAAAAAAGAAGTAAAATGAAATATGAAATAAAAACAAATTGGACAGAATTTCATTGTTTAGAAGGAGAGAAGAATTCTCAGTATTCCCTTTTATTTGACAGCTCAAATTACAATTTAATACTTGCTCTCTGTAATAATAAGTCATTAAGCAATATTTTGTTTTACTCTTATAAGATTTTTTATTTAATAATCGATGATTTTAAAGGCATTACGAATAATAAGTAAACTTGTAGGGAAGTTCGAGTTTTGCTCGATTAAAATTAGCTTTGTATTCAATTCAAATAACAATAAATTTTCTCTGCGTTATTGCAATAAAAATTTTTATTAAACATTTGGAAAATAGTTGTTGTTTTTGATCGAGAATGGATTTTGTGGTATCCGCATTTTACTTATTTTTTACCCTTTTAACGTCCGGAATCCTTTAGCTTTTCTTCACTTATTGCGACTCTCTAGCGGAAGCCATATTCAAAGATCCCGACGCACGCCCCAAACAGCCGAGTTCCTAGCGGAAGCATGATGAAAATAAAAAATCAATGAAAACCAAAGAAATGAAATGGAAAAATTAAAATCAAAATTTGAAAGCAACTGAATCTACTGAAATCTACTCTAAAGCTACCGAACGACCGCAGCTGTATTGAGCTTATTATTACTGAACCATTAGCTGATTATTTGCATTCGATAAACTCGAATCTGAATCCGTAAACTTACATTAGATAAACTTTCGTTTTCAGAATCTAAATCTAACATGTCAAATCGATTAGAATTTCCTTTTTCAAATGATTGTTATAATTTGTTAAATTATTATTATTATTATTATTATTATTATTATTATTATTATTATTATTATTATGAAAATTAAATTTACTTTTATCTATCATCGTGAGTAGTCATCGACAGTGAAAATATTTCAATATGAATTTCCCTTTAAACAACAAATTCTGTTTTGCCATGCCATTTTATGATAAATACTTTGCCATATCCCTCACGTTAAATAATCACAAAGAGGTATTTTTTGCAGTATTATTATTTACAGAAACTATCGATATTAATACTATGTATATCGAAATTTTATAATAATCGATCTATACATATTCAGTCATAATCGCAAGATTCACTGTCCAATTCACAGAGTTTAAGATTTCGTTATATAAGTGTGGGATTTTAAATGCGAAAAGGTTCTATGTACCCTGATTTGTTGAATTATGTTTTTGAGAAATTCTATGGACACAGAATGTTTGAATCATGTACCTTGTCGCCTATTGAGAATATCTAGACAATTACTTCAGTTTCGGCAATTCTTTTTTTTTTCTTTAAATGTCACAAAATATCCCCAAATTTGGCAAAATTCTTTTATTTCGCGCCAAGCTTGTGTTTTAGTAACGGTGATCTTGAAAGACTATATTTCCCTCACATATTTTGGGAATGCTGCCAATTTTCATCAGTTATTGGAAAATTTGGCGGAATGTTGCTAATTTTGTGATTTCATTTACTGCCAACTGTTCAACAACTTAATAACAATTTCAAAACTTCATTTCCACTGAAATGTATTCACACGAAGTCATTCGAAAATGACCAGCAATACAATTTTCTCGAAGATATAATCTAGCACAATGATCTCCCCGTTCTCCAAAACGGTAGGATAAACGATTCAAAATCGTTTGCTGTTTTTTAGAAGAAATTTACACGCTAACACATAGCCAAACACATGATTTGCTCTCACTATATTATGTCTATGTGTTATTTCGATTTTATCATAAATATAGAGTATTTATAAATTCGGGACTAATATTGAAAACCGCTATAAGTATCAAAAAATCGAAAATCTTTTTGTTTTATGAAAAAATATCTTAAATGCCAAACTTAAAAAAACAACATAACACTTAAAGTACCAACTTTAGTATAAACGAGGTGGAACCCGTCGAAATTCGACGAAAGAAAATCTTTAAAAAAGAACTGTTTCATTCATTTATAATAAATCTACAAAATTAGTGAAAAATACATCTTATATTGGTCAGTCTAACTATCAAACAAATATTACTTTAATCTAAAATTAACAAAATCAATAAAGCTCAATTATCCAAATTATTAAACGAAATAAAATGGAAATTCACCGGATTTTATAACAGATGATATTTTTGAAGTAATATACGTATTATTATTATTATTATTATTATTATTATTATTATTATTCAATTTTAAGAAAAATAGAGTGATTCTTTTGGCATAATTACAAAATTGGTACTATAAAAAAAAATTTATATCCCAAAAATAAATTGAGACACAACTTTGAAACAAATTGCATTTAAAAGTAAATTTTTTTCTATACGGCGGTGTAAAAATTCAAAATGGACGATGTTTAGAACTGTAAAGTTTGCAGTAGCGAAAATTACAAAACAGAAATTATATGGAAAAGTGTTACGCCTTTCAGTTTCTATTTTTCTTTTGAATTTTAAGAGAAAATGGAGTGATTCTGTTGCCACAATTACAAAATTGATAGTAAAAACTATAAAAAATTATATTTCAAAAATAAATTGAGATACAGCTTTCAAACAAATTGCATTAAAAGTAAATTTTTTTCTCTATACGACAATGTAAAAATTAAAAATGTGCGATGTTTAGAAGTGTAAAATTTGCAGTAGCGAAAATTGCAAAACCGAAATAACAGGGGAAAGTGTTACCATTCTCAAAATAACCTATGAGTTACGCACAGATACGCTTGGCCTTTATAATATAGATAGTTCAAAAAAGAATAGAAAAATATCTCTAATGAATGTGCCACATGAAATGAAGTGAAAAACGCTGAATGTGCCACTCGAAGCAAGTACCAGTCATAAGATGCGCGGCGATTAGAGGCCATTACATAATTTGATCATGTTCTCATTATTGATATTAATGGGATATTTTAAGCAATGTGAAAAATATTTAATAATAAAAGTTAAATAACTTATTTATATAAGTTATAATTATAAATATAATAGTGTATATTTAATACGGGAATTATCTCATTGTTAATTAAGCGCAGAACCAACAGAATGAAAAATGTCCCAACCGGTGTTCCCGAATTTCTTGGAATAGCACTCCAAGTGCTCAATCATTTAAGCTAAGGGCAGGGCTTGATTAATGCACGGGCCTCCGGGGCCTTGGCCCTGGGCCCACCAATTTCAGGAGCCCTACAAATTTTGTGGCGGATTTTTTTCCTTAATCATGTACTTTTGAAATAATATTGTTTTATAAAATATGAAACGTGAAATTTAAATATTTTGAATGACTCAATAAAATTTTTAGAAGCTTTTAACTTAGGCATTTTTCTATGTAAAAGCCCTTTTCATTTTGATAGTACCTATAATTTTCAAAATTTGCCGTATTTAAAAAATCAAATTTGGGGAAAATGCCAAAAATTGCATATTGTGTCTATTGAATCACTAGAAACGAGGATTTTACAATGTCAAAATGATAGTTTAAAATTATTACTAGACTATTAGAGAAAACACAATATTTATGATTTTGATAAGACAAGTTTTGAAAAAGACATCGTCATTTATTCTGCTACATAAACTGTGGATCATAGATGTTTGTGAATTATACAAATGCTTATTTAGAAAATGGACGGTAATTTATTTTCTTGATTATTATTGTAGGTTAAATTTGTTTGTAAACTTGAAACTTTCACCCGAACAACTTTGTCAAGTCGTCAAACAAACCTACTTTTTTCTGAAAGTGTCGAATGGAATGGGGAGGAGGGGGGGGGGACTTTTTAACAGGCCCTGGGCCCAACTTCAGCCTCATCGGGCTCTGGCTACGAGGACGATGCTCAGCTTCCCATTTCTCGCTCCATATGTTGGTAAGGCTGCAGCTATAGCACAAGATGGAAACGTCTTTCTTGAGCATACAATCCTGCGGCGTAACGTGAAACAAAACAAACCCACATGGGGGAGCGCATATATAATTTTAATTAATTTTCAATTAATTTCCAGCACTGAAATTACGCTTGAAATTCCTTAATATTTAACTAAGCATAGATTCTAATTTATGCTTAGTTAGCAATGTGATTATCCATGTATTAAATATTCAAGAATTTCAAGCGTAATCAGGTTAAATATCTAATGTTATTACTAGTAAACTTTATTTACACAATTATGTATAATTTTAATTAATTTTTCAATTAATTTTCAGCAGTGAAATTATATTTGAAATTCTTGAATATTTAATACGTGATTTATCAAATTGCTAACTAAGCGTAGAATAAAATCTATGCTTAGTTAAATATTCAGGAAATTAAAGTGTAATTTTACTGCTGAAAATTAATTGAAAAATTAATTAAAATTATATATGTGTTCCCATATGTGGGTTTGTTTTGTTTCACGTTACGCCGCAGGATTGTGCGCTTTGTCAAAGAACAATTAGTCAAGAATGCAAAATCGTTAAGTTATTTCAAGTAATTAATCACTGCGAGACAAAGTTTTCTTATCCAGTTAAAAATAAGTAAATAAGTAAATTATAAGCATTCTCAAAAATAAATATAACAATAATGCTTTAGTAAAAATCGTTTTTCATTACACGAACAAGCGGTTTTTCATCGACTTTTTAAACGTGTAAAAACAATGTTGCAAAAAAATTATTTAGAAAAAAGTAGTAATGAAAAATCTTTAAAATATTTTTTTTTTCCATTTAAGATGTCTTCTCTTACATTGTTATTTTGTGTCTGATCATTATTTTAAGTTCAAATTGTACTTTTTATCAAAAGAAAAAAAAAGAAAACAATAAGAGCAATGAATGTAAGAAATGTAATAATAATAATGAAAAAAGAATATGCAAATTAACTAATCTTTCGAAAACTTTAATGACAGTAGGAAAATAAGATAAATGAAGCATGAAGTATGAAATAAATAAAACGGAATTCAATTGTTCCGAATAAAAATGAAATTTTTAGTATGTCCTTTTTATTCGAATGCGTAAAATTATATTTAAAATGCATTTTTGTTTATAATAAATTGTCATTAAAAAAGACTAACAACATTTTTTATGTTTTTGTCTCCTTTTCTATAATTTGTAATTATTGATTCATATTTTTCTGACTTCGTTTGTAAAAAAATACTTTTTAAAATATTGGTAAAAATTTACAAAATTTTATGTATTTCACTTGGTTTAAATAATAATCCTGAAGTTAAAACTATATTGAGATGTGAAAATCTATCAAATTAAACTATATATCAATTGAATTTAAAGTATGGAACAAAAATACTTATTATTCTTACATTTTCTTAAATATCATGATGAAATGTTAAATTTTAGTTAATAAGAAAATGTTAAAAAATATCTAACAAATAAATGTAAAATAATTGTAAAATAAAAGTTGAATGTACTCAAGTTGAATGAAAATTGTTAGAAGTAAATGGTCGAAACCATGCGAATAACCGAAGTAATTTATAAAGAATGCAAAGTCGTCGTTATTTCGAGTAATTAATCACTGTGAGACAATATTTTCTTATCCAGTTAAAAATAAATAAAGAAAGAAATTATAAGCATTCTCAAAAATAAATGTAACAAACTTGCTTTTGTAAAAACCGTTATTCATTACACGAACAAGCGATTTTTCATCGATTTTTTTAATTGTGTAAAAGCAATGTTGCAAAAGCATTATTAAGAAAAAAGTTGTAATGAAAAATCTTTAAAATATGTATTTTTTTTTACTTAAGTTGTCTTCTCGTACATTGTTATTTTGTGTCTGATCATTAATTTAAGTTTAAATTATACTTTTTAACACTAAAAAAGAGTGTGCAAATTAAACTAATCTTTCGAAAACTTTAATGGCAGTATAGGAAAATAAGATAAATGAAACATGAAGTATGAAATAAATAGAACGGAATTTAATTGTTTCGAATAAAAATAAAATTTTTTGCATTTGCTTTTTATTCGACCGGCTAAAATTACATTTATATATTTTTTTCTTTGTAATAATATGTTATTATATATGTGTAATTTGTTTGTGTTTTTCCTCCTTTTTGTAATTTATAATTATAGATTCATATTTTTCTGGCTTTCCTCTGTTTTATAAATGATTAATATTTTAATTTTAACAATACATTCAAATTTCAATGTATATAGAAAGGTAACGGCATTTTGCTCATTAACCTTTTGACTAATTGCCGGTCTCGACCAGTAATTTTTTTCATATTCACCCGCACCACTATTTGGAAGAAAGTTTCATTGTAGTAAATTACTCATGAAAATAATATAGTACAATAGAACCCCGATAATTCGGATTAATTGGGACCAGACCCAATCCAGATTATCCGGACAATTAGAAAAAAATAAAATAAAATAAAACATACAGAAAATCACATTTATGTTTAACTTATTGATTATTTACAGACACTAAAGATGTTTACTTTGTAACAAAAAAATTTGTAATTATTTGATGTGCCAGTTTTCTATACCTTTAGCGAGTTGTACGGTCACGCATCCGCTTGAGCATAAGTAACGCATTGGATGTAGTTTAAATAAGAGTTTATATAAGAAAGCTTAAGGTATTCTTACGAAAAGTTTTCAGAAAAAAGTTTTTTTATTCAGAATAGGACGATGAAACAAGTTAATGTTATGCAAATTAGCCAAATCGCTTCTCAAACGTGAAAAAAATTGACCAAACTGATCCGGATTAACGGGATCCGAATTAGCAGGGTTCTACTATATAAGTGTATAGCAGAGATTTTTTTTCAGACGGTTATGCGGATAGAACATAGGAATAGTCGCTGGGACGACATGTGTCCCAGCCCCGAAATCAAAGGGTTAAGTAAACTAGAAAAAATTGATAATGTATATGTAACTCCTGTTTCATAAATTATTAATATTTTTAAATTTAACATTAACCTTGAAATTAAAATTTACAGAGGTGTAACTGTAGTTTTCTCATTAAAAAAATTAGAAGTGATTGATGATGTATATGTAACCCCTGTTTTATAAATTATTAATATTTTTATTTTAACAATAATATTGAAATTTAAATGTATACTTAGATGTATAGCGGAGAGAGGGGCACGGTTGAACACTCTAAATATTTTCCTTCAAATAAATTTATTTTTAATAACGTATGTGGCAGTACATTATTACTGCTTCAATGCAATAATTGTACAAACCAGCATCATTTTATATGAACAATATTGTCTAAGTAAGGCATGCATTTTTTTTTTAATTCTTGAATCTAAACTTAAAAATATAAAATTGTAAGAAATTTTCTGAAAATTTTGTATCCCTAAAATTTTAATTTATTATTCAATACTTCAATAAAGATATTAGCTTTAGTTTAAAAGCTTTGTTTTATTAAAATTTTTCAGTTGAATTGAGTAAGCAATTGTAATGTTGAACTCCATATGATGGGTTATCATTGAACAGAAAAGTTGGGGCACCATTGAAAATTTAAAATTATGAAGTAAAGAGTTGTGAGTTTATCTGAATATTATTATTCTTGGGATTTTTTTATGTGAAAAGAGGTTAATTAAGAATGTCAAAGAACATGGACTTATAATGCTAATAATTCCCTTCATTACACACATAGATTACAACCTTTGGATGTATCAGTGATGAGAAGTTTCAAATCTAAATTGTTGATGGCATTCATTTATTGGATAATTGCAAATCCCGGATGCATTTTCAGAAAGAATCACGTTTTGAGCACCTTATCGCCAAAACAACGATTGGCGCGGAGATGAAATAAATGCCACGCACCCTTTCTTGTTTGTGACGTCAAACGCCTAGCGAATAGCAACCCTTCCTTCTGCAAAGAGATCGCGCTTATTGTTCATTTGCTTCTTCCGTAAATGTTATCCAGCAAAAACTATAATATGAGGAAAAGTTATTCACCGTTCTTTACGATTAAAACATAGCTTAAAAGAAAGAGCTTTTTCAGATTAAAATGCTTTAAATTTCACAGAACAGCTAAACATAGGTTGTGTTTTTTTTTTTTTTTTTTTTTTTTTTTTTTTTTTTTTTTTTCAATTCAAAAATATTATTTCTTTAACTCGCTATATTCGAAGAAATTGAGAAGTTAATTAAAAACAGTTGTTAAGATTCTCTTGTAATAAATATAATTCTATTAATCATATGTTTTATGACACATTTGAATTTAGTTTATTTTGTGTTTGGCGATGCAGCTAGTTGAACGTTCTTGCTTTCGCCAACTCGCCAAGGCTGGTGCTCAAAACGTGATTCTTTCTAAAAATGCATCCCGGATACACAAAACTGATTCATGATTTAGCGGGCTTTTCTAACAAAACCTATAGTCTTTCACTTGCTCTTTCCCAAACATTATTTATGCTTTTCGCAATGGATAAAATGGAATTTTATGTTAGATTTCTTCATGAAAAGAGTTAATGAAAAAGTTTTATTTTCTAGAAGCATCAGATATCACATTCTTGTATTTCAAGGATCTTGTAAAAAAGTTTTCACAACCAAACATAACTGGAGGGACTCTTTGTGTTGTTTCAACAATGAGTTTTGACATAAACTTTGATAGATTTAAGTTCGATTAAATAATAAAATAATTAGTACTTTCAGTAAAATGTAGTTATTTAATTTTATTCATGCTACTTTATATTTCTGAAACATATGCAGCTTTTTATAAGAACTCTCAATATTTCCACATTTTGTTCATTTGTTCAAAGGTGCCCCTTACTTGTTCAAAGGAGTAGAGAATTCTACATGGAGTAGGTTTGAACCGAAATCTGTCATATTTTTAAATCCTTAGAAATTATTTAATTTGTTTGCAAAACTTTCAATTTCTGGTCCATATGATGAAAAAATGCTGTAATATTTAAAGTGAAAAAAATGTAATTCAAGTAAGAAATGCATTGATTTTCTTTAAAAAAAAATGTTCAAATGTGCCCACTGGTCCCCTACTCAGAAAAAAATCTAAATATTTTTTCTGATTACAAATTCCTCTTTTTAACTTGCATAATTATTTATCTAATTAACACAAAGTAGATACGTTAAAATTTTAATTAACGCAACGCTTTATTTTTATTCATAAATTCTGAAGAAGATTACGCACAATACATTCAACACATGTCCGACGACGCTTTGATTTTGCGCCTTACTTGTAATTCTATACACTTCCCCAATCTTTTTTAGACAAGAGCTCTTTTTTATTCGAATCTGAAAGAGCTGCGTGTTTAGAAAGGGTTACAGATGTTGCCGAACAAGGTCAGATCGTGAGGGTCAAATTATTAGCTAATCAAATCTTGATGACGTCAATAAGTGTTGTATCGTTTCCGGGTTTCCTCTCTCAGAACGTGCTATATCTTTCTAAAGTCAGGAGGGAATGTTTCAAAACATTTTTTATTTACGTATTGTGGTTCAACATTCTATGTTCTTCTGCTAGGCGACCGGGTCAATGAATACAAAGGTTTTGGTAATAAAATTCACGCAAAACCCCGGCAGCTGTGTCTTGGATTGGGTGTCTTTAATGTGAAAAAGGGCCCCGGTGTTTTGTAGAATAATAATGTTTGATGAATGTAATAGATGTTTCAGATAGGCTTTAGTATTTCGTGCGTTTGGCCCATTCGTACAATGCAAGTGCTTTTTTTTTACATGTCATTAAAAATTAATCCTTTTATTTAATTCATCAGTTTTGGGCTGTGCATACATAACGTTATCATCTTTTTGGTAATTTGGGACCCCTTCCTCCCCTTTCGATATCATACGTTATCATTCTTAGACCCCCCCCCCCTTGCAGTAATATCGTTATCAAAAATTGGTTACATTTATTTTTTGCATACTTTATTGATTCAAATGAAGAGAAGTGAATAAAATGCCACTTTATATCATATAACACATAAGAGAAACTCTTATTATTTAAATGTATTTTATAATAGCTTTTTGTTGGATAATGCATTCAACAGTAATGTCTTTATGCAATTGTACTGCACGAAGGAGGTGCTGTGGAGAGATAGAATTTTTTTAGCAATAAAACAAGAGGGTAATATTCTTTCTCTGTCTTTATTATTTATTAATAAATACAAGCTTCATTTCAAACATACTTCATCTATGGTTTCTCGAACCGTGATTGTATATGCAAGCACATATGATAAAAAAACAGAATGTCAAATGTTGGGGTATTCCATATTTTAGAATTAAATATTTTTATAGTAATTTAGTAATTTTAATAAAAACTTTACATTTTCATAAAAATAGATAACTGACTATAAAGCGATAACATAGTATTTTGAACCAAAAATTCTGATACAAAATACAAAAAAAAAAAAAAAAATGATTGGATAAAAAATGATATCGATATCAAATGACAAACACGCTCCCCCTAGAGACATCTTACGATATCTTTTGCCAGACCCCTCTCCCCTAAAGTGATAACGTTATATTTGCACAGCCCCTTTTTTGAAAATACATAAAATATACATACTTATGAACATAATCATTTATTATATGCTTTCTTTTAATTTAGAATTATGTTTGTGTGTTGCTATCAAAGCTTGTAACTCACTTTTCACCCGCTTTCTGTTGACACATAATTTTTAAAGTATTCAAGAAGGCAACATTGGACATTGGACAACAGGGCATTGATTTTTTATGATTTGATCTTTAAGGTGGGCAGGGCCGTGCGAAGTGCAAAGCGGTGGGCTAACGGGGCGGAAGTGAGGGGCACCAAATTTATACTACCGACCTGATTTGTTTCATCTTTTCTTGTAAAAAAAAAAAAAAAAAAAAAAAAAAAAAAAAAAAAAAAAAAAGTACACATTGGGAAGTTTTTTTTTCTTTGTGACAAAAACATACATATTCAAAATAGCATATTACTTCTTTCTTTGAATCCAAAATGGCTTACTAAAGTTAAACTGTTATACTGTACTGTTGATACATTTATTCCACATCTGCTTTCTATTATACTCTTTGCCAAAGTATAAGTGAATATTTATTTAGTAGTTAGTTGTTTTAATCTTTTATCTTTTAGTTGTTAAAATTAAACATATCATAAACATTAATCGCGATGTAAAGTAAACGCGAAATATGCATTCAATAGAATTTATTTGTGTTTCAACACTTTTCAATTTTGTGACACCTATTACAAAAAGAACACGGGGAGGGGGCGGCACCAAATTGAAACTTTGCCCCGGGTGCAGTTTTCTCTTCGCACTCCGCTGGAGGGAGAAAAAAGAGGGAAAACTTGAAGAAAGCGGATTGATTTTCAATGTTGAAAAACTATATAAGCTTCAACGATGAGTCTTTGTTCAAAAATACTTATTGTAGTTTTAGCGAAATAGCTTTAACTTTTGGCCTACTCTGCTAAAAAACGCCAAATTTTGCGACAAAAGTAAGTTTACATGCATGAACTCAACTCTGCGTTAACTGGCTAATTTGACGAAATTGCCGTCTCTACTTTTAAATGCATTTAATATGTATATATATATTCTGCATTTTTATGAAATTTAATATATATATATATATATATATATATATATATATATATATATATATATATATATATATATATATATATTTTAAGATCGAAATTACATTTATATTTATTTTGATTCTAATTTAGACTTTTTATATAAATTGTTTGACGCATTTTGTGATTATTATTTGAATTCTTGTGACTTAATTTAATTTATAAACATCTTGAAAATAGCATATAAAAACTCAGAATATGTTAGTGATTGTTTTATAGAAGAAATGACAATCAAATGCCGTTAACATTTCCACTCTTAGGCATTTCACGCGATTTATAGCATTTTTTAAACTAACGTTTTACATGAAATCGACTTTGCTCTCAGATCATAAAAATGAGTAAAGTAATCCAAAATCCATTATTTTAAATCTCGTACTGTGCGAGGCGCCTTTTTTTTCCCTCTATGTTGGATTACAGACTAATCATTTTAAATTGTATAAATTGCATGAAAAGTACTTATAAAAATATACTTATGGCATGAGTATGCAAAAGTTTTAAGCATTTATTTTTAAGTTAATTTAGACTGTTTGGATGGAGACCTTAGATATAAATCATGTGACGCATTTTTCGACTGTAGGTTGAAATCATTTTAATCTATAAACATTTTCAAAATGACCTATAGAAGATCGAAATATTTTATTAACTGTTTTTCTGCAGAAATAAATGTTAGTACATAACCACCTCGCTGCGTTTTTATTTCTTTCGCATGGCTGCCAACTACTACGTCTATTTACAGTCAAATAAACACATTAGAAACAGAAAGTTTAGTAAATAATTAAGAATACGTTCTGTAATACATAACATTGAATAGATTTGGTATACATTTTACTAAAATATTTTTGTGGTTCGAAACATGTTTATAAAATTTAAATAGGCGTAGAAGGTGGCAGCTCTGCTTTCGCGATGAGCGTCTTTTACAGAATTTTTAATCTTTTATCACCAGTTCTTCAAAACAGTTTTTTTTTTTTTTTTTTTGGGGGGGGGGGGGTCTAATGTTATTTGCCTTATTAAAATAAGACAAAATGTACACTAAAAAATAACAGGGAGGAATAGTCAATGACGGTTAATTAGATGGAAAAAATGCATTCCTGAGGAAACTTCGGTTGTGCAGTTAGAGGATTAATGGTCAAAATACACCTCCCAAGCACAGGGATCTTTTGCGCGAATTTATTCGGTTGGCACCACTTTCTTAAGAAGCATTTTTATATGTATTTGGACAGTGAACAATGAACACTAGATCTTGTGGATGGGACACCCATTTGCAGAGGTGCTCCACCCCTTGTATATCATAGGAGAGCCACGAGGAAAGACAGATAGTAGCTCTTATCGTGCTAATGCATTAAAGAGAACAAAAATAAAATAAAAGACTGAAAATTCACGTTTGGATATTGCTGGAATTGGACATTATCAGCAAGATAAATCTATTAAAAATATAGTGGTGCGAATATAATATAAAATTAAAATCATGTATTAATACATAAATGGTCTATCTTGGTTAATTGTTTCGCGAAACTTGATCGTAAAGAGTTAAATCCGTTTAAAATATTATCTCTTAGATGATTTTTGCGATTTAACCCTTTCCGATTCTGTCGAATTCTGTTAGTAAAATTAAAAGTTATTGACTGACACCGGAATTTACAAACAATTTTTTAAGAAATTTAAAACTCCTTAATTTAAAAGCTTTCATTGTAATAGCAAAATATTATTAAAATATTATTGGTGCCGTTTGCAAGATTGGAATTAAAATTAGGTGTACCCGGACTTGGCGCACTGTGCCGGAAAGGGTTAAAATAGTTTCTAAACTAGTGTCTGGTATCGAATCAACTTTGCTTCTTAATCACTTAAATCAGTAAAGTAATCCTAAATCTAATATTTTAAAAACAATTATTTTACACATTTTTTTTTAAGTAACCTCCATGGAATCGCGCACATAAATCAAATATCCATCTACAATCATGTTCCATTTGAATCAGCTAACAAGATCTTTTTACTAAAATGTCCTCAACCTAATTGAATAACATTAAAGTGAGTGATAGTGCGACCCCAAACTCTATAATTTTAGCTTTCATGTTATTCCCTGCGTAATGGATGCCTTTGGTTAAAGTAATTTTTCTAATGTAAGTACAAGAGCTTTTCATACAGTTAATTGATGATGCTTTTGAGCCATTACAAAGCACAGATATCGTTAGCTGCTGATGTATAGTTTATCAGTTTTATTTTATTTTTATTTTTAGCCGTAAGAAAATTCGTTATTGGATAAACCTATGTCACGAAATAATAATAATAAAAAAAGAAAGAAATACGAAGAAAAATTCCAGTAAATTCTGTTTTATGTTAATGTACATGGGTCATTCTACAAAAACGTTGTTTTTTCGGGACACTTAGTTAATTTTAAGAAATTTTTAAATGATGTTTTATGGGTTTTACATAATATATCTAAAAAAATGAAAATTGATTATTTTTGATTTCTTTAAACTTTTCTGGCACAGTGTTCCCATCACCCCCCCCCCCCCCCCCAAGCACATCTAATTTTAATTCCAAACTTGCAAACGGCACCTAAATTTTTTTTAAATGAAATTTTGCTTTTAAAATGAAAACTTGAATTCATAATTTCTAAAAAAAGTCGTTTGTAAATTCCGGTGTCAATCAATAGTTTCTCATTTTACGAACAGAATTTACCTGTGCTGGAAAGGGTTAACTATATTATTTTTTTAATTCAGGATTAGTACCTGTCCTGGAGTTTCCAGACAAAAACATTTTTCGGTACCAGTATTTTCTCATAGAAAATCTTTTTATATAAAAAAAAGCAAAATATCGCGCGATTAAATTCGATTTATTTTTCTATAAAAAATACTGATATTTCACCTGGAAAATAATGATACCCGTACGAACCGTAATGAACAGTACTGTACATGTATATTTCGTTACTTGTTATAACATTCTATATTAACATCTTTATTTATTTTACGAATTTAGTAAATGTATTGTTTATCATAAAAAATGTCCGAGTAAAGGCTTTAGAATGTTGTTTCAAGGTCACACATAAAAAGTAATTTAAACATAGTAATTCAAATTTTTTTAGTTGCAAAGCCTCTTACAGAAAATGGCGACTCCTAAACTAAAATAGTTATTCATGGACTGAAGATTTAAAAAGCGTTAAAACTATACGATTTTTTCTTTTTGAGTTATATAAAAGATCGTGTGTATGTTTTGCTTCTACCTAATGATTTGTCAGAGATGAAACACAGATTCAAAGAGGCTGTTCTTGCAGAGAAGTTGTGTAAAATCAATGTAGCCACTGTTGTTTAATTTCACACACACACACACGGAAAAAAAGCAGTCATTTATGATGTTAATAATTAAATTATTCCCAAAATTAAAATTCTGAAATTTATTTACATAAAATGTTTCACAATTTTCCGACTGTTCTTTTTTTTCCCTCGAAAAGTAATTTTTTTTATGGATATCTCAAGTTATAGTTTTTCTTTTTCTTTTAATTCCTTCTTTTCTTTCTTTTTTCTTTTTCTTTTTTCATTTCTTTTTTTTATTTTTCTTTCTTTCTTTCTTTCTTTTTTTGTAAATTCTATTTTTATTTATACTCTATACTCAAAAACTGATATTGATTACATCGAATTTAAATATTATGCCGATATTTTCTTCATCTAAATTATTTACAAAGAAATACTAATATTGGCAATACACTGTTTTTACATGGGAAATATTTGTAATGAATTACTATTGCAGAAATACTGAGTTTCAAAACAATACTAGTACAACACCCTTTTGCTATTGCAGTTATTGATTGAGATTTGTAAAAGTAAAAATTATACGAATCCGTAAAGTTTCTTGATACTTATTTTTTTAATTAAAAAAAATCTTCTTTTATGTTAAATTTGCAAAACAATAACATATTATAAAAACTTCGAATGATAAACTGAATGAAATTATTGTAAATTTAGAAAAAACATACATTTTAAAAACATTTAAGGCACAACTGAACAACAGATTATTTTTTTCATTTTTAACTATAATTGATTCTTTATATCTAGTTCAATTTAATCAACGCATTTTAATGGCTATCACAATTAATGATTGAGGCTTATAAAAATTAAAATGATACGAATTCGTAAAGATTCTTGATACTTATTTTTTTAAATAAAAAATTCGTCTTTTATGTTACATTTACAAAACGAATAACATATTATGAAAACTTTGAATGATAAACTAAACGAAATAATTGCAATTTTCGAAAACATAAATTGCCTTTAAAAAACATTTACAGCGCAATTGAACTACGGATCAAACCTTTCATTTTTAACTATAATGGAGTTCAATTTAATCCATTCATTTTAATGAAAACTTTCATCCGCATCCTTTAATGAAGCGTGTTAGCATATTTATCATTCATACTTTTACGAAAATTATATTTTACTGTTTGTCATTTATTAAATTTTCAGTAGTTGCGCATTGAAAGAATATCGCGATCTACACTGTTAAAAATCTTGTTCTAGTTTGAACCAAAAAAGTTTGTGTTTTGGTGCTAAATATCTGCCATCGTAAGATGGTGAAATCTTGAACCAAAATTTGGAGCTCCCATTGAAGCATAGCTCCAATACTTGGAACGAGGTTGAACTAGGAAGCTCCAACTGTTGGTACGAGATTTCACCATCTTATGGTGAGCTATTGAGCACCAAAAAACAAACTTTTTTGGTTCAAACTAGAACAAGATTTTTAACAGTGTATAATTATCTAATATTCAGTAATATGTACGAAGAATCCGAATAAAATTAAATTTAATCACTGTTATCAAACTGTTCTATAAATTTTAAAATGTCAGTTTTATCAATGCAGTCTTTCTTTTTTAAATGCCTTCATATTTTGACAAATATCTTATTGAAATCCTATTTTATTAAATTGTTTAAATAAGTGAATCTGTTATAACTTAAATTCTTTAAAATGTCAGAAAATCTGCTAAATGAAATCAATCGAAATAAAAAGACAGAAATACTTAAATTCATATTCATGTGCTTTACACTGTAAAAAAAATTCAAGAGGTTACTAGAAATTGTTTAGTAAATTTGTATTCCACAGAATTTTTTAGTAACCATTACAAACTTTTTTTTTGCAAGTGAAACAAGCATTTCTTTTGTAAACTGAACAAAAGAATTTTTTGTAACTTAAAAATTTTTAGTATGAGCCACCAAGCAAATTTTAGTAATAGCTCCAAAATTATTTTTAATAACCATTACGTGCGCCCGAAGGGCAGGAGGTTCCTTCGAGCTGCAGCCAGACTTCTGAAGCGGAAGATTTTCGGCAAAACAGCTATAGATGGCAGCACCAAACATTGCTAATTGCCCCGACAGAATTTTCATAATCCCTTTACTAACGAGTACTTACACTACGTACATTCGCGGCGTATTTGGCGGTGGCCAGTATCGAACCAGGGACCTTTTAGTCTGTAGTCCGTTACTATAACCACTATGCTATCAAGGCCACACCCAGTGAGTTTTAGTAATACTTATTAAAAATATAAAACTATTAACTCTCTTCGTTGCTAACTTTTTTCTAGTAATTCTTACAGATTTTCTTGTAACCGACTAAGATTACTAAAATTTTTTTAGTAATTACAAGGATCACTAAAGTTTTTTTAGTAGATCGACCTTTTTTTTTTTACAGTGTACTTTCAAATGTGTTAAGATGATACAATATGATGTAGTTCTCTAATATAAAGGATTTTCAAATTTTCTTTTATCCTTCGGCTTATATAGGATGTTCATAAAAATGTCCGACTTTTAATGCTTTATTCATAGTTAAAGGATTTTCAAGAATCTTTTACCAGAACTTTCGTAAGATACTATATTTGGCTTATGGGGCTGTGCATATATAACGTTATCATTTTAAATGGGAGGGGGGGGGTGGCACATGTTATCGTAAAATATGTATATGTGTCGCCCGTCCTCAAGGGGTTAAGCAAATAAAATTCGAAATATTATTTAATGCAACGCGTGAGAAATTTTTTACTTAAATTTGTTCAAGAATTATAATATAGTGATTTAAAGAGAAATTGTTAAACAATTTCACAATAAATGTTCTTCTTTGCTTTTTTCGTATTTGTTCTCTAGGAATGAACAATATCTGTTACAGTACTATTAAAAAATGAATGTTTTTCTATAGATTATCTTTTGGATTCAATAAAATTTCGTACCATTTTTATTTGAAGATTTGTCGCAAATTGAGCAAACCAGAAGTCTTATTGTTTTGAGATTTAAAGAGTTGCATTATGCAACACATTTTCTGCTTTAGTGTGCCTGTATTTACTTTATTTTATCAATAATATTTACGTAGTAAGTTGCATAATTTTTGGAAATATTCGTTTAGCACTAAATTCTTTATAGTGACATGTTATAAGGATAATATTAAATATCAATTTTAGAAACCAGAAAAAGCACAATGAGAATACTTTTTTAATTTAGTTCCTTTTTAATTTTGTAAGCAATGGTGATCATCGTTGGTATGCATCTAGACATAAGTCAATTATTGACTTAAAATGTTAGAAAGTTGGAACTCCAAATAAATTTTCTTCAAATTATTAAGATGCTGTTAATAATTCATGTTTTAAGAATTCTGCAAAATAATAACTAAACACTTACAAATAAAAATATAAGATAAAAATCGATCATTCTATGATGCAACGATTTTTCAACCGATTTAACTTAATTTGAAGCTAATTTTGTGTTCAACGTAAAATTAAAATTGATTTTTCTTTGACGCAGTTTAATTTAGTTATGATAAATTTGATCTCATGATTAAACCTTTTTTTTTTTTTCAATTAACAATAGTGAATAAATTGTAAGTTATGGTGACACTGCCACTACTTACGTTTCCTTATTTTACAAACAATTATTTCAAAAATCAATTCCTTATTGAAGTAAATAAACAAATAAATAAATAAAAACCAAGCTTGAAAATTATATAAATTGTCGCTTAATTGAGTCAACTTTTTAAACAAACTTCACTCGAATGTATATTTCATTTGCTATTCAGTAATGCAAAAATTGTATTAATGAAATATTTAGAAATTATATTTGAATGATAAAAAGAGCAGTCTACATTTGACAAACGTCCAAAAGTGAGCTACATGTTTCTGACGATGACTAAAACGTCCATTGTGAGTGAAATTGATTTCATTGAAAATAAATAAATAGCTGTTAATCTAAACGATATTTGATTACCACTGTATTCTAATTGAAATCTTCGTCTTATTTTTTATTTATTTAATTTTTACTGTCTTTTGCTATTAAATTAAGAGAGCATGCCTATTAGTAATCAGTGGTGATAAATTATCATAGCAGTTAACAGTTGTAGTTTACTGCTTACTATTCATACGGTGCTGTAATGAGCAAGTTTAGTATAAAATCTTTAAAACTAAATATCAATTAAAAAAAATAACAAAAAAAATTAAGTGATGCTACTGAATCTTCTATTTTGTTTAGTATTTGATAGTATAACGTAAAATTTTTTTTAGTTATAATTCTGAATATCGAATTTGTGACAAAATTTTTGATAGGAGAATTGCTCAAAAACAAAGAAATATTTTCGGTTTGTAGATTTTTTCAACCCTTTTATATATATTATAAATCAAAACGTGGCTGTTATTGAAGCTGAAGTCATAAAAATTATGGCAACGACATGAGCCATCGCTTTCCCTTTTATCCAAAACATATTTTTTATATTTTTTAAAGAAAGACAAAAAATTACAGAATAATAAAAAAAAAACTTTCAAATAAAAATTGTTTGAAAAAATTCAATTAATTGATTTTTAGGTATATTTCGTATGAAATACTACCTATTGCGGTCGCTCCAATGTTGGAATTTCTGAAAAAATTTTGCAGATCTACGCCGATCATGACCTCTAGACCCCAAAACTACCATCAGTAAAAAAGTTTATATCTATCTATCTATCTCTCTATATATATTTCCCTTTTTTCCAGACACTATAACTTCCATGATTATGCTCAGATCTCTTTCAAACTTTTACTTAAAATCATGGGGCATAAAATCTCAGTCAGGTTTGTTGATGGGCAAAATCGGACCAAGGGGGTGGAAATAGGGAGGATTTTTGTGAAAACAGAAAAACCGGCATAACTTCTTAACGAAAATAGATATTGAATCAATTAAAGTAGTTTATATTACTTCTAAGAAATGGGCAAAAAGTTTATGCATGATAGATATTTGATCAAACTTAAAATGGACCCAAGGGGTGAAAAAAATAGGGTTTTCGGGAGAAAAAAATTCATAAATTCGTCAATTCTCAAGATTTCAAATCCAAATAATTTTTTTATAAATGTCTTTAATATTATCTAAAACTTTTGCACTGACAAGTTTTTGATAGGACTAATTGTTACTGCAAATAATAATAATAATAATAATAATAAATAAATAAATAAAAGCAAAAACAAAAAGAGGGGTGGAAAAAGAAAAAAATCCATAACTTCGTCAATTTTTAAGATATCAAAACCGATTAAATTTATTTTACATCTTCTCAATAATATCTATAACTTTTGCATTCACAAGTTTTCTGTAGGACCAATCCTTATAGCTAAAATAAATTAAACAAATATAGAAGTTGAAGAAAAAATCTCAAATCAAAACTGTTTATATAATGACTCTTTTTTAAATTAATTTTTGGTTTTAAAAGCATCAAGATGACAAGTTTTCTTATTTGGGAACTATATAATGTGAGTATTAGTCATTTTTTTTTTGATATATTTCAAAAAATGCTTTGAAAATAGCCTTTTTGAGCAGAATTTTCTGAAGCGATCGTGAATGAAAATTAAGGAAATATTCAAATAACAAACTGCTTACTTTCTGACTCATTTTTAAATCCATTTTTGCCCTCAAAAGCATACAATTGACAGGTTCCCTTATGTAGGAGCTGTATAATGTGAAGTATTAGCCAGTTTCTTGATAAAGATAGAGCATATTTCAAAAAATGCTTTGAAAATAGTCTTTTTGAGCAGAATTTCTTCAAGTGATCGTGAATAAAAAATTAAAGTATTCAAATAACAAACTGCTTACTTTTTGACGCATTTTTAAATCCATTTTTGCCCTCAAACGCCTACAATTCACAGGTTCCCTTATTTGGGAACTGTATAATGTGACGTATTAACCAGCTTCTTGATAAAAATAGAATATATTTCAAAAAATGCTTTGAAAATAGCCATTTTGAGCAGAAATTTCTTGAAGCGATCGTGATTGAAAAAATTAAGGAAGTATTCAAATAACAAACTGGTTACTTACTGACTTTTTTTTAAATCCATTTTTGCTCTCAAACGAATCCAACTGATAGGTTCTCTTATTTAGGCACAGTATAATGTGCCATATTGGTCAATTTTTTGAAAAAGGCAGAATGTATTTAAAAAATATACTGTCAAACTGGGAATTTTAAACTGAATTTCACTTAAGATGGATTTGATAAAACCAGCTCTTACACAAAAATAAAAATGAAAATTCTTCAAAAGAGACTAAATAAAATTGTTAAACTGGGTTTATCTCTAATCATATTTTATTTTTTGTTGTATTAATGAGCACTTACCTTCGAAATCTACCTCCGCCTACAGGTCAAGTCGACAGGGATTTTTAAAAATATTTTCAAAACATTTATATTTAAAAATAACAAGCATTTACTAGCTACGATAGTGTAAAATAATATATGCAGTTAGCAACTCTGGTAATTGATTGTCTGAGCGAGCTTCTTTTTCATTTTCTACACATATTACTACTACTAATACTACTACTACTACTACTACTACTACTACTACTTCTTCTACTACTACTACTACTACTACTACTACTACTACTACTACTACTACTACTACTACTACTACTAATAATAATAATAATAATAATAATAATAATAATAATAATAATAATAATAATAATAATAATAATAATAATAAATCTTTACAGCTTTAAATGTTCCATGAAAAGATGATCTAGATTGAGATAGTTGAATTTCATAAGCAAATAATGGCATTGAATTTACAACATATTTTAAATCTTTACGTTGATAGCATTAAAACGAAGTTTTTCTTCAATACTTCATCTTTTGTAAACATTTTCTTTTGAATCACTTTATTCTGGTGCGTAGACGATGCACACATCTTCTTTTAAAGCTATACAAGAAACAAATATTACTTAGCAGGTTATTTATTGAAAGTAACATTTTTTCCCTCTAAATTTTGAAAATCGGGTTTTCATCAACCGTTTGTCTGTAATATTAAGAGCTGTAGTACTGTATTAATTGTAGTACAGTTTTGCTATTTTTATTCGTTATGTATACTCAACGAATCCGACAATTGAAAACAAAACAGTGCATATCTGGTTTTTTCTTATTTTGCGACTTTCTTGTGTTTTTATGAGATAAATAGCACTAAATATTCCATAAAATCGTTATTTAAATTCAACTCCGGAATCACACAATCAAATTGTATCTGTGGTTTATTCTCTTGAGGGGCAAGCATTAATGTCTATCTAATAGTGAATTCACACCAGAAAAATCGAAAAAAAATTATTATTTTTCTTGAAAAAAAAAGGGGAGAAAACTTTATCACAAACTACATAAATTAAGATTATAAAACCTCGTTAAACATTTCTGGTAAGAATCTCGTTTAAATTAGGTGGGATAAAATCTATCCATCCGCCCCTTAACAAGTTATCTTAATTTTTAAGACTAACTGTATTAAAAACAAATTGTTCTACATCTTCTCAAAAGGAATTTAACTAAACATCTTTTTTCTCTTACTCAGAACATACATGCCTCTTCATTTTGTTCGAGAAACAAGTTTTATTCAGCAGATTATCGTTTGGAAGCAACTTTTTTTTTTCTACTTTATTCACTGAATGTTGCAATGAAATCGAATTTTCATCAACCGTTTGTCTATGAAAACTAAGAACTTACTGTTTTGCTATTTCCATTTATGTATATTTACTCTTAACTTCTTAGACAATTAAGAACAAAACAGTGCATATCTAGTATTTTCTTATTTTTTGGCTTTCTTAATTTTTTTTTAGATTAATAGCACTAAACGTTCCATAAAATGATTATTTAAACTCAACTCCGGAATCACATAATCAGATTGTACCTGTAGTTTATCTTAATTCTTATGACCGACTGCATTAAAACGAAATTGTTCTACACTTTCTCTAAAAAAAAAAAAAAAAAAAAAAGATTTATTTAATTCACTTTATTGTTACTTAGAGAATACACGCATCTTCATTCAGCTTTATACAATAATTTATCTCGTAAAAGAGGCATTATTTTCCTTTTCTTTTACATTACTGAATTTTGCAAATGAAGTTTTCTGCAGCCGTTTTGGCGTTGGCAATAAGAACGTAAATTGTGGTCCAATTTTGCTGATTTTATTTTTGTATATATACTTAACTTCTCAGACACTTGAAAACAAACATTTTCTTGTGTGTGACTTTGTTGTGTTTTTATTAGATTAATAGCACTAAATATTCCATAAAATGATTATTTAAATTCAACTTCGGAATCCCCATAACTGGATTGTATCAGTAGTTTATCCTTAATTTTTATGACCGACTGCATTAAAACGAAATTGTTCTACATCTTTTCAAAAAGCGATTCTTTAGCCCTCTTCATTCTTTTACTCAGAGCATTCATTCCTCTTCATTTTGTTGTGAGAAACAAGTTTTATTCATGAGATTTTCTTTCTATTTTTACTCACTGTATTTTGTAAATGAAGTTTCCTGCAGCAGTTTTGGCTTTGGAATTAATAACTTAAATTGTGCTTCAATTTTTCTGATTTTATTTCTGTATATCTCCTTAATTTCTCAGACAATTGTAAACAAAATAGTACATAAATAGCCTTTTTTCAGTGTGTGAGGATTTTTTGTGTTTTAATTAGATTAATAGCGCTAAATATTTAAATTCAGCTTAAAATTCAACTCCGGAATCACATATTTGGATTGTATCTCTAGTTTATCTTAATTCTTATGACCGACTGCATTAAAACAAAATTTATCTACATTTTCTGTAAAAAAGATTTATTTAATTATCTTCATTTTCTTTTACTCTGAGCCTCTTCATTTTGTTGCGAGAATCAAGTTTTATTCGATAGATATATTTTAAAAGTAATATTATTCTCTTTCTACGTTGACTAACTGAATTTTGCAAATGAAGTTTTCTGCAGCCGTTTTGGCCTTGGAACTGAGAACTTAAATTGTGGTTCAATTTTGCTGGTTTTATTTCTGTATACTTACTTAACTCGTCAGACAGTTCATATTAAAGCAGTACACAGCTAACGTTTTCTTATTTTGTAAATATGTAGTATTTTTATGAGATTAATAGCTCTAAACATTCCATGAAATGATTATTTAAATTTAACTTTGAAATCACATAATCAGATTGTATCCATAGTTTACCTTTATTCTTATGCCGACTGTATTAAAACGAAATTGTTCCACATTTCCTCTAAAAAAGATTTTATTTAGCCCTCTCCAGTCTTTTACTCAGAGCATACCAGGCCTCTTCATTTTTTAAGAGAAAATAGTTTTATTCAAAAGATAATCTCTTGGAAGCATCATTATTTTCTCTCTACCTTGACTCACTGTATTTTGTAAATGAAGTTTTCTGCGGCCATTTTGGCCTTAGAACTAAGTTCTTAAATTGTGGTTCAATTTTGCTGGCTTTACTTCTATATATTTTCTAATTTTTTTTTGACAGTTGAAAACGGAACTGTACATAGCTAGAATTTTTTTTCTTATTTTGTGACTTTGTGTTTTTATTAGATTAATAGCACTAAATATTTCATAAAATGATTATTTAAATTCAACTCCGGAATCTCATAATTGGATTGTTCTGTAGTTTATCTTAATACTTATGACCGACTGCATTAAAACAAAATTGTTCTACATCTTCTCTGAAAAAGATTTATTTAATTATCTTCATTCTTTTACCCAGAGCCTCTTCATTTTGTTGCGAGAAATAAGTTTTATAAGATAGATATCTTTTAAGAGTTAAATTTTTTTCTTTCTTTTTTTACTCACTGAATTTTGCAAATGAAGTTTTCTGCAGACTTTTTCGCCAATGGAAGTAAGAACTTAAATTATGATTCCATTTTGTTAGTTTTATTTCCAGATATTTACTCAACGTTTAGGACAATTGAAAATAAAATAGTAAATATTAAGCGTTTACATTTAAAAAATTGTGTTTTTATGAGGTTAATAACACTAATTATTCCATAAAATATGATTATTTAAATTTAACTCCGGAATTTCATAATCAGATTGTTTCTGTTGGTTTATTCTTATGACCGACTGCATTAAATTGAAATTTATCCACATTTTCTGTGGGAAAAAAAAAATATTTAGCCTTCTTCATTCTTTTATTCAGAGCTCTTCACTTTTTTTTCCGAGAAGCAAATTTTATTCATCAGATTATCTTTTGGAAACAACATTATTTTCTTTCTACTTTCTTTCTACTCACTGGATTTTGTAAAGGAAGTTTTCTGCGGCCATTTTGTCCTTGGAATTAAAAACTTAAATTGTGGTTCAATTTTGCTGATTTTATTTTACTTCTCAGGTAATGGACAACAAAACAGTACATAGCTAGCATTTTCTTATTTTGTAAATTTCTGGTCTTTTTATGAGATTATTAATACTATATATTACATCAAATGATTATTTAAATTTAACTCTGAAATCTCATAATCGGACTGTATCTGTAGTTTACCTTTATTCTTATGACCGACTGCGTTAAAACGAAATTGATCCACATTTTCTGTAAAAAAAAAAGAAAAAAAGGATTTATTAGGATGAGCGAAGCGAATCCTCTACTAGGCCACTCAAATGACACTTTGTCGTACACTTTACAAAAAAAACTGTGCAGTATTTTGACTTGATATTAAACACAAATATAAATTATGATCTGTAGATTTGCAGAATATTATTTTTTTATAGAAATACTTTTCAATGAATTATTATTTTAATTAATTTATTTTACATGCTTTTCCATTACGAACGCATTTTTTCAAATAAAACGTGAAACATGTACGTTTTCAGAAGAAAAACTTAAATCATGGGGTCAGTGATTATAGCTAGAATCATCATTAAATAAATAAATAAATAAAATATATTTTCATTATTCTGACAAAATATCTCAAAAACTGCTTTTAGATTTTCAAACTATGCTCATTCCTTTTAACTTAGTTTCATGGTTTCTTTTATAAAATTTATAAAATACTTTTTTTTAGAAAAATTATAGCATATTTTTAATGAATTAAAATTTGTGAAAATTCTCTTATTAACATTCATTTATAAAAGTATTTTTCTTTGTTAGGAATTCAAATACACAATTTATTCTTATTTTGTGAAATCATAAGCAGACGATATTTATGAATTTTAAAAGAATTATAATATGTTTTTGTGAAGTGGCAATAAAAGAATTGTAAACAAATAAAATTAATTAATATTTTGTATAGTTCTACTTCGAAAATATTTTTATTTATATGTTTTTGTGAAGTGGCAATAAAAGAATTGTAAACAAATAAAATTAATTAATAATTTGTATAGTTCTACTTCGAAAATATTTTTATTTATATGTTTTTGTGGAGTGGCAATAAAAGAATTGTAAACAAATAAAATTAATTAATATTTTGTATAATTATACTTCGAAAATATTTTCATTTATACCAGTCTTATATCATAAATAAACAACACTGTAAAAAATATGACTATTTTGCTGCATCGTCACTCCCCCGCTTTTATAGAATATCACTCTTTTGGTCACTGAGAATATTCCATGTTAGCCTGAAGTAACCGTTTTCTATACAAGCGGTGGAGTGACGATGTAGCAAAGAAGTCGTATTTTTTTCCAGTGAATCTAAGGAAATTCATAGTTATTTGGTTGAAATACATTTTTAAATTAAAATGCCCCTAAACTTTAAATTACATTTTTGCTTAATGCAAAGGTAAGATGCAAAAGTAATTGAAAAAATATATTATTACTTTCAAGTATTTATCTGATAGCATAATACTTCGCGAATCCAAACAAAGCATGGCTTTTGCTAGTTTAATATTCTTTATTTTGTTTCGAGTAACAAGTTTTCTTCAACAGATTATCATTTGCAAGCAACATTATTTTTTTTTTTTTTTTTTTTTTTTTTTTACTTTTACTCACTGCAAATGAATTCATCTGCAGCCGTTTTGTCTTTGGAAATAAAAAATTAAATTGCGGTTCAATTTTTCTGGTTTTTATATTTTTTATGTATATTTACTTAATTTCTCAGACATTTGAAAACTAAAAACACAGCATTAAAAAAGTAAATAAATTGGTGTAAATTGATAAAAATGAAATGAACTTCTTAAAAATACCATAACAGACTAAAAATTTTCACATTTTAAAAAATTTTATTTCTCTATCTCACTTTAAGAAGTTTAATATCACGTGTGTTAGTGAGAAGAGAGTGGTGGGGGAGCGTATAAAAACTTACATTTTTTTCTGATATTAAGTTCTTTTTTTTTTCATATTCCTTAAAAATTACGTAAGTCAGCAAAATTTACAAATATAATTTTTGCATTTTTTTAGCAAGAAAAATTATTAGTACTTCATATTTTTACCAGCTAGAAAAAATAATCTATTACTGAATGAAGAGGTGAAAAAAATTCAAACATTTGCATGCACAGCAAAATTATGTACAGGAAGCAAAAATCAATGACGGAAAAAATAAATACCAAAAAATCTGCGGAATTCACTTTCATTCCATTGTTTGCCTCTTTAATTACTTTTCTAACTGAATGGCCGGGCTTGCACAATAGTTAATGAGTTTGCTGTGGGTTCTTAATTAAAAGATTTTTCGAGAATCTAATAAAGTTTCATAAAGAATCAGTGTGACTGCTAGCGCCATCTCGTTACGTATTGATGGAAATTAATTATTTCTCTAAAAGTCTATAATCTCTCTCTCTCTCTCTCTCTCTCTCTCTCTCTCTCTCTCTCTCTCTCTCTCTCTCTCTCTCTCTTTTTTTTTTTTATGGAAGGTTTAAAAAAAAAGTAATAAAAATGCTACTGGCTGATAAACATACACTGATTATATGATAACTGATTAATATAGAAGGAAATCGATTATATGAAAAAATATTTTTATCTATTGATTTCTACTTCTTTGGATTTTAATTTTAGAGAAATCTTTTAAACAACAAGAAAGAGGTTCATAAAATTATAAACTTATTAATTGTTTTGTTTTTATCTTCAACCATTGTTAAATAATTAAAACTTTTTCGCTTGTTAAACTCAATAAGAATGACAATGTTAATTGTACTACTACCTCTGACAATAAAGTTCGGTGAATAGTCTTGTAACATTACTGTAGATGAAATATTAACAAAAGTTACCATACTATCCTTCGATATAATCATCTTCTATAACTACGCACCGCTGAGATCGGCTATAGATGGCCGGGAAAATTCGCAAGAAATGTTCTTTTGGGATGGAGTTCAAAAGCTTCGTCATGTTTCGTTTTATGTCAGCAATATGGTCAAATCTCGTTCAAAGGGAGTTTGAGTCGTGGAAAAGTCTGGAGGATTGAGATCTGGCGAGCATGGTGGATGTTTAATTTGCACCACCCCTCATGAATTAATTTCGGTATCTTGCAAATCTTAAAACCAAACTTTAAACTGATCTTTTTTTCTTTAATTTTCCTGTTCTCAGTTAAGGTCCAACACACTGAACAAGCGCTTAGTAAAGCGCGTTTTACGCAGAACATAAACGACGCTCAGCTGAACAACGGTGGGTGAAGATGATCAACACTTGCCTCTATGCAGGTGCAGCGATTTGTTTCCCCAGTGTTGCTAGATCAACCGTTCTGAATTCATTCACCGAACTTTATTGTCAGCGATAGTATATTTCCTGTATTTTATGTAAATATATTCAAAATTCATTTGAGTTATATATGAATTATTAACTCCCACAATTGCAGTGTACACACTTTATCTAACTATTTACTTATTTATAAACACTAAAATTTGCCTCTCAAGTTCCCCTATGTATTTTCATTTTGCAAAACACAGAAAAATTACATAAGATTTATATCGTCTCAAATATTCAACATTCAAAATACAAAGAAAGGGGAAACAAGCTAGTGTACTGTTTAATGATGTCTATTTTTATTTGTCTTATTAGAATACCCAGAATTAAAACCAGAATTATTTTGTTTTGTTTATTTTCAATAATAGTACATGGTTCCCCGATTATACGTGGGTTTTCTTTCTAACATTAGGTGAAAAATAAAATTTGATTAAAGACTTTGTTAGCATATCCAACCTTTAGCGTTACAGAAGCATGCTAGAAACAATAGTAAGGAAATTTCTTCAATAGAACATGTGTAATCTTACCAATAATTAATATGATTTTCCAGGACCGAAACTAGGAGAGGGTGGTTTCTAAAATTTCAAACAAGATAATTATTTCAGTGTTTTTTTTTTTTTTTTTTTTTTTTTTTTTTATGTTTAAAACAATGCATAATCCAAAAACAGCAATCGTAGTATGTTCAAATCTGAGGCTGTTTCTTTGTAAAATAAAACCCAAGTTTAACACACATTAAAACTGTCTGAAATATTTTATAATTTTTAATTATTTTATGCAAAATATCTTCTTAATTTTTATGACGTAAAAGCCACAATTTCATCTTTTTTTCCAGGCCTCAGCTTTTAAAAGGCTCCTCTACCGCAAAAAATGGGGCTGTCAGCGACATATATCTGACGTTTGATTACACCCCATGATAACGGCATCTCGGCGGCTGGTAAGTAAAATTTTAAATTTTCCACGTCAATTTTCATGCCTGATAAAGTACAGTGGAACCTGCTAAGGTGACCATCTGGCTAGAGACCGCTTTTGGAAAAAAATTCTTGTGTTCATATAAAATAACATGAGAATTGTTGGGTAATGTGACCTCCTATCTAATGTGTCTACTTGTGACCAATTAGCCTGTCATTATCAATGTTATTTGAACCCTGTAAAATGTGACCATCCATTTTTTCTGCATGCCGAAAACTTTCAAACTAAAAGACTAAAGTGGCCTTATTCCAAAATTTTATTTTGATCCAATAAAAAAGTGCAGAAATTTATCTCCTATAATGATTATTTGTATAATGCATAAAGTGACTATTTTATCATTTACAGTAATGATATTTGCTCTTGTCTAAGGTGATTTTTAATGAAAAGTTTATTACTGCCAATTATAGAAACATTATCATTATGCAATTACAATAAAAATAAAAATGCGTATAAATTACAGTGTACCTTCTAGTCTGTATTATTTAAATCAATCACTATGGAATTTCAACTGCATTCAAAAGAAATAGCGTGGATTTTAATTAAATTATCATCTATATAGTACAGTTTACATTAATAATTTAGTTATTATAGTTGCTAATTAAACAGTTCATTACTTAATATAATGCATTTTTTCTTGTTTATATTTTATTTTTTGAGATCACAAAAGTTTTAATGTGCTCTTTTGAAAGACACTCCATAAAGTGACCACCTCTATATAGTGACCATTTTAGCCAGTCCCAAAGGAGGTCAACTTTAGACAGGTTCCACTATATATGCTTTTTAGTGAGTCATTTATATAAAAGAATGTAGAAAACATTATTGACAAAATAGTTTTCGAAAATTTTACTGTGGTTCTGAATGTTTTGAATTCACTATTGTAAACGAAATTAAGCGATTCGTACGCGTAGACCAAGAGGTGACTGCACAGTTTATCCCTTCATCGAGTTGATGGCGGAAATTCCATCTTTAGTTTACATTTATTTGGCATATTAGAAAAGCAACAGCTCTGCCAACTCATATCTTAAGGCCCCTGTCCTCGCTTGAAGAAACGCTCGCGAGCTAATGCTATTCCTATGGGGAAGCATTTTTCTAATAACTCTTTCGCATTTTGACATTTTTGAATAATTTTTTTTTGTATTGGATAGCTGAGGTGTATGCCGACAGCGCACCTTTTTTTACTTTTTCGATTTTGGTTGTAGATATATTTTTTAAAAAGCACTTTCAGTTTCGAAACCGGTTTTGAAAGTGAAACTAACTTTGTAAAAAAATATCTGCAACCAAAATCGAAAAAGTAAAAAAGGTGCGCTGTCGGCATGCACTTCAGCTATCCAATGCAAAAAAAAATACTCAAAAATGTCAAAATGCGAAAGAGTTATTAGAAAAAGGCTTCCCCATAGGAATAGCATTAGCTCGCGAGTATTTCCTCGAGCGAGGACAGGGGCCTTAAGGGTGCAGGGGTCGCAGCGTCCCTAAAATTTCCGCAATTTTCTGCCAGTATTTTAAATAAAAAATCTTCGTGTCCTATTCATTTAAAATCTTCAATGAAATTCTACAATACATATTATCGTTTAAAAATTGTGGTATCAAAGTGTGAAAAGTTTCGGGAGGTTGCGACCCCTGAGGGTGTTCTTAACCTTCCTACCCTGTTGAAATTTCACTCAAACTTGATTAAAATATTTTACACTAGAATTTTTGTTTAAATCCATTTAACATATTTATTTAACTTAAATCTTTGTGTTATTTATTTAATTTAATTTTTGAAAATTTTTCTAATTTGAATCGACTGAAACGCATTATAGGACTGGGTCGATTAGACCCATTCAAGTTAGGAAGGTTAAATCAAAAAGAGCAAATTTGTGGTATAAGTTTTAATTCATTTTCGTTCCGAAATGCATGGAATTAGGAGTTGTTGTTATTCAAAAATTATCTAATCGCACTAATTTTTCTGTTTTTGTGCAAAAGCAATATATATTTCAGAACAAGCCGTCAAAAATGATGTTTTGAACCGCATTCTTCGACTAAAGCAGAAAAACCAGACAACGAAAGGTAAAAAATCGCGTGATCACGTGATCGAAATAGTTTATAACTCGGTGGGTAATTTAACTATTATAAAATGGAAAACTGAGCTCGATTCGAAAGTACTTACATGGCCGGACCTTCCAATTTTATATCATTCCGTTAAAAAATGTTTCTGTTAATGTGTCAAAACGTTTTGCGCTTATTGAGCAGAGCAGTTGAGAACAACCTTAGTGAAAAACAACAGCATACCCGGTTTATATTACATTATACCGGTAGATTTACCATTGTGTTTTCTTGCTCCTCGTTTTTAGCGTATTCTTCTCATAGTCTTTCAGGAAAACCTAATGATAAACCTACCGACCAAACACTAAAATCGGGTCAACGTGTGATTTCCAGAAAGGAAAATAAATAAACAAATGATTGTTTATATACCTATTTTTCGAAAATGTAGTTTTACAAATAAGACCGCGATAAAGTTAGTGTCATTGATTGACGATTTTCACAATTTCCTATACAAAAATTTTAATTTTGCTGCAAAATATGCCTAATCAAATCTAACAATATACCTTCATGCAACGCTCCTCAAACCAACACTATTTTAACGACGTCAACAAATTTAAGTATCATTGAAAGAAAACTATAACTTTCAATTAAAACGTCAATAAAATTAAAACATGCAGTCATAAATGATATTTTTCAGGAATAAATTTTCTTACTGCGCTTTCGTTTCCTGGAAAGCATAAAAAAAAGCGAAAGACACTATTAAAAGAATGTTGTCACATGATACCCTCAACTAGATGGAAATCAAGGATTTTAACAATCCATGTATATGAAATGACGTTTCTAAGAGCATATCATTAGCGAATGTCTGTTACATTAATTACTGAAAAATTAACTTTTATCTCACTCGAAATACAACTTTCCGAGCGAAAAAAAAGATTTGTGATTATGATAAATTACGTCGTAATTAAACCAAGTGTTTAAAAGATTCAAAAGGAAACTCCATTTCTATTATGTGACAGTGCAAGTCATATCAGTTACAATGCTACTGTGATATGATGTGCATGGTAATAAATTAAGTTTCGTAAAGAAATATGAATTTAACAGAAAATTGCTTTCAGCCGAAATTGTAAGATACAGGGTGTCCAGCAAATAACACCCTGATTTCAAAATTAAATTTCTCAAAAACAAAGATCGATAGTAATATGCGGTAAACGGTTTTTTCATTAGGTAAGCTGTAAAAATCTTATACAGAAATTTCGAACAGTGAATATTTTGAAAAAATTGCGTTCTAATTGCATAGAATGCTTTGATTTGACATTTTTCTTGTTTTAGATTGCCTGCAGAGAAATAATTTTTCAGCTTACAGTGCAATATTTTAAAGATTTTTCGAAGTAAATTTTTAGAATTTCGAAATTTCAAAAATTTAATTTAAAAAACTGTGAAATATGGCACTATAAGTTGAAAAACAGATTCTCTGGCAGCAATCTAAAGCAAGAAAAATGTCAAATAAAAGCATTCGATGCAATCAGAACGTAATTTTTTCAAAATATTCACTGTTTGAAATTTCTGTATAAGATTTTTACAGCTTACCTAATGAAAAAACCGTTTACCACATATTACTATCGATCTTTGTTTTTGAGAAATTTAATTTTGAAATCAGGGTGTTATTTGCTGGGCACTCTGTCTATTTCCCAATTACTCACATGCAATATTTTATACATTTGCATTTTAAAAGTTTTTGAAATATATGTGCACTATGTTACGAAATTATCTGAAAGTGTTTTCCAATAACAGTATTTTTAATCAAAAATGTAATAAGAACTTTTTAAAAATAGAATTGAAAGTTAGTCAAAATAATGTTCGATATTCTTAAAGAAGATTAATTCAACTTTTATAGAAAATCAATTTGCAATTTTATGTTATAATATTGTGAAATTATGAGAATGTTATCATTAATATTTCCAAAAACAATTAACACTATTGAATTTTTGTTCTTTTAATTATAATTAATTTACGGAGCTCTATCTATTAGCTTCCAATTTTTAAACTATTTTTCTTGAATTATTGACTTATTCATTCGTTAAAATCAAAGGTTAATAGGCTAAAAAATTCTGTTAAAATTTAGCAATAATAACGAAAAAAAAAATGTAAAAGATGATAGTTGACCACATCTTTATTATTTCTAGCTTATGGATTTAAACCGGTACTTCTGCATTCAAGTTTTGAATAAGTTTTAATGCACAAACTTTTTTTTATTTCGAAACATTTAACCGTTTACACGCCGAATTAATATCACAATGTAATTATAATTTTGTTTTTTTCTATATTACAGCTTCAAATGTTTTAATTTTTGCATACAAATTAAAAAAAATAATAAAATATATTTCTGCATTTTTTTGGCTGTTTTTATTTTAGTGTTGGTATTTTGGAACATGATTATTGATTGACAACCTATGCAAATATAACAAATTATTTTCCGCTATACGCTACGCTATTGTATATTGTTTTTAAGTATTTTCTCGAATTCCAAAAACATTTATATTCCTAACGGTCAAATGTAAGTAATATAGATAAAACGATAAAAGCAAATAATATATTTTTTATGCAAATTAATGAATTTACATTTTTCTTATACCTGTGATAAATGCTTAAACATAGATACTTTTTTTCAAAAGTTCAAATCAACCTTATATTTTATAGGAAAAATAAGGACATCGTTATTATGTTGGAAAATATATGTTTTGTATTACAAATAATGCAATGTTCCCGTTTGGGAACATTGGCGTTTAAACGGCTTAAAATAATTCAATCTGTTTCATAAATTATGTTCAACAAATACATGCTACATTCTTTTTTAGTACATTCTGAATTTAGCCATGCAAATCGCACATCTTTTAGACGAATACAAGAATACAATTTTGTGTAAAAAAGAAAAAGAGGCATGTTAAATTTTCTTTGTTATAAATATGTGCATGTTTTAGATTAAAGGATCATGAAATTTTTAAAATATCAAAAAAAAAAAAAAAAAAAAAAAAAAAAAAAAAAAAAAAAAGAGATCATTTTTATTATTTATATTTAAAAAGTACGCTTTATAAAAATACAGTTTTTGTAACGTGGTAGTAAATACATGTTTTTCCTTTCCTTTTACATTTTTTTTTCAAATTGTCAGGCGAAAAATTACTTGTTAAAGAGTTTTGAGACTTGTCGAGTAAACAATTGGAATCACAAGATGCGCCCATGATTAAAAAAAGACTTATTGCGTGTAAAACATATTTTACATGTATCATACATATTTAATTATACTTGAGAGTTTTGTGCTTACTTTGGACTTAAAACATACTTTTATTTATAGTTCTTTTTAATGCTTTAAAAACATACCTATCTTGCTTATATGAAATTTCTAAAAGTTTAACAATGTAACACTTGGAAAAAAAATAGTTTTGAACAAAAAAATGTGAAAATTAGGGTTTACTTTATAGAGCTTACTACACACTATATATTGAGAAAATTTAATGAAAACATAAAGGGAAGTTTTTTTATTGACTTGCACGCAATGTCCCAAAAATCACATTTTAAGAAAAATTATTTTAAAGTTGAAAGTATTCCATACTTGACAATTTTCCCACAGAGAATCTGTTTTTCTTTGAAAAAGCCATGTATCACGCAATATCTCAATTATTTGTGTCAATCTATCTCAGTAATTTGTATTTTTTCTTGTATAAAAAATTCTTACAATTATTGTAAAATACCACAAAATTATATTACATTATTTTAAAACTTGTTAGCTATAATTCTGATAAGTCTTTGATTATAAGAAAACTGATTGTTGAATACCCCATTTCCATACTTTTACTGTCTCGAAATTTGCGCTATCAAAATTGGCTATGGCTATTTTATATGCAAATAAAATAAATTATTCGTTACGTGTAATTCGAATAAAAATTTTAGAAACATTTGTGCTTGCGTGTGCTTTTAAAACAAAACAAAATAGTGCGTGATTCTAACATTAATTATCTTGCTTTAATTTATGCATGCATTTAAATATATGTAGAATATTTATTTACCTTTAGTAACTACTTTGCTTATTTTAAATTAAAAATTATACATTACAAATTTCGATGCTTTTTTCCCTCTCTAAAGAACATGTTTAATTAGGTGTATAGATTTTACTTAAATTAATTTTAAATCTGAAATACCCAACTGAACAAAAATTATTTTGAACACGAGTTTGTTCTTTTTATTCATGTTTTTATCAACAATTATAGATAAAAGAATATTCCACTTTGATATCTCTAAGGCAAAAAATAAAATATGATTTATTAATGTTATTTTTCCTCCAGTGCAAACAAACAAAAGGAAAGAAAATTGTTTAGTGCTCTTTCGTTTTGGTTATCAAGAATTAATATTACTACCAGCATAATTTTCTGTGATGCGCACTGAACGTGCTGTTTTTTCTGCTTTTCCATAATGCATCATCAAAATGAAGAAATAGATTCCGAAAAAGTGAGTTTTAATTATTGGAGAGTCACGCCTACTTCACACGCAAACTTGCATGCTGGATGAATTAACAGAATCCTCTTTCAGCGTTATGCTGATTTTTATTTCGAATATGAAAATACAGAAACAAAATAAATTTATTTAATTGAAGACCATTGGTATTTTGAAATTTAATATTATTTATTATTGATGAAAATATTCAAATAATTATTAGAAAATTATCGAATTTATATAAAAATTATACTGTAAGAAAAGTCATTAAACTAAAAAAAATATATTCTTATACATATTAAAAAAAACATGTTTTGAAAAAAAATTAAAAATTAAGAAAAAGATAAAAAATGGTTTTACTAATGTTGTTTTCTTTTATTGTAAACAACAAAATGAAAGAAAATTGTTTACTGCTCTTTCATTTCGTTATCTTGAATTAATATTACTAACAGCATAATTTTCTGCGATGCACACTAACGTGCTTTTTTTTTTTTTTTTTTTCCTTGCTATTTTATAATGCATGATCAAAATGCAGAAATAGGCTCCTAAAAAGTGAATTTTAATTATTGGGGAGTCACGCCTACTTCACACGCAAAATAGCATGCTAGATGAATAAACAGAATCCTCTTTCAGCGTGACGCTGATTTTCACTATTACTATGAGCATATAAAAACAAAGTAAAGTTTGTGTAATTACAGGCAACCGACATTTTAAAATTTTAAATATTTTATTTTATTGGTGAAAATATTCAAATAATTACTAAAAAAACATGAATTCTATGATAAAACTATACCATAAGAATACTCACAAACATTAAAAAAAATATTCTTTTAAAAATTTAATAAAACAAAAAATTTTAAAGAAAAATTAAAAATTAAGAAAAAGATAAAATATGATTTACTAATGCTATTTGCCTTCAGAGCAAACAAACAAAAGGAAAGGAAACTGTTTTATGCACATAGTTTTGGTTATCTTGAATTAATATTATTAACAGCATAAATTTTCTGTGATGCACAATGAACGTGTTTTTTTTTACTTTTTCATAATGCATTATCAAAATGTAGAAATGGATTCCGAAAAAGTGAGTTTTAATTATTGGAAAATCACGTATATGTCACACGCAAAATTGCGTGCTATATGAATTAACAGAATCTTCTTTCAGCGTTACGTCGATTCTTATTTTAGAATTGAGAATATGAAAACAAAATTAATTTTATTTAATTGCAGATAGTTGACATTTTGAAATTTAATGTTATTTATTATTCACTTAAATATATTCAGAATTCATAATCTTTATATATAAAAATCTTCTGTGCGTGTGTATGTAACTGAACTCCTCCTAAACGATTGTACCGATTTTAATGAAATTTTGTGTGTGCGTTCCAGTGGATTCGAGAATGGTTTAGATTCACATTTCATCGAAATTGATTCAGTACTTTTTAGTAATTAGGCAAAAACTAATAGTTAGTGATTTTTCGCTAATTAAGAGTGCTATAAATATAAAAGAAAGTCTGGATTACGTATTAATCACAGCACAAAAAAAATCTACCGAATCAAAAATCTTGAAAATTGGGGTAAAAATACTTCTTCTGACATCGAACGCCACTAAGAAAGGATTTTCGAAATTTCCCCCTTTAAGGAGGGTAAAAAAAAGAGCGAACTTAAAAAAAATTCCTTTAAAATTGGCTTTTGTAGTTATTTTTCAACTGATAACATATTTTAGTGCATTTTTTCATTCTGAATCGAATGGTACTAAGCAAATTCGTTTAAATCCAGTAGTTCGTGAGATAATTCACATTTTCCTAATTTGGCGATGTCTTCGGCGCAAAAACCTGAAATTTCCAATGCTCATCTTTATAGATAAAAGAAAGTCTTGATTTCGTATTAATCACAGTAAAAAAAATATATATATATACCGAACCAAAAATCTCAAAAATTGAGGTAAAAATACTTCTTATAACATCGAGTGCCGCTAAGAAGGGATTTTCGAAAATCCCCCCCCCCCCCCCTGAGAAGTGTAAAAAAAGAACGGACTTTTAAAAAATTTCTTCAAAATCGGCTTTTGTAGTTATTTTTCAACTGACAACATACTTTAGTGCATTTTTTCATTCTGAATCGAATGGTAATAAGCAAATTTGTTTAAATCCAGTAGTTCGTGAGATAATTCACATATTCCTAATTTGGCGATGTTTTCGGCGCAAAAACCTGAAATTTTCAATCCTTATCTATAAATATAAAAGAAAGTCAGGATTTCGTATTAATCACAGCACAAAAAAATCTACCGAACCAAAAATCTTGAAAATTGGGTTAAAAAAAAAAATAAATAAAAATCTTATAACATCGAGTGCCGCTAAAGAGGGATTTTCGAAAATTAAACCCCTAAGATGAGTAGAAAAAAGAACGAACTTTTAAAAATTCCTTAAAAATCGGCTTTTGTAGTTATTTTTCAACTGATAACACATTTTAGTGCATTTTGTCATTCTGAATCGAATGGTACTAAGCAAATTCGTTTAAATCCAGTAGTTCGTGAGATAATTCACATTTTCCTACTTTGGCGATGTCTTCGGCGCAAAAACCTGAAATTTTGAATCCTTATCTTTATATCCTTATTCTTCTCTGCGTGTGTATGTCACTGAACTCCTCCTAAACGACTGGACCAATTTTAATGGAATTTTGTGTGTGTGTTCCAGTGGATTCGAGAATGGTTTAGATTCACATTTCATCGAAATTGATTCAGTACATTTTTAGTAATAAGGCAAAAACTAATAGTTAGTGATTTTTCGCTAATTAAAAGCGTTGAATAAGTTCGATGAATAGAGTGCGGACGGAATGCCCGAGCGGCCTAAGGCGCCAGATATAAGCTCTGCTTCTCGAAGAAAGAGATCGCGTGTTCGAACCCCGCTCCTGTCAAACCTGTATGTTTTACAGTAATATAGCCTGTATTATAATTTTGATTAACTGACTTCAGAAAATCGTTAACTTTTAACAAAAAAGAGAAAAATAAACTTTTCTATCAAAAATTGAATCGACTTCAAAAAATACTGAAGAGTGAAAAATAATTTCCTTACATAATTGTAATAAGAAATTAAATTAAGAGCGTAGTGTTTATCGTGCGTATTACTATATTTAAGTACATTTATTTGATTTTCTGGTGTCGGTGCCAGAAAGGACAACGTCTGTCGGTGACAAGACAACGTCTGTCGGGTCCGCTAGTATTCGTATAATATTCATAATTTCTAGAAAACTACCACTTTTATTATAAAACTACATCTTAAGAAAACTTACAAAACTTCAGAAATAATTTTATTCTTATATAAATTTAATAAAAAATACTTTGAAAAATTAAAAAAAAAAAAAAAAAAAAAAAAAAAAAAGATAAAATTTGATTTACTAATGTTGTTTTCTTTTATTGTAAACAAACAAACAAACAAACAAAAAAAAAACGAAACGAAAGAAAACCGTTTTATGATCTCTCGTTTTGGTTATCTTGAATTAATATTATTAACAGCATAAATTTTCTGCGATGCACAATGAACATGCTTTTTTTCTGCTTTTTCATAATGCATTATCAAAATGCAGAAATGGATTCCTAAAAAGTGAGTTTTAGTTATTGGAGAGGCACGTCTACTTCACACGCAAACTTGCATGCTGGATGAATTAACAGAATCCTCTTTCAGCTTTATGCTGATTTTTATTTCGAATATGAGAATATGAAAACAAAATAAATTTTATTTAATTGAAGACCGTTGACATTTTGAAATTTAATATTTCTTATTATTGATGAAAATATTTAAATAATTATTCGAAAATTATCGAATTTATGATAAAAATATACTGTAAGAAAACTCATAAGACTAAAAAATTTATTCTTATATAAATAAATAAATAAATAAATAAACATGCTTTGGAAAAAAATTAAGAAAAAGATAAAATAAGATTTACTAATGTTCTTTTCTTTTATTGTAAACAATAAAACGAAAGAAAAATGGTTCATGCTCTTTCGTTTTGGTTATCTTGAATTAATATTATGAGCAGCGTAAATTTTCTGCGATGCACAATAAACGTGCTTTTTTTCTGCTTTTTCATAATGCTTTATCAAAATGCAGAAATAGATCCGAAAAATTGAGTTTTAGTTATTGGAGAGGCACGTCTACTTCACACGCGAACTTGCATGCTGGATGAATTAACAGAATCCTCTTTCAGCTTTATGCTGGTTTTTATTTCGAATATGAGAATATGAAAACAAAATAAATTTTATTTAATTGAAGACCGTTGACATTTTGAATTTTAATATTTCTTATTAGTAATGAAAATATTTAAATAATTAATAGAAAATTATCGAATTTATGATAAAAATATACTGTAAGAAAACTCATAAGACTAAAAAATTTATTCTTATATAAATAAATAAATAAATAAACATGCTTTGAAAAAAAAAAATTAAGAAAAAGATAAAATAAGATTTATTAATATTGTTTTCTTTTATTGTAAACAACAAAACGAAAGAAAAGTGGTTAATGCTCTTTCGTTTTGGTTATCTTGAATTAATATTATGAGCAGCGTAAATTTTCTGCGATGCACAATAAACGTGCTTTTTTTCTGCTTTTTCATAATGCATTATCAAAATGCAGAAATAGATTCCGAAAGATTGAGTTTGGAGAGTCACGTCTCCTTTGCACACGAAATTATGTGTTAGATGAATTAAAAGAATAGTCTTTCAGCGTTTCACCAATATTTATTTTGAATATGAGAATGTAAAAACAAAATAAATTTTATTTAATTGCCGGCAGTTGATATTTGAAAATTTTAAATATTATATTTTATTGATGAAAATACTCAAACAGTTATTAAAAAAACAATCAATTTTATGATGAAACTATACCATAAGAAAACCCACAAAACTTAAAAATTTTATTCTTATATGAATTTAATAAAAATGCTTTGAAAAAAAAAAATTAAAAATTAAGAAAAAGATTATATATAATTTTCTAATGTTATTTTCCAGTGCAAACAAACAAAAGGAAAGAAAACTGTTTTATGTTCCTTCGTTTTGGTTATTTTAATTAATTTTATTAACAGCAAAAATTTTCTGAGATGCACAATGAATGTATTTTTCTTCCTGATTTTCCATAATGCATTGTCAAAATGCAGAAACGAATACCGAAAAAGTGAGTTTTAATCATTGGAGAGTCACGTCTATTTCACACGCAAAATTGCGTGATGGATGAATTAACAGAATCCTCTTTCAACGTCACGCTGGTTTTATTTTGAATATGAGCATATAAAAACAAAATAAATTTTACTGAATTGAAGACATTTGACATTTTGAAATTTAATGTTATTTATTAGTCATTTAAATATTGAAATAATTGCTGGAAAACTACCAATATTAAGATAAAACTATATCATAAGATAACTCATAAATTTTTAAAATTTTGTTCTTATATAAATTTAATAGAAACTGCTTTGAAAAAATATTAAGAAAAAGATAAAATGTTATTTACTAATGTTATTTTCCTTCAGTGCAAACAAACAAAAGGAAAGAAAACTGTTTTATACTCCTTTGTTTTGGATATCTTGAATTAATATTATTAACAGCATAAATTTTCTGAGATGCTCAATGAATATATTTTTCTTTCTGATCTTCCATAATGCATTATCAAAATGCAAAACGGATACCGAAAAAGTGAGTTTTAATCATTTGAGAGGCACGTCTATTTCACACGCAAAATTGCGTGATGGATAAATTAAGAGAATCCTGTTACAGCGTCACGCTGGTTTCTACTATCAACATGAGCATATAAAAACAAAATAAATTTTATTGACATGAATTAAATATTTCCAACTGAACGAAAAAGTGCACAGACCGGGAATTGAACCCAGATACCGGGTGTCCCAAAAATGACTGATGGATTTTAAAATTCAATAACTTGCAAACGGTGAAAGCTATTTAAAAAAATTTTGCAGGAGGGTTATGTATAATATCAGGAGTTTTTTTACCGTAATTTTTTATTTTAGTTCGAATTTTAAACAATAGGTGGCGCTGACGGCGATTGAAAGCCAGGTCGACGCTTCACTCAGCATTGATCACCTGGCCTTCAATTGCCGCCAGCGCCACCTATTGTTTGAAATTCGAACTAAAATAAAAAATTACGGTAAAAAAACTCCTGACATTATACATAACCCTCCTGCAAAAAATTTTTAAATAGCTGTCACCGTTTGCAAGTTATTGAATTTTAAAATCCATCAGTCATTTTTGGGACACCCGGTGCTTGGCTTACAAGGCCAATGCTTAAGCACTTAAGCTAACTGGGCGCGACAAAAGGTGAGCATTTTTTTCTCAGATAATCTTGTAGGTCATCATGCTCACCGGTTGTCGTGGCCAGTTAGCTTTAGCGGTAAAGCATTGACTTTGTAGGCGAAGTATCTGAGTTCGATTCCCGGCCTGGACAATTTTTCGCGCAGTTAGAAATATTTAATTCGTATGATAACTTTCCAATCAGATTGATTCTGTAAAAAAATGAATTTTATTGAATTGAAGACAGTTGACATTTTGAAATTTTATGTTATTTATTATTCATTTAAATATTGAAATAATTGCTAGAAAACTACCAATTTTAAGATAAAACTATACCATAGGAAAACTCACAAATCATTAATTTTTTTTTCTTATATAAATTTAATAAAAAGTGCTTTGAAAAAATTTAAGAAAAAGATAAAATATGATTCACTAATGTTATTTTCGTTTATTGTAAACAACGAAAAGAATGAAAACCGTTTCTTGAAGTAATATTATGAACAGCATAAATTTACTGCGATGCACAATAAACTTGCTTTTTTTTTCCTGCCTTTAATACTACTATTAAATTAATTGAAACCTACAATTTTTAAGATAATGCTATACCATAAAAAAAAACCTCATAAAACATAAAAATTTTATTCTTTTATAAATTTAATAAAAACGTTTAAAAAAAATATTTTTTTTTTTTTAAGATAAAACAATATTTACTACTATTATTATTATTTTTAAATTCTAAACACAATACGGGTAAAAACTTTTATATTTTTTCGAAATTAAGCTATTATCTGCAATGCATAATGAACGTTTTTTTTCTGATTTTCCATAATGCATCATGAAAATGCAGCAGTAGATTCCGAAAAAAGCGAGTTTTAATCTTTGGAGAGTCAAATCTACTTCACACGAAAAATATTCAAAAAATTGCTGGAAAGCTATCAATTTTATGAGAAATCTATGCGACAAGAGAAATCATAAGACCAAAAACATTTATTCTTATGTAAAATTTACTAAAAACGGTTTGAGCAGGGCCTGATTAATGCATGGGACTCCGGGGCCTCGGGCCTGAGCCCACCAATTTCTGGGGACCACAATTTATGTGGCGAATTTTTCCCCCTTATTCAAATACTTTTGAAAAATATTGTTTTATAAAATATGAAACATAAAATTTAAATATTCTGAATGACTCAATAAAATTTTTAAACGTAGGCACTTTTAGGCACTTTTCACCCAAACAGCTTTGTCAAATCATCAAATAAATCTTTTTTTTTCTGAAAGTATCGCCGAAAACGAGTAGGTAGGGGGGAGGGGGCTAACTTTTATCAGGCCCTGGGTCCAACTTCAACTTGATCGGGCTCTGGCTTTGAGAAATAAAAATATTAACTTCCTCAGTCCTGATGCAACTTGTAAGAGACACTAAAGAATACTCTTTAAATTAACTTAAATGCTTCTACAATTATAAAAATTAATTCTAGATCTTTTTTATTAAATGCTTGCATGCAATAAGCATCGATTTATAGACTAATATATTTTTGGAAATTTTTACAGCAATTTTAAACTGATTTTTGTGGTCCATCGTAATATTTGTCTCGGAACTCAGCAGTTTGAAAAAGATAAAATTAGACTTAGTATTATTTTCTTTTATCATAAACGAGAAAAGAAAAGAAGAGAAAACTGTCTTATGCTCTTTCATTTCGGTTATCTTGAATCAATAATATTATCAGCACAAATTTTCTGCGATGCACAATATACATTTCTTTTCTGCTTTTCCATAATGCATTATGAAAATGCAGAAGCAGATTCCGAAAAAGTGAGTTTTAATCATTGGAGTGTCACGTTCTACTTCACACGCAAAATTGCGTGATAGATGAATTAACAGAATTCTCTGTCTGCGTCACGCTGATTTTAATTTTGAATTTTAGAATTTGAAAGCAAAATAAATTTTATTTAATTGTTGACATTTTGGAATTTAATGTTATTAGTTATTGATGAAAAATTCAAATAATTATAAAAAAAAAATGTACCAATTTTATGATAAAACTATACTGTAAGAAAAATCATAAGACCAATAATAATAATAATAATAATAATAATAATAATAATAATAATAATAATCTTATGCAAATTTAAAATAAATAATTTGAAAAAAAAAAGAACATTAACTTTCTGGCGGGCGCGCCATTGTAAAAAGTACAACACTCGATTTCTTTTTTCTTTAAAACAAAATTCACGCCTCTTTTAATATGTTACAACAAAATAAGTCTAACAAGGAAGGTCTCCATAGAGGGCATACTCAGAATTTTTTGAAAAGAAATGCTAATTAAACTACTTATGTATGTAATAAAGAATCAGTGAAAATTAGCGGCGGAATTACATTAGAAATTATGTAAAAAAAAAATAAAATACTTACGAATATTTGGCATGAAAAGACGAAAGCGTCAAGCAATTTGGCGCGCTGCACTTTTCCTCGCCAAAAGCAAACGATTTTAATGTAACTGAAAATGTTGGATGTTTGGAATACGTTTTAGTGAAATTTAATGAATTTGAAATAAAAAATAAGAGAGTTTAATATATTATATGCATATATATTGCATTACATATATATGTATATATATTGCCAGTTGGGAGTAATTATTTAAAATATCATTGGAAAAAATATTTTAATAAATAAAAATAGTCATAAAGAACATTTATTTGCATGCATTTAAGCATATTCAAAAATAAAAGCCAGTTGTTTCCATGGAAACAAAATTGAATCGACAATGTTCAATTGGATTTTGAGCTTGAAACAATTTTAATTAGTTTAAATTATGAATTTCGTTTTAAATCGCAAATTTTGACGATTAAATTTGAATATAAATACTTATAAATATCGATATAACAAAATTATGCTTAAAACAAACTTAAACTATCAAAACTAAAATTATTTAAATTAAATTTATTTAAACAAGTTCAGCATAACCCTTTTTTTCCTTTAAATATATTTGACGGGAAAAAAATATTTTTTGAAATTGCATTCTATCGCCAACCGAGGATAAATCGCCAAATAACGAAATTTCCATTATTTTTTTACGGACAATTTATTTAAACAAGTTCAGCATAACCCTTTTTTTCCTTTAAATATATTTGATGGGAAAAAATATTTTTTGAAATTGCATTTTATCGCCAACCGAGGATAAATCGCCAAATAACGAAATTTCCATTATTTTTTTACGGACACTGCAATGAAGTTCCGCCGAAATTTTTTTTTATAAACATATATAGCCTCATGAGAAGAACATTCTGTATTTTTTTCAGATTTTCCGGAGTATGCCCGTATGGAGACCTTCCTTGTAAGTGTATTGCAGAACACACTTACATAAATTGTGAGCAGAGAAAACTTATATCATATTTGTATGTTAAATTATTTGTAAACTTAAAACAAAACAGCAATAATTGAATGTTTCCCCCCTGTTTTACAATTTACAACGCGGGCCTCGTCATGTGATGAAAATTTGTGCTCCCGGCGAAAGGTTAAAAAGATGATTTTCTAATGTTGTTATCTTTTATTGTAACCAACAAAACGAAAGAAAACCGTTTCATTCTCTCTTGTTTTGGTTATTTTGAATTAATACTATTAACAGCATAAGTTTTCTGGAATGCACAATAAATATGCTTTATCTGCTGTTTCATATTGCATTATGAAAATGCAAAAGTAGATTCCAAAAATGTGAGTTTTAATCATTGGAGTGTCACGTTCTACTTTACACGCAAAATTGCGTGCTAGATGAATTAAGAGAATCCTCTTTCAGCGTCATGCCGATTTTCGTTTTGAATTTTAGAATACGAAAGCAAAATAAATTTTATTTAATTGCAGACAGTTGACTTTTTAAAATTTAATATTATTAGTTATTGATGAAAAATTCGAATAATTATTAAAAAATGACCAATTTTATGATAAAACTATACAGTAAGAAAAATCATAACACCAATAATAATAATAATCTTATGTAAATTTAAGATAAAAGCTTTGAAAAAAAAAATAAAAAAACATTAAAAAGATGTTTTACTAATATTATTTTCCTTTGTTGTAAATAACAAAAGGAAAGAAAATTGTTTTGTGCTCTTTCGTTTTGGTTATTTTAAACTAATATTATTAACAGCATAAATTTTCTACGATGCACAATAAAGTGCTTTTTTCTGCTTTCTCATATTGCATTATCAAAATGCAGAAATGGATTCTGAAAAAATGTGTTTTAATTATTGAAGAGTCACGTTTACATCACACGCATAATTGCGTGCTACATGAATTAACAAAGTCCTCTTGCAATGTCACGCTGATTTTTTTTTTTTTTTTTTTGAATTTGAAAATATAAAAACACAAAAAATATATATTTTTAAGAACAAAAAGTAAAAATTTTGAAATTTTATAATGCTTATTTAGTGATTTGAATATTCAAATATATAAATTTTCTACGATGCACAATAAACGTGCTTTTTTCTGCTTTCTCATATTGCATTATCAAAATGCAGAAATGGATTCTGAAAAAATGTGTTTAAATTATTGAAGAGTCACGTTTACATCACACTCATAATTGCGTGCTACATGAATTAACAAAATCCTCTTGCAATGTCACGCTGATTTTTTTTTTTTTTTTTTTTTTTTTTTTGAATTTGAAAATATAAAAACACAAAATATATATATTTTTAAGAACAAAAAGTAAAAATTTTGAAATTTTATAATGCTTATTTAGTGATTTGAATATTCAAATATATAAATTTTCTACGATGCACAATAAACGTGCTTTTTTCTGCTTTCTCATATTGCATTATCAAAATGCAGAAATGGATTCTGAAAAAATGTGTTTTAATTATTGAAGAGTCACGTTTACATCACACTCATAATTGCGTGCTACATGAATTAACAAAATCCTCTTGCAATGTCACGCTGATTTTTTTTTTTTTTTTTTTTTTTTTTTTGAATTTGAAAATATAAAAACACAAAATATATATATTTTTAAGAACAAAAAGTAAAAATTTTGAAATTTTATAATGCTTATTTAGTGATTTGAATATTCAAATATATAAATTTTCTACGATGCACAATAAACATGCTTTTTTCTGCTTTCTCATATTGCATTATCAAAATGCAGAAATGGATTCTGAAAAAATGTGTTTTAATTATTGAAGAGTCACGTTTACATCACACGCATAGTTGCGTGCTACATGAATTAACAAAATCCTCTTGCAATGTCACGCTGATTTTTTTTTTTTTTTAATTTGAAAATATAAAAACACAAAATATATATATTTTTTTAAGTACAAAAAGTAAAAATTTTGAAATTTTATAATGCTTATTTAGTGATTTGAATATTCAAATAACTTCCAGAAAAGAACTAATTTTACGATAAAACTATGCTATATGAAACTCATGAGGTAAAAATATAATAATATTACATAAATTTAGTAAAATGCTTTCGAAAAGATATTTTTATTGGTTATTTTTTGCATTAGCTGAAAAAAATTGGTTTTCTTTAATAAAGATTTCTGAATTTTTTTTTTATTTTGCGTATAGTTTTTTATTTTGTTCATGTATTTAAAATTACAAATAGAAAGAATATTACAAGTAGATATTTCTAAAAAGGCTTTTTTTTTTTTTTTTTTTTTTTTTTGAAAAGTTAATTTAGTCAGAAAAAAATATATATTTGCTGCTCTTTCGTTTTGCGTTCGCTTTTTGTTGTTGAATTTAATTTCATAAGCAGCAAAAAAATTCTGACATCTACAATGAAAATCCTCTTTTCTGTTTTTTTCACAAGACATCATCAATATATGTTAGTAAAAAAAAAAAAAAAAAGTTTTAATTAAGGGAAAATTACTTCGATTTCACATTCGAATTGAACCCTTTCGGTGCCAGGTTTATTTTTATTTTAGACATAAATATATAAACTCAAAGGTATATTTTATTTAAATGCAAGGATTTACGTTTATGAAATTTAATGTTGCAGTCACACTCACGGTACTGTCAAACTCCAGTCATAAAATGCAAAATTTCTGAATAAAAATTGAGTTTAATCTGGCATCCCAGTACATATGATAGGATTTAATAGAGCGAAGGAAACCTATATAAATACCTTTTGAAGTTTTGGTGCGATTTTCATAACATTTGAAATGATTCGATAAAATTTTGCAACGATTATATATATTGAATTCCAAACCATTTGGTTGGTATTTTTGCGCTACTATATGCAGACAGATGGACAGGCGTATTGAACAGACGACGACTATAAGTTTACGTATTTATACAGGGTGTATCTAAACTCTTGGGCAAAAGTTTAAGGGGTGATAGTACACATCAAGCAAACTATATTAAATAGGAAACTAAGGGTTCCAAACATCTTCTGAAGGAGATATGCACCATTAAAGTTTAGGGTCCAAAATTCCAAATAAACATAAAAAACGGAAAAATTGGTCGAATGATTTGTGGTTTTCACTACAATTATTCTTTGTGTCAGTATTTTCATAAAAATAAATTATAAAGATAAATTTCAAAAATTGTCGATAGAGGGCGCTTTAGACTTTGGAGTAACAAAAAACTATTTTTGCCGTTATTTTTTGCATCTCATTAAATGTTTTCGGAAGCTTAGACTTAAACTTAAATTTTGAGCTCAAAATCTAAATAGTTGGGAGTGGTTAAGTAGCGCAAACTGAACTGTGTTCAGAGGATCAAATTTCAAATGATTATGAAAAAACTGAAAAAATTGGTCGATTCGTTTAAGGTTTTCGCTAAAACTACTCTTTAAATCAGTATTTTCTTGAAAATAAATTTTTAAGATAAATTTCATAAAATTTCTTTAAAGGCACTTTAAACTAAGAGTAATCAATTGTTTAATAATAATATTATAAATATATTATAAAGGTAAATTTCAAAAATTGTCGATAGAGGGCACTTTAGACTTTGTAATAACGAACAATTATTTTTTACGATTATTTTTTGCATATCATTATTTTTTTTAGAACCTTAGACATAAACTGAAATTTTGAGCTCAAAATCTGTATCTTTGAGAATGGTTAAGTAGCGCAAACTGAACTGTGTTCAAGGGGGGGGGGGGGGGGAGGAAATTCAAATTTCAAATGATTATAAAAAACGGAAAAACCAGTCGATTCGTTTGTGGTTTTCGCTAAAAGTATTCTTTATGTCAGTATTTCCTTGAAAATTAATGTAAAAAATAAATTTAATAAAATTTCTTTAAAGGCAATTTAAACTTAAGAGTAATCAACAACTATTTTTACCCGTTATTTTTTCTATCCAATTAAATTCTTGCAAAAGCTTAGACTTAAATTCTGAATCGTTGGGAGGGGTGAAGAAGCGCAAATTGACCTGTGTTCAGGTGTTGAAATGTGACCCCACCCCCTCGAATACAGTTCAATTTTGCGCTACTTAATTACCCCCGACGATTCAGATTTTAAGCTAAAAATTTAAGTCTAAGCTTTTGCAAGCATTTAATGAGATTAAAAAAGTAACGGTTAAAAATAATTGTAAGTCTAAGGCGCCCTCTATCGGCATTTTTTGAAATTTACAATTAAAATATATTTTCAAGAAAATACTGATTTAAGGAGTAGTTTTAGCGAAAACCGCAAACGAATCGACCAATTTTTCCGTTTTTTATAATCATTTCAAATTTGAAGATCCTTCTTCTCCCCCCCCCCCCCCCCCCCCCTCTGAACACAGTTCAGTTTGCTCTACTTAACCACTTTAAACTATTCAGATTTTGAGCACAACATTTAAGTATAAGCTTTTGAAAGAATTTAATGAGGTTAAAAAATAACGGTTAAAAATAATTGTACGTTACTCCAAAGTCTAAGGCGCCCTCTATCGGCATTTTTTGAAATTTACCTTTAAAATTTATTTTCAAGAAAATACTGATTTAAAAAATAGTTTTAGCGAAAATCGCAAATGAATCGGCCAATTTTTCCATTTTTTATAATCATTTGAAATCTGAACCTTTGAACCGTTTAGTTTGGGACACTTAACCACTCCCAACTATTCAGATTTTTAGCTCAAAATTTAAGTTCAAGTCTAAGATTCCGAAAGCTATTACTGAGATGCAAACAATAACGGCAAAAAATAGTTGGTAGTTACTCCTATGTCTAAAGCACCCTCTATTGGCATTTTTTTAAAATTTATCTTTATAATTTATTTTCAAGAAAATACTGACATAAAGAATTGTTTTAGTGAAAACCTCTAATCAATCGACCATTTTTTCCTTTTTTTTATGTTTATTTGAAATTTTGGACCCTAAACTTTAATGGCGCCTATCTCCTTTGGAAAACGTTTGGGACCCTTAGTTTCCTATTTAATATTGTTTGTCTTGATGTGTACCCCTTAAAGTTTTGCACAAGAGTTTAGATACACCCTGTATAATTACGAATGCACCTTAAAAAAAGACTGCATATAGACATTTCTAAAATGAAGACTGAATATCATTTGAACAGTTAATATACTGATAAGAAATCAAAATATTTTCTGCTGTTTTATAGCGTGTCACTTGAATGAATTTCATTAACATCAAAACTTTTCTGACATTTACAATGAATATCTCTTTTTCTGTTTTACCATAGACAATATCAAAATGCATTCTGAAAAAGTGAGTTTTAATTAATGGAGTATCATTTCAATTTCACACGCAAAATTGCGTGCTGTGTGAATTTAAAGAATGCTCTTTCGTTATCACGCCTATTTTTATTTTGAACTTAAACGTATAAACACAAAATAGATTTTATTTAAATGCAGAGATTTAGTATTTTCAAATTTTAACGTTACAGTCGCATTCTGTTAATACGAGAAGCAAGGGGAATAGACCAGGAAGCTAAGTATAAACAATCACCTCATCGAGTTCACAGTTGAAATTCCAGAATTACTTAAACTCGATTCGCATATTAAAATAATATCGGTCTGCCAAGTCATATCTTGATGGAAAACACCTGAGAACCCGATTTTAGAGGTTCAATTATAGGTTTACGATTGTGTTTTTCTACTGTGAGTTTTCCATGTTTTATTTTTATTTTTGTTTTAATTTTAATTTTAATTTTAATTTTTATTTTTTTTCGGAGGGGGGGGGGGGTTGCAGGAAATCATAATGATAAATCTTAGACTCAACCGCTATAATCAATTTTTTAGGTGTTTCCCACCAAGATATGACTTTGCAGACTGATTGCGTTTTAATTTGCAAATCGAGTTTCAACTAATTCTGGAATTATAGCCGTGAACTCTATGAAGTGATTGTCTGTACTGCCACCTCCAGTATTGCCAGATGGGCTACTTTTTTTAATTCAGATTTTCGATTGGCACCACTTTTTTCCAAATGATAAAATGTGCCTTATTCAATGGCATGATATTTAAGGCGAAAACAAAAGGTAATTTATCTTTTCAAAAAATGGTGCTAATGAAGAAATCTGAATTTAAAAAAACGTAGCCCACTGGCAACACTGGCCACCTCCCCCTTAAGAACCCCATATCAATATTATTATTCGTAACAACTGTAAAGATAATAAGTCGGAAATTGTACGTCAAGCCTGGCAAATGAGGTACATTCATACAACAACTAGTTTTATAAATATTTATATCTTTGTGCAATAGCTGTTGCACTCTTATGCAACAATGCATGAATATAAAATTTATTATGATTATATATATTAAATTCTATAATAGGAAAATAACAGGATTTCATCTTAAATAATATATAATCACCATGACAACCTAGAATCACTACCTATGCTGGGATATCATTGAATACTTTAAGTACGATAGGATTTAATAAAATAATTAAAAAAAAAAAGGCTTTAAAGAATTTTTTTCAACTTTTGATTCGATTTTCATAAACTTTGAGATGTTTTGACAAAAGTTTGCAACAAATTTAGATATATTAAATTTCAAATAGTTCGTTTTGTTAGTTTTTGCACTGTTACATAAGGACTGACAAACGGAAGGTCCAGAAGACGAGTATAGATGCTGCACATTTTTTTTAATATATATAAAATTACGAACTTACCAAAAAACACACGAACAGTTAGATTTCTTACTACTATTTTAATTAAATCAACGCTAAATTATTATCATGTAACTACCATAAAATATTCAATTTTACTTTTATGTGTGTCGTTTGTTTTATAGATTTCATCTCTTTAGACAAAAAAAAAAAAAAAAAAAAAAAACAGCACTGATATTAAAGCTTCTAAATTAGTAATTCCAAAGTACATGAACGACATAGTAGTAGTAATTGTATTTATTTAGCTACTAAAACACGAATTAAAAATATACATACATATAAATAAATAAAATAAATAAGTAACTAAAGGTTTTACATTTTTTATCATCATTAAATCTACAGTATTAATAAAATATGCTTTAAAAAATACTAACCGACTTCAAAAAAAGAATCAAGCTTGGCGACAACTTGGCGCTAACGCATATGAATGCATAGTTTTAATATGCTTATGATTTGAAAACGGTTGCAACAATGGAAGATGATTTGCGACAAATCATTATTTTTTTTATCAAATCCATATTTTTTTTATTAAAAAAATTCTAATCATCAGAATTTAATGAAATTAAAATGGGACGACATGGGTATCTTATACTTTTAAACAAAAAAGAATTATAAAAATCGGTTCATATTTAGGGAAGTAATGAGTGAACAGGAAATACATACAGGTCGAAATCATAACCTCCTCCTTGAAGTCGGTTAAAAAATTCTATGTTTAACAACTTTGATAGTTTTAATTAAAACATCGTTATCATTTAAAAGAAATTAAATTCTTAAATCTGTAAACATTATAAAAAGCAAAGAACACCGTTATGAGTAACGCTGAAGTCACATAGAGGATAGTAATGATGAATGCTGTCTAGTTACGGTTTTCCGAAAACATTAATTACTTTTAACCCTTTCCGGCACGGGCAAATTCTTCTATTAAAATGGGAAATTATCGGCTAATACCGGAATTTAGAAACAATTTTTTGAGAAATTAAGAACCCCCTTAATTTTTCACAGTAACATCAAAATTTTATTAAAGTATTATTGGCGCCGATTGCTAGTTTGGAATTAAAATATGGTATTCTGGACTGGGCACAGTGTGCCAGAAAGGGTATTTTGCACGTTTAATGTAGATTTATTAATCTCTATTAAAAAATCTCTAAAAAAAACATTGATATTTCTAGAAAATTCCATGAAGTGTACTAACCATGATGACATATTTTATTTTTCCACTGTTTAATGTTTGTAGAAAACTTTTCTAATTGAATGTTTGAAATTTTAATTTCAATATATTAGTTTTTTCCTTGTGGTTTTTAAAATAATCTTTAAACATAATCAAGAAATGTATATACTCATATATATATTTATCTCGTACAGCTCTATTGCAGTAGATTAATCGATTCTCTTTCTCTTACTAACTCCTTCGAGACAAATCCTTTTACGAAAATTTTAATGTTTTGCCACCGATTTTTTTTTTTAAAGAAATTTGTAGCTCTTTTAAATAGGGGGAAAAAAAGCACACTCTGATTAAATAAACAAAACTTTACTTGTGTGGATAAAAAAAGGATTTTTAAGCCTTTTTGCGGCACATATGCGTGTCGCTCTTCCCCAAGGAGTTTATATGAACCAGTCAACAAGTTCCTTATTTTAGTTATTATTATTATTATTATTATTATTTTTGGATGGCCCTAGTTCTTTGAAATTGTTTAATTGGCCTTATTTTCGTATGTTATTAATCTTTAATTAAAAAAAAGAATTTTACAGTTTCAAGAAGCTGGTGAGAATCAAGAAATCTGTGTAATAATAATAAATAAAGTAGTCCACTGGTAACACTGATGCAAATATATAAAAATCATTTTCAAAGACTTACAACGTATTACTTCTCTTACAAATTTGTATTCAATTTGATTCTACCTCTAATGATAATACATAAATTTTTAAATGCTAGTAAGTTCACAACAGGAAGAAAATTTATTTTTCAAAAATCTACAAATACTGCTACAAATCTGCTTAAGAAGGTATAACTTATTTTCGCTGTTACAAATTATCATATTCTTTAGCAATTTATTTTGTAAAAGTTTAATTCATATAAGGAAATTATTACTGTGATCTACGAGTGAAAAGGAATGAAACTGAATCCCTTTATTTGGCATTGATAATAATGATAATCTTCTTTTGCCGAATACTGCATATACATAAATCAGAACTATTCTATTATCTAATTGCAACGTACCACAATATTACAACAAATAACAATCCCTCCAGATAACATACAAAAGGCACCGAATGAAAATTAAATTCTGCTTGATTTATTGACAAGACAATAAAGAGGGCACTGTGGATAGATAATTATCGTATTATTGCGCCTCCTTAAAGACTTATTATTCTCTCCGCCTGCTTGCACTTGACATCTGAAAGCTGATTAGCCATCTCTGGCGTTATTGGAATCGTTCACGGTTGATTTACTCTGTCTTACACAGGGAAAAACATTGTTGATTCTTCCCGAAAATAAAATCATTCCTTTGTGCTGTCTTGTTCATCTGTATTAGAAGATTTGTTTGTAAGTCAATAATCAATGTCTTAGTTTTGTGGGATTGAAATAATGAAATCTTTTGTTTAGATGCAGCTTTGTTTTCCCTGCTCTTGCAAAACAAGAAATGATAGGAATGAAAAGAAATTTTATGCCAAAGTGGCTTTAAAAATGACACTAAGTATTTTAACTTATAGAAGTACCAAATAGTTTTTTGTATTTTTAAGATATTAATCAGAAAATACCAATATTTTCTGCATATCCGAAAATTTCCACGTTATTTACCATTTAAAATTTTGATTGATTTATAGAAATTTTTAGTTCTATATTTTTGTTCTTTCAGGGCACACATAACTCCTCAAGAAATTTATTTTTTGTAATGAAGTTAGAGAATTCAAATCCCAATTACTCAGCAGTCATTATTTTTTTGCGCTGTCAAGTTTATCTGTATTTGATAAGAATGATCATCTTCTTTTGCAGAATAGTGTATGTACATAAATCCATACATGCCAACCTCCAGTTTTTTTTAAATGAGAAAATTGTATTTTGAACCAGAAAAATTGCCTAGTTAACCCTTTCCGGCGCACTACTCTTTAAAGTTGGAATTTAAAGAAAAAAATTTAGGCAATCTATTTAGGCTTGGAGGAATACACATGTATAATTTTGTAAAGATTGCACAAACCATTTTAATTATACAGCTGTTGCCGAAGTGGTAACACCGTGCAAGTACAGCATTGATAACCGCAGTGAGAAGAGCTTTGCTGTGAAGTTCGTATTATAATAAAATATTTTACCTATTATTTAAAAACAGTAGAATTTGATCTCTGCGGTGTCATCTAGAACTCATAAGAAAGATTTAAAGTAGCCATTAGAGTAGTTTTTGAAATATTCACGGAGTTTTTATGCCTCAAAACAGGGGGAACTTTAGGTGTTGCCGACCCGGCAACACTGCGCCGGAAAGGGTTAAATGTGACTAACATTAAATATGGTAGGCAATTGAAAACTACATATTTCCCCTCATTAAATAAATTTCCAGTTCGAAGTATAGTTTACCGATTAAAAAAAAAAAGCCGGAGGTTGGCACGTGTGTAAATCGGAAATGTTCTATTATGTAATTGCTATCTAATTTAAGAACGATGTTCTATTATCTAATTTAAGAACGATGCTAAATATTTTCACTTATCAACATACTAATTTTTTTATGCTTTTTTAAGATACTAATACTCACTAAATACCAATATTTTTTACATATTTGAACATTTTGATGATTTTTAATATTTAAATTTTCTATTGATTTGTGCAATTTTTTATTTTTAATCGGTCTTTTGGGGCAACATATCTCGTTAAGATGTACATTTATTTTTGTAATGAAGGTAGTGAACTCAAAATCTTAATTACTCAGTGATCATTAGTCTTTTGTTGTGTCAAATTCAACTGTATTTGATAATAATGATAATCTTCTTTTGCAGAATATAGTAGTATGTACATAAATCAGAAATGTTCTATTATCTAATTGCAATATACCACAGTATTACTACAAACAACAGCCCCGCAGATAACATACAAAAGTCACCGAAAGAAAATTAAATTCTGCTTGATTTATTGACAAGACAATAAAGAGGGCACTGTGAATAGATAATTATCGTATTATTGCGTCTCCTTAAAGACTTATTATTCTCTCCGCCTGCTTGCACTTGACATCTGAAAGCTGATTAGCCACCTCTGGCATTATTGGAATCGTTCACGGTTGATTTTCTCTGTCTTTCACAGGGAAAAAACATTGTTGATTCTTCCCGAAAATAAAATCATTATTTTGTACTGTCTTGTTCATCTGTATTCAAGGTTCACACACTCCTTGGAATTTCCAAGGACTCTGGCACCACTATTAAAAATAAGAAAATTTACATTTAATTTTTAAACCACAACATTCGTAATCCCCACCTTCTTTCGCAGATTTTACGATATTTTTCTGCTGTGAAACACTTTGAAAATATTCTTAAAATTTAGTGGTAGAACTGTGCGAACCCTGGTGTTAGAAGATTTTTTTTGTAAGTCAATAATTAATGTCTTAGTTCTGTGGGATTGAAAGAAAGAAATCTTTTGTTTAGATGCAGCTTTGTTTAGCCTGCGTTTGCAAAACGTGAAATGGTGAGAATGATAAGAAATTTTACGGTAAAGTGGCTTTAAAAATGACGCTAAATATTTTAACTTATCGAAGTACTAAGTATTTTTCGTATTTTTAAGATATTAATCAGAAAATATCAATATTTTCTGCATATCCGAAAATTTCCACGTTATTTAACGTTTAATATTTCGATTGATTTATAGAATTTTTTTGGGTTTTATTTGCTCTTTCAGGGCACATATATCTCCTTAATATGTACAGTTATTTTTTGTAATGAAGTTAGTGAACTCAAAATCTTAATTACTCAGTGATCATTAGTCTTTTGTTGTGTCAAATTCAACTGTATTTGATAATAATGATAATATTTTTTTGCAGAATATTGTATGTACATAAATCAGAAATGTTCTATTATCTAATTGCAATATACCACAATATTACAACAAATAACAGCCCCGCAGATAACATTCAAAAGTCACCGAAAGAAAATTAAATTCTGCTTGATTTATTGACAAGACAATAAAGAGGGCACTGTGGATAGATAATTATCGTATTATTGCGCCTCCTTAAAGACTTATTATTCTCTCCGCCTGCTTGCACTTGACATCTGAAAGCTGATTAGCCACCTCTGGCATTATTGGAATCGTTCGCGGTTGATTTTCTCTGTCTTTCACAGGGAAAAAACATTGTTGAATCTTCCCGAAAATAAAATCATTATTTTGTGCTGTCTTGTTCATCTGTATTAGAAGATTCGTTTGTAAGTCAATGATCAATGTCTTAGTTCTGTGGGATTGAAATAATGAAACCTTTTGTTTAGATGCAGCTTTGTTTTCCCTGAGCTTGAAAAACGAGAAATGGTGGGAATGATAAGAAATTTTACGTCAAAGTGGCTTTAAAAATGACGCTAAATATTTTAACTTATCGAAGTATCAAGTATTTTTTGTATTTTTAAGATATTAATCAGAAAATACCAATATTTTCTGCATATTCGAAAATTTCCACGTTATTTAACTTTTAAAACTTCGATTGATTTATAGAATTTTTTGGGGTTTTATTTGTTCTTTCAGGGCACATATATCTCCTTAATATGTACAGTTATTTTTTGTAATGAAGTTAGTGAACTCAAAATCCCAATTACTCAGCTGTCATTTGTCTTTTGTGCTGTCAAGCTCATCTGTATTTGATAATAATGATCATGTTCTTTTGCCGAATACTGCATGTATATAAATCAGAAATATTGTATTATCTAATTGCAACGTACCACAATATTACAACAAATAAAAGTCCCTCCAGATAACATACAAAAGGCACCGAACGAAAATTAAATTCTGCTTGATTTATTGACAAGACAATAAAGAGGGCACTGTGGATAGATAATTATCGGATTATTGTGCCTCCTTAAAGACTTATTATTCTCGCCGCCTGCTTGCACTTGACATCTGAAAGCTGATTAGCCACCTCTGGCGTTATTGGAATCGTTGACGGTTGATTTACTCTGTCTTTCACAGTGAAAAACATTGTTGATTCTTCCCGAAAATAAAATCATTCTTTTGTGCTGTCTTGTTCATCTGTATTAGAAGATTTGTTTGTATGTCAATAATCAATGTCTTAGTTTTGTGGGATTGAAATAATGAAATCTTTTGTTTAGATGCAGCTTCGTTTTGCCTGCGCTTGCAAAACGTGAAATGATGGGAATGATAAGAAATTTTATGGCAAAGTGGCTTTAAAAATGATGCTAAATATTTTAACTTATCGAAGTACCAACTATTTTTTGTATTTTTAACATATTAATCAGAAAATTCCAATATTTTCCGAATATCCGAAAATTTCCACGTTATTTAACGTTTAAAATTTCGATTGATTTATAGAATTTTTTGGGGTTTTATTTGTTCTTTCAGGGCACCTCTTAAGATGTCTTATCTCCTTAAGATGTACAGTTATTTTTTGTAATGAAGTTAGTGAACTCAAAATCCCAACTACTCAGCTGTCATTTGTCTTTTGTGCTGTCAAGCTCATCTGTATTTGATAATAATGGTCATCTTCTTTTGCCAAATAGTGTGTGTCCATAAATCGGAAATGATGTATTATCTAATTGCAATGTACCACATTATTATAACAAATAACAGTCCCCGCAGATAACATACAAAAAGCACCCAACGAAAATTAAATTCTGCTTAATTTATTGACAAGACAATAAAAAGGGCACTGTGGATACATAATTATCGTGTTATTTTGCTTCCTTAAAGACTTATTATTCTCGTCGCCTGCTTGCATTTGACATCTCAAAGCCGATTAGCTACCTCTGGCGTTATTGGAATCGTTGACGTTTTATTTAGTCTGTCTTTCACAGGCAAAAACATTGTTGATTCTTCCCAAAAATAAAATCATTCTTTTTTACTTTTTCGATTTTGCTTATATATTTTTCATACTATGACAGTTTCGATTTCAGAACCGGTTTAAACAGGTTTTGAAACATTTTTTTTTTAAATTTTTAAATCTAAATTGAAAAAGTAAAAAGTAGGCCGGTTGTAGATCACCCTCAGCTATCATATGCAAATAAAAATCATGTAAAAATATTAAAATTTGCGCGAGATATTTGAAAAGAATGCTCCCATACACTTTACATTATCATCCGGGTCTTTTTCTATGCCTAGTGTTGCGCCTTAATATTCTGTTTCGCTCCGCAGTTTTTTCAAGAAAGACTCGTGGTAGGAGAGGCTAGCCAATCTCATTTATGCAAACAAAATGTGCATAATGTGCATTATTTTATTTTTATTTACTTATTTATTTTTGCACACCCTCAGCAAGGTTTCGCTAATTTGAGCTAACAAACTTAACAGGTACTGAACACGCATAAAGTATAAAAAAAATGCTTTTAACCCATCAATGTCGAGCTTCTTTTACGCATCTTTTAATTCTTCGGCACCAGTTTTTTCCACATTGTAATTTCGAATTATATAATCGCTCAAAATTTGAGACTAGATAATGTGGCAATTTCGAAACTAAAATATTGGTATTCAGATTTAAATGTTTTGTTCGGTTTACATGTTTTCTTGTGAACCGGCTTTCATGAGTTAAAAATGTTATGTAATTTGGAGCAGTTTATATTATACGAGGGCAATTCGGAAAGTAACCTCCGTTTATGAATTAAAAAAAAACTAATGAAAGGAAACATGTTTTATTACTTACGTATAAAAGACACGTTCTTCAGCTACTTCTCAACATAATTGCCGTATTAATTAAAACAATTATCATAACGGTAAATAAGCTTTGAAATTCCATCTTCAGAGACTTCTGCCGCCGGCCTATTCAACTGCGATTATTATTAAATTCAACTCGCACCACTCTTTCAATCCAAAGAATTTTAACATTTTTTTTATATAATTTGCTGCTAAAAGAACTACCAAAAATGTTTTAAAAAATAGTGGGTCAAGTAAAATATTACGAGAGCAATTCGGAATTTGTCTATATGAAAAAAAGAATATGTTGAAATTGTTGGATTGAAAGAGTGGTGCCAGTTGAATTTAAAAATAGTCACAGTTGAATAGGCCGGCGGCAGAAGTCTGTGAAGATGGAATTTCAAAGCTGATTCACGGTTATGATAATTGTTTTAATTAATACGAAAATTATGTTGAGAAGTAGCTGAGGAACGTGTCTTTCATACGTAAGTAATAAAACATGTTTCCTTTCATTAGTTTTTTTTTAATTCATAAACGGAGGTTACTTTCCGAATTGCTCTCGTATTTTCCCTTATCGAATTTGTTAAGTCATGTCTGGTTCGAGTCCTGGCAGGCTTTTGCTCAGTTTGAAATATTAGGGTTGTCGCTGGCGATTATTTTTGAGATGTGAAAAATATTATTAAATATCTACTTATAGCAGTTCTGAAATATCCAATATATTTCTTCCAATCAGTATGGTTGATAGTTTCTCAAATTATGTCTGATTCGAGCCCTGGCGGTATTTTACTCACTTGGTTATATCAGAGCGACTATTTTTGTGGAGCGAAAAGAATTAAAAATAGTTGCTTGTGGCAGTCCTGAAATATCCAATATATTTCTACTAAGCAGCATGATGTAGGAAAAAAAATGTACCTTAAAAATTATGCATATATTGTCAAAAAGTGCGAAGGCATAAAAAGATTAAGGTATGAGTGACATCATGCTAAAATGTGTTAAATTTAACCTCTTCGTTCTCTGGACCCACATATATGGAGCTCCGTTTTGTCCCATTTTATTAATGATATTCGAACATAATTACAATTTCGATTTCAGAATGATATGTTTCAAACTCTAAAGTTGAACCAATGTAAACAAAATAAAATTATTATTCTGAAGTCAAATGGGAGAAGAAATAATTCATTAATAACGAATAATATTGCATTAACTAAGGACGAGCCTCTTTTACAGTTTTTTCCACAATGTAATTTTAAATTATTTAATTGCTGAAAATCTGAAACTAGATAATGTGAAAAAATTCATAATAATATACCAATATTGAAATTTAAAAGTTTTATTCGCTTTACATGGCAAGTATTCTTGCCAACCGGCTTCAATGAATTAATACTCAATAGCAAAAAGGTTAAGGGAGAAAAAAATATGATTTTTAAAAAAGTATTGAATAACGTGATTTAGATTAGAATAATATAAAGTTATTTCTTCATAGATCACATTTAACTTCTTTATGAAATTTTTATATTGTAATTGTATAGATTCTTAATTTTTATTTTTTTTTTCTTTATTCTCTATAGAGATCATTCAAAACACGCATTTCCATGAGGTTCCGTCCACCCATCAGATGGCGCTCTGTTCGAGATCTGCTGCTACTTGTAGTCATCTTCACTTGTCTTACTTGCTACCTCAGTTACTTAGGATCTTTTCTCCAAACTACTATACCTTCAGGTAGTGAACCTCAAAACAGTTCTTTTCTTAAGTTTTTTTGTTTCCCACTATCTCTTTACTATTTTCTACTGTTTTTATTAAATTTACTATTACTAGATTAATCTCACGTTAATTTAAAATATTTTGTGAGGATTTTGTATTTCTTAAAATACGGCAAATTGGTGTTACTAGGACTATAGGTATTAATTGCACCCAAAACGAAAATGTGTTTTAAATTAGTTCTCAATCTATTTCCGAAAAATATTACGTGCCCCGCTAATAATCTACATGTTATAGTAGTAACTATTAATGTAGTACATCCAGGATTGCAAAATATAAAAGATTTTTTATTAGGAAATTCAAAATTCACACCATAAAATTTTGAAGAGAATTTTTAAGTTAATTTATCCTTAAAACTTTACTTGGGTAAATTATAACCACCTTTTTCTAAAGGTAGTTTTAATTTAATTAAATATTTTAAACTTTCTTTGATAAATATCTTGTTACGTAGTTTTTATACTCCTCTTAAACTTTTCTCCCTATGGTTCTTTAATTAAAGACACTGATATGTAGATTGTGGGTAAAATTGAAGTCAACTTGGAAGCTCCTTAAAGTGACTACGTTTGTGAACATGAATATGAATAGGCAATTCAGGGGCTTCCCAGTTGTGAAGTATAAGTAAGCCTGTATTAAATATAACTGTAGAACAAGTCTAATATAAGAGAAAAAAATAACTGAATAAACAAGAAAAATTTGAATAAGTCTTTGGATCATCCCGAGCTGTTCTGAGCACTAGTGGATCTGAGGACGAAGTGGGGAGAAAACAGGAAAGTTTGATCCATATGTACCGGTAGGCTGCGCAGGCAGACAATCCGTAACAACAATTATAGTGTAAATTAAGAATACCTTTTTTAACTTTCTGGTGAGAATTTTTAATTTTAAAATAAAATATCCGCTAAATTGACAACATTGCTCAGGATAAATTTAAAACATTTTTTACTAGCATTGAACTATCTTCTTTCAGCATCCAAGTAGATACGCCAAGACGTATTCTCGTTGGGTTGTACGGGAAAATTCTGCGGAAAGTCCTCAGGAAAGCCGACCCAATTCTGAAATGGAAGAAAATTATCCATATTTTAATACAAATATGGAGGTGTGCTGTACATTTATATCTCTAAGAAGAATTTATCTTTTTATATAAAAATGATCTGATATATACTCAAGAAATACTCAATAAATATTCAATAACAAACACACATATATTTTTTACGTTTGAAAAATATTCAGGACTGTTTTGGGAAAAATCGGATGCAGCCGAACATGAATCAGAGAAACTAAATCATTCGAAACTGATCAGAACGCGAAACATTTAAACTCACTAAGTCCTGGAATCAAAAAGAAACAGCATTTACGAAATACAACCCAAAACGAGGATCGGACCGGATCAAAAACAAAAATTTTACCCGATTTGTCTCAGACCTTGTAGTCCTATTTTAGAAAGTCGTTAAAATTTTCTTGTAAAAATCTCAAATGAATTTTTATAAATACTGACAGATGTTACCCGATACTGGAAAACTCTACGCCGATACACGAGTTAATAATAAAAAAACGTAGTTAACACTTGGATTATTACAGGGTGTCCAGAGATAACACCCTGATTTTAAAATTAAATTTCTCAAAAACAAAGATCGACAGAACTATGCGGTAAACGGCTTGTTTATTAGGTAAGCTGTAAAAATCTTATACAGAAGTTTCGAATGGTGAATCTTTGAAAAAGATTGTGTTCTGATTGCAAAGAATGCTTTGATTTGACATTTTTCTTGTTTTAGATTGCTTGCAGAGATAGAGTTTTTCGGCTTACAGTGCTATAGATTAACGATTTTTCGAACTAAATTTCTTGAATTTCGAAATTTTAAAAATTTAATTCCAAAAATCTCTTTAAACTATGGCAATTTAAGCCGAAAAACTCATTCTCTACAAACAGTCTAAAACAAGAAAAATGTCAAATCAAAGCATTCTTTGCAATCAGAACACAATCTTTTCCAAAGATTCACCGTTCGAAACTTTTATATAAGATTTTTACAGCTTACCTAATAAACAAACCGTTTACCGCATAGTTCTGTCGATCTTTGTTTTTGAGAAATTTAATTTTAAAATCAGCGTGTTATTTGCTGGACACTAGGGTGGAGCGAAAAAAATTTTCTTTTTGAAAATCAAAAACGGGTAGGTGCCAAAAGTTGCCTTTATACTAGTTCATCAACTGCGTGAAATTTTACCGCTGAAAGAAAATGGCTTGAGTCTGCGCTTTTGCTCCAAAAATCGAAATTTTGGGTAAAATTTGTCATCTTTTGACATTTTTTCAAAAAAATTAAAAAATTCCTACAGAGCTGGTTAGTATTTAAAAGTGTTGCTTAGACCTTTATATTTATCTGCTTAACATATTTAAACTATAAAACAATATCTGTAGTCAGTATAATTGGAGCAAATCTGACAACTTTTTGTGAAAAATCAGCGTTAACCTCTCTATTGGAGCATACAACGAAATGTTGTTTTGAATGCACTTCTTACCTAGCTGCTTTCAAAACTACTGTGTATATAACTCATAGAGGTTGTTGCATTATTCCACCCATCTCAATCACCCAATTATCTAGGCCCAGTGTTTTATTTATGTATTGAATTGTTATTTTTTTCCCGAAGACGAGTATGTTTTCTATATATCAAAGTAATTTATCTCTTCTTTGTATTCACTGACTTTGGATGATTTGGATCATGCTGGTGTGACCTGCTGCACGTATATTTTTATACCATGTATAAAAGAAGAGAAGCTGAGTAATGTATTCGGTATATTTTTAATTGAACCTATTCAGCAGTCTATTATCTTCATTAAAATTTCATGCAATTAGTACATTATGATTGGAAGTTCTGTTATCACAGCATTCTTTCAATCAATTACATTTTATATGCAATGATTTGCCTAAAAATTGATTGTATGAATTCAATTTCTAGTATGTCATCATTTATTTAGCCTATTACATTGAATATATGCTGCGAAGCTAGCTGTTTAATATTATGACGATCGTCACAGAGGATTGCAAACAAAATTTGCGTGTAAAACAACAATATTTTTAAAGAAGTTTTTGTATTCTTTATGTCGTTTCCTGTGTTGTTCCGTAGTCTAGTAATTTCTAATAAAATTTCAGATCTATTATTTAGGTGTGTAGTACATTTGGTATAAAACATCCCGCGGTATAAACATGGATTATAAATTTTGTGAGTGAACATATAGACGCTGATTGCCAATCTGCGCTTATATAAAGCGGAAAATTTTATTAACTTTATGAGCTGTCTTTTGTGTGAGATGTTTTCTAAATTCCTATTCCCCATTCTTTCTGAGAAATAGCTTTCCTTATGAATTAGCTTTGCAATCTCTGACAGAAATTTCTAGTCTGTTCTGAGTATCTTTTTCTCAATTTGAGAAAATAATTTTTCAAAATTATTCTCTATTTTATAAAAAAAAAATGCAATAGGAAGTGAATAGTACGTAGACAAAGATTTTCCTTATTGATCCAGTGAATCCATGTAGCTTAGAACGTTTTATATAGACTTCTCTAAAAATTGACGCAGAGGAAATTCACTGGAGTTGAAGTAGCGAGTGATTCAATATTATACACAATTCTAAGCTTGCCCCATGTAAAATGGTTCACTGTGACAAATAAAATTCTCCTAATTTTAAATGAGCACTTATAATTGATTAGAATCCGTACATTTCCCCATAAAGTACTATGCATTATAAGTTTATGCCCAGGACATTTCACCATCAAATGTTGTCCACTCATAAAAGGGGGATCTAAAAGTTAATAGGAAATTACCTGGATACGAAAACACTTAGAAAACGGCATAAAACTTATGCAAAAAAAGTTATTTACAACAGTGGTTGCTTTACACATGGAGAACAAATTTTCATTGCAATTCTCTCTGACGATCACCATCACATTAAACAGCTCGCTTCTCAACATATAAAAAATGCAAAAGTAGAATAAATGATGGCATACTTATAGTTGAAATATCTGAATTCATCTTTTAAGCAAATCATTACGTTAAAAAAATACAATTGACTGAAAAAATGTTGTGGTAACAAAACTTCCAATCACTATTCATCAACTGAATGTAAGTTTGATAAATATAATAGATCGCCGAATAGATTCCTTTAATAATATTCCCGTGCATTACTCTGCTTGTCATTTTTTTTAGTAAACTGTAAAAATGAAGATAGTTACAGCAGCATGTGGATGCAAAGAACAAATAAACAAGGTGGAAGCATCGAAAACATGCCAAATTTTTATAAAGAAAATCACAAATCAATGTATAAATAAAACACTGTACTAAGATGATCGAATAGTTGGGCCGACTGGTATAGGAAATATAGCCACCTCCACGACACATGTCCAAGGTAGTTTTGAAAACAAGAGCTGTATTAAAAACAACAATTCGTTGTATGACCCAATAGAGTGGTAATGCTGTTTTCTTACTAAAAGTTGTCTGTTTTGCTCCAGCTATAGGGAATAAACATATCGCTTTATAGTTTAAATATGTTAAGCAGATAAATATAAAGGTCTAAGCAACACTTTTAAATACTAACCAACTCTCTAGGCATTTTTTAATTTTTTTGAAAAAATGTCAAAAAATGACAAATTTTACCGAAAATTTCGATTTTTGGAGCAAAAGCGCAGACTCAAGCCATTTTTTTTCAGCGGTAAAATTTCACGCAGTTGATGTACTAGTATAAAGGCAACTTTTGGCACCTACCCGTTTTTGATTTTCAAAAAAAAATTTTTTTCGCTCCACCCTACTGGACACCCTTTTAAATTTTTCTTACTTTAGGAACATGTGCATTTTGTAGAATGTAAATACATTCTTTAGCATCTCTTACTAAACTTACATTAACGTTTGTTAAAAGAATTATTAAAAAAGAAAATCATTCGTTTTCACAAATGTTTACAAAATTCAAGAGTTTTCTCAGGAAGTAAATGAGAAATCTTAAGACAATCCTACAAATGAACTTAACGTTGGAGCAGTTTTTAGTAGAGTTTGTTGAAACTTCATTGAATTCGAAAACAAAAATTACTTAAACCTTATTCAAATATTTAGCGTCTTGAAAGGATTATGGTAACCTGTTATCGTTTTTAAAACCATAACGCAATTAATTATAATCTGATACATATGAAAAAATTAAAAGAATAAAAGCCATTTAACCCCTTGGGGACGAGCGACACGTATACGTGCCGCTAAAAAAGGGCTTAAGGATGCTTGTTAATCCCCACCAGTAAAATTTTACTGTAAAATATCGCTTATTTAATCGGAGCATTTTCTCGATTTAATAAGCCAGAAATTTCTGTTTCTAAAAAACGGTGACAAAACATTAAAAATTTCGTAAAAGATTCCCGACGCGAAGGCGTTAAAGAATATACTAATTGAGAAAACTTACAAATAATACATATAATAAACTTAAAATAATAATAATAATTATTATTATTATAATCAGCTCTGGTTTTTAAGCTCTTGTCATAGTGGAAATCGTAACTCTTAAGTCGTGAATTACTTTTCTCAAATTGTGTTTTTCATTCTTACACTAAGTGAAATTTTAAAACTGGTTTTTAACTTTGTTTAACAGCATAATTTTGTAAATTTTATATGATTAACCCTTTAACGTTCATTGGTTTCTCTACGAAACCACAAAATTTTAATTCCGAAATGCAACAACGACACCGGAATTATTATTTAAAAAAATCTATTTTATTATGCATGTGAGAAATCGCATTCCCTCCTTTACAAATGCGTTTGTTTGCAATTAGCGGTGTTGATTATTTATTACATCATCTTAGCAATGAAAATGCTATGATCGTTAAAGGGTTAATGCTTATACATAAATAAAGTAATACAAAGAACAAAATTTATTTATTACAAGTTACATAAAAAGTGATGAAGATCGGCATCTCTATGAGAACTATATTCAAAACTATATTTAAGAGTCAATAATTACCCGTGTGAAATAATGATTCGAAAGTTGATAAATATGATTAAATAAAATTTATTAAATTATTCATGTAAATATTCTAATTGAGGCATAAGATCTGTTAAAATTTTGAAATCCTGATATTTGACTTCTTGATTTAAAACTTCAAAAGAAATCATTGAGAATTAAATCATATAATTTAGGAAATCCATATAAGCACAACAAGTACTGATAAAATGTTTTAATAGTTTCTGAATCTTTAAGCACTTTTTAAAGAAGATTCGACATCTTAATTAGTTGTTAATATTTTAACATCGTCTCGAGTTATTTCATGAAAATGACGCTTTATCTTTATTGAACACTACTTTTTGTAACAAAAATTTAAAGAGAATAAATGATATGTCATTTAAAGTTTTCCAGTTAATTTTCTTTTTGAAATTTAAAAGTTGAAGCGACATCATTTAAAGATTCAAAAACGTTGTGAAATATATTTAAAAATCTTAGTTCAATGATATTTTGTATTTATAATAAGACTATCTCAAATGAAATTTCTGTTCATCTCATGAATAGACATGAATCCTTCACGAATCCTTCAAATCCTAACATGAATCCTTCATTTCATGTTAAGTTCATAATTGGCAATAAGCGACATTTCATGTAAATAAAAGATACATTCTATGGCAAAAATGTTGAAGGATTGAAAAATACAGTTTTTTAAAATCTTTTCTCAGCGTTAAAGTTTTACGTAGACGGTTCAAAAATTATTGTCTCTAGTGTATATAAAATTTTTGTACTGCGATGCTTGATGTGGCATATCTTAGATGCTTAGATGCTTATATACTCAATGTCAGAACCGTAGAAGCAACAAGAAATTGAAATGGCATCATTTAAAGATTCAAAATCCTTTTATTTTGTGTGAAGTATGCTTAAAATCATAGTTCAATGACATTTTGTATTTATAATGAGATTTTATCTCAAATGGAATTTTTATTCATTTCATGATTGTTAGATCCATAATTGGCAATAAGTAACATTTCACGTAAATGAGAAATACATTCTAAAGCAAAAAATATTGAAAAATTCAGTTGTTTATCTTTCTTCAGCGTTAACCCCTTAACGCGCAGTGTTACCGGGTCGGTAACACCTAAAGTTCCCTCTGTTTAGAGACACAAAAACTACGTGAATATTTCAAAACTACTCTAATGGCTACTTTAAATCTTTCTTATGAGTTCTAGATGGCAGCACCACAGAGATCAAACTCTACTGTTTTTAAATAATAGGTAAAATGTTTTACTGTAATACGCTCTTTACAGCAATGCTCTTCTCACTGCGCTTATCAATGCTTTACTTATGGAAGGTTACCACTTTGGCAACAGCTGTATAATTAAAATGGTTAGTGCAATCTTTACAAAACAATACCTGTGTACTCCTCTAGGCCTAAATAGATTGCCTAATTTTTTTTCTTTAAATTCCAACTTTAAAGAGTAGTGCGCCAGAAAGGGTTAAAGTTCTACGTAGGTGGTTCAACAGTTATTGTTCTTGGTGTATATAAAGTATTTGCACTTCGATGGTTAATGTGGCATATTTTAGATTCTTAGATGCTTACATTCTCAATGTCAGAACCATAACTTCTATTTTGAGATACTTTAGGAGATAAGGATGAAATTTTAGACATATTCTTAAAGGGTTTTTTTTAAAGGGGAGAGTGAGGTGAAAGGCTGGTTTGGAGGCTATGGGGCTGGATTTGTAACAGTGGTAATGACATATGGCTAGATCACTGACCTATGACCAAACGACATGACCAGTGTTCTCGCTGACATATGAAAAACGTTAGTAATTTGGCTAATTAAAAATAAAAAACATTCGCCAAATGAAAAAAGTATTAGCCAAATAGATTCCCGTAGTAGCACATATATATATATATATCTTTAATCCTTTAATGTACCCCCATTTTTTCAATATATTCTAAAATAAACTAAGTTTTTATAACTGTGACAGCGATTATTAATAATCTAATTTCAACTATCCGCTACAAATGTATTAAAACTGTGTATATATTAAATATGCATACGTATGAAAAACAAAAAAAAAATAAACAAAAAAAAAGCAAAAATTGAGCACTAGCAATTTGGCGAATCTAATCGCTTGTTTACTCGCCAAATGAAGAATTTAGTCGCAATTTGGCGCATTGGCGAGCGACAGCGAGAACACTGGACATGACAGTAGCCACGTCTCATCTACTGTCACAAATCTAAACCTAGAAGCTCAAATCCAGCCTTTCATCCCCCTCCCCTTTTCACTCATCCCTTCAAAAATATGATATGTTAAGGGTGTTCTCAACTGATCCGCTCAACAAGCGAAAAACGTTTTGACACATTTACAAATTCATTTTTTAACAGAAAGTTATAAAATTTTAATGACTGACTATGAAAGCGATTTCGAATTGAACTTATTTTTCCATTTTATGGTAATCAAATTATTTATCGAGTTATAAGCTATTTTGATGACGCAATCACCCGTTTTTCTCCTCCTTTTAGACCGGTTTTTCTGCTTTCGTCGGAAAATATGCTCAAAAGTGTCAACTTTGAAGGCTTGTTATGAAAAATCTATTGTGTTTTTTTAAAAAACAAAAGAATGAGTGCAATTAGACAGTTTCTGAATTATAACATCCGCTACTTTCATACATTTCCGAACAAAAATAAATTAATGCATGTGTCACAAAGTTGCCCTTTTTGATTTAAGAACACCCTTAATATAGTAACTATGGTTTCGAAATTGAGCACATAGGTATTCAAGACATTAGTCTTCGATATTCCACTCAAACATCTCGTACAAATATTTTATATACAATAGGAACAACAAGTGTTGAACTACCGAAGTAGAAAGTAAAATTTTTTATCAACTTCCTGCATAATTGAAAAGTGTTTTTGAATTCATTTTTTCTGTCTATTTGTCTGTTTTCTAATTTGCGTAAACACAATCAGGTTTTCATGAAAGTGACACGTTATTTTTGTCATTGTTATTTTATGTTATTGTTTCATAAATTGTTTATTTAGTAATCTTTCAGCTAAATAATTCGTAAAGTTATGTTACAGTATTTAAAATGTGTTTGAAAATGTTTCATAATCTATGCTGGATGCATTATTTTTATTGTTTTTGTTTATACTTATTTTAAATTTTGGCATCGCTTTTAATTATGAAAAGTCTATTTTCTTAATTTCAAAATGCTCATATTTTAATGGATCCCTTACATTATAAAATATTTTATTCATTATTTAAAATAATTTCTTTCTATTTAAAAAAAAAACAATATATTAATTCTATTTATAATGATTTATTACTATTTTTGACTAACATGTTTTGAAAGTATTTTAATTTGTATACAAAAAATACATTTTATTAAAATGTATTAAAATTTTCACTACATTATTATAAATGAGGAATTTACCTGCTTGAATTTTTTCTATCCGACTTCATTTTTATTTTTTTTAACTTTAAAAGCTATTATTCATAATTAACAACTTTTTCTAGAAAACACAAGGAGTTATTTCTAAATTGTTTTGATGGTTTCAAATTCTTAAAGAGTACCTTTGAGAAAATTCGACAAGCATGTTTTGCTTCGAGTGTCTTTAACATTTGAAATCGATTTGAATAATTTCAGATAAAAGACTACTTAATATTTAGTAAACACTCTAAGAAATTTTTGATCAAAGTGATATGTTAACAATGTGAAATATAAAAGCAGTAAGTTTTGATTACGCCCATTAATAACTATGTAATAATAATAATAATAATAATAATAATAATAATATATTCTACAACAAAAAGGAAGAACTTATAAATAATTGTTTTGCATATAAGACGTCACTTTAATAATAAAACGTTTAAAACCCTTTCCGGCGCGGGCAAATTCGGTTAACAAAATGAAAAAATGTCGACTGTCACCGGAATTTACAAACGACTGCTTTAGGAATTAAGAATCCAGTAATTTAAGCTTTCATTGTAAAAGTAAAATTTTATTGAAGTATTACTGGTGCCGTTTGCAAGTCTGCAATTAAAATTAGGTATCCCGGACTGGGCACAGTGTGCCGAAAAGGGTTAAAATATATTAAAAAATTGACATGTTTCAACTCATTTTCATTGAGTCAGCATCAGAATGTAAATAGAAAATTACAACCACAATGAACGTGAAAAACTGGAACAAATAGCTATTGAATTCAAATCAGATATAGTAATACAATCCGTTGTGCAAAGAATATTTGTTATTAATTGACTAGGCCACACAAAAGTATTCGATTACATAATGGTATATAAAAAACATTGTTTGGGGTGCGTTTTCATCATAATAAACTACTGCGCATTCTTTGAAATTGATATACTACGTTCCTGAGGTTTACTACAAGTTACTTCTTGTATAATGGAAAGCAAACAGTATTTACAGGGAGACACAAAAGATTTTGGCTACTATACTGTATCCCAAGTACACTGTAAAAAAAAAATCTGCAAAGGCACTAAACCTTTTCTAGGAGACTGGGATTCCAAGAACTTTTACTGTAACGGTAACAGCAAAAATTCAAGTTTCAGAATCGATTACATGAATTTTTCCTGTTATCGTTACATGAAAAGTTCTTGGAATCCCAGTTTCCTAGAAAATGTTTAGTACCTTCACAGATTTTTTTTACAGTGTACTGTATACACTATTACACCAAGATCATGTTTTTTAAAACTTTGTTGTAGTACGAACGCACCTCATTTGCTATGCTAGAATTCAAAATTCCGACTTGTTTTAGTTATACAGGATATTTTGGGGAGTCGTACGTGGATTGAATTGGAATTTCGTTTTGATACCCAGCACAAAAGGATAAAGGAAGATTTGTTGAAATCTACTGATGTAACCACTTCGCGACGAGAGTCCTTTGTTTATTTTTTAAGAGCCCACACTACTGAATGAAAAAGACCCGGATGATAATGTTAAATCTATGGGGACGTTCTTTTCAAATATCTCGCTCAAATTTTAACATTTTTACCTGATTTTTTTTTCATGGGATAGTTGAGGACGATCTACAGCTAGTTTTATATATTTTTATTATATTATGATAGCTTCAATTTCAGAACCGGTTGTAACCGGTTTCAAAAGTTAAAGTAATTAAAAAAAATCTGAAATCAAAATTGAAAAAGTAAAACTAGCTCGGTTGTAGATCGTCCTCAGCTATCCTATGCACAAAAAAATCATGTAAAAATATTAAAATTTGAGCGAGATATTTGAAAAGAACATCCCCATAGACTTTACATTATCATTCGGGTCTTTTTCATTCAGTAGTGAGGGCTCTTAATCTTTCTTTATGGGTTTTTCAAAACAGAAAATATTATCTAATTGAATTGCAGACGTGTGCAGATTAAAAAAAATAAACTTTAGAATAAAAAAAAAACTGTTTATAATAATGAGGAATTCTAAGCATTTCACCTCTTTCATGTCCAAATGTTACTGATTCTAAAACGCTAAAATAATTGACTAACACCGGTATTAACGAACAAATTTATATGAAATTAAGTAAAAGCTTTTCTACGCATACAGAATATAATGCGAAGTTTAATTCCTAAATTCTGGCACCAATGTCACATTAATTGAATTAAAATTGAATGGTATATATGATGTACCGGTGCCCTTTAGACGGCTGAGTCGCATGTACCAGCATGATACCAGCCTCTCGTCCCCAAGCCGTAAGGAAAAAAAAATGTATTTTTTGCTTCAACATTAATACTAAGTTCTTATTTAGTGTATTTTTGCTTTATTGTAATATTTATTTTGTATATTTCCTTTGTGGGCACTTATTTATGCGTTTTCATTTCCGTGTTTCAATTGTATGTTTGTTTTTGTTTCAAAAATGAGTAAATTAACATAATTTTTTTCCGCATTGAAGAAAAAAAGTGAAAATAAAGGAAGCACGTATTAAAACACTTATTAACTTTTAGGGACTTTACTTTTCTTAATTATGGAAGAATAAGTTGTAAAGGAATTCCTGGACTTAAATTATTTAACAATGCTATTGAAATAAATATGCAAACATCTTTAATTCTAAACTTTTATAGAGAATAAATCTTCATTTTATTTGCCTGTTTATAACATGCAATGACCATGAAGTGTACCTCTCTCTAGATTTATGCTTTAAATTCAAATAAATTCCCTCTATTTACAGATAGCAGCAGGTCTCCTAGTATCGGAAGCAGCGCCCTCAAGCGGAGTATCTTGTCGCAACTGACGTCACCAGATAGAGGAGTAACTACGTCATCGCATCCATCCCCGCTCCAGGCAACCACGTTCGATTACAGATTAGAAAGACTGTTAGAGGAGGCAAGTTATATACGCATTTTGTTGAGTCTTTTTAAACTTCACTAAATTTAGAGTAAATAAAATCTATGTATAGGTTGTATATATTTTTTCCGAATAAAATCCGGTATGATCAACTTATTGTGCACAAACTTGAAAATTGTGAAAGTATAACTTAATTGCAATCAATTGATTTGTAAATAAAGAAAAACGTAAAATAGTAAGAATAGTCAAATTTCATGACGTACGTTACATGATTTCTTTATTTGTATTAATGTTAACGAATTTTTTGATTGCTTTTATATTTACGGATATTTATATATTTACGAATTGCTTTTATACTGTATGAAAAATAACTTTTGTGCAGTACAAAAGATAATTTGAAATGTTAGATGCTCTTTTTCTCAATATTAAATATAATTTTAAACACATACATTTTTAGGGTTTCCTTCATCTGAAGAAACCCTATTCGTCTCATTTCTATGTATGTCTGTCACAGAGTCCATACACAAAAATTGTATAGGTCAGAGACTTCAAATTTTGTCTACTTACACTACTTTACCAATGCACATTATCCCACAATGGGTTTGCCTTTAGTCTGCAAGCTTCCGGACTTATCTTGGGACACTTTGCAATCTCTAGGAAAATCAGCATTACATGAACAGTTAAATTAATGACTATTGCCATCATACAACTCACTTAAGCTGCTATCAGATTCATCAACATTTCGAGAGACTTTTGAGCCAACACATGATTTTCTCCAACTTTTCTCTGCAGTTCCAAAAAGTCTCCCCTGGGCAATACAGACCTACCGTCAGGAGAAGAACTCCGAGAGAGGTGGCTTCTTCGGAAGATACCAACTGACATAGGTGGTTTGAAATCCAAAGACTGCGATAATCTCCCCTTTTGTTTCGCTCCTAGTACATACAAAAAAAGCCAACAGTACTGCGGTCACCCTAAAATAAAGTGGACGAGTCCGTTTCTATAGTGACCACGGGGAGAAAAATAGTTTTCACGGTCTTTCTCGTTACGTGTGGACTGTACTTTTCATCCAACATCGAACATTTCAACGAATCAGAGAGAAGCGATTGATATGAACGTCTGGTACAATTAGAACTGGTTTTCTTATTTTTCCTCCAACTTTTTCCGAGACAATTGCAACCTTTTTCTCTTTTTGAACGGGAAAAAGTTGGGATTAAAGTCTGCTGAAAAGTTTGTCGAGCTTTAAAGTTCGTGAATCTGATAACAGCTTTACATCTGTTTTCCTCCAAAAGGGGATAATCATCAATTTTGATAGTACAGCTGTCTCATCCTCAATGCTTGATGAGAATTCTAATCGGTTGTGTAATTAATTTTTCCTTCTGTAAGTTGTATTTGGTCTTTTTAACAACTGTGGACATGTCCCATGGTGTCCCACAACTGAATGTTCCAACCTGTCCCATCTTCCACATTAAATAACAGAAAGTTTTACACTGTTAAACTTAGTATTACAATCTATTTTATATCAGTAAAATAACAAT